>VXAC01008058.1:988279-1083780 GCA_013399225.1 Rhipidura dahli
TTTTTTTTTTTTTTTTTTTTTTTTTGATTGCTTTCATAAATGGAAAGAAGTAAATCACACTGAAGTTAGTCCAAAGTTGGGACAATATTGAGTTCAAGAGGCATAGCAGGAATTTAGGGAAGATGCAAATAGATCTGGGTCCTGTCAAAAGTTACTCCTTCATTTACCAAGGAAACTTCACTAAATTAATGGATTTTAGAGGAGAAGGAAACTTAAAACTATCTAATATGGCTATATGTATTTTGCATGCCATAGAATTCCACTTGGTTATCTCTGCAAAACTGTTTCCTGCCAGATCTCACCTCTGCTAACTTTAACCCCTTCAGCCTCACAGCACTCTCCAGAGATGTTCTGTGACTGGACTGCTGCAGCTTTACTGTAGAAAGGCCTAATGGTTCCGAAGTCCATGAAACATGAAGTGAGAGCTGTATGTATGTCCTCCTTTTGTAATCCCACAATCCCAGGGATTGCTCAAGACAGGAATGAAACGAAGCAAAGGAAAATCAATGTTTAACTTGGAAATATTTGTCGGTTAACAAGTCACAGGGAAGTGAGTAGCTCTAGCACCTAGTAGGAATTTATTTTAGACTTAACTTATACTCTTTTTTTGAGTGGGGAGTGTATTTAAAAAAAGTGAACACAGACAAAAAAAAAATCTTCCTTTTGAGCTTTGTTACCACTGAATTTCCTAAGTTCAGGAATATGCTCTAAATGTACTTGGGCACATTTATTTTGTAGAAGGCCAGCTATCCAGACTCTGACCATACTTAAACACATACTGAAATACATTCTTCTTATGGACAACATGTAATTGTGTGCATAAACCCCTGTTCTGTTTAGGGATGATTTCCTGAACTGGAAATACAGCTTGTGTGCTTCAATTGTTTTAAGGGATCTATTTTCTGGCATCTTGTTGCTTTTCTTCTTTTTTCCCTTCAAAAATCCCTCTCTTGAGTTGGAAAGTATATTCCTTTACAGTCTCACAAGTTTCTGAGACCTGGAATTCCTTATTCAAGAAAATCTGCTGGAAATCCATAAAAACACTGGGTACAATAAGCAGGGGACCTACTTCACCCTCAGGTTCTGGATTTCAGGTCTTTGTCATCTTGAAGAACGACTTAATCCCTCCGAGGGAGGAGTCTCCCAGGTATTTCCGTATGGATCAGTCCTGTAAAACGCTGAGCTCTGTCTCGGAGCCACATTGATCTGTCTTGTCTGCAGTGGCTGAAAGGACTTTATGCATTGAATTTTCTCAGAAGTGCTATAAAATAACACGTCTTGGCAAGTGAAGCTAGCCTGTTAACGTATGGATTTTCTGCCTTGAGTGATTTTCTAAAATCAATAACTCATTAAAAAGAAAAAAGCTCAATTCTCACAATTTGTAACCATGCAAATAAACAGGCTGACTTCAGCAGCAGCGCCCAGCTGAGTTGGAGCAGTGGGTTTGGAGGCTGTTGTGTTGTTTGTTCAGTTGCCCTGACTGCAGTCTCATTTTTGGTGGATCCTTCTTGAAAAAATATATTTTAACAACAGTACTCATTCACTAATTCTTAAGAATAATGCTCTGTTGGCAGAATGGTTAACTAGTTGCTAAAAATAAAGTCTGCTGGTGAATCCTTTATAAATATGACTACATCCCCAGGAAGTAACTCTCTTTCAGCGAAGAATAAGAGTGTAAATCTTTTTCAAAATCACAATCTCTAGAAACGCTTTATGCATGTAATAATTCCTCAAAAAGTGTCAGATAACTTGGCAGGGGAGGAAGCTTTCCATCCCAAGTGTGTAAAGCATTGCAGTCATTAATTTATTGACTGAATTGATCTGACTTTTAAAAGACTCCCTGGCTTGGCATCAGTATTCTGTTTATCTCACAAGCAATGAATCTCCTCTTCTTCCCTGTGTGTAAATACTTAATAGCTGTTAACTTAAAAGGTCAGACCTTGCTGGATCCATAAGTATTGTACTTCAGGGTACATTTGGACTGAAGTTTTCTTTTTCTTCTGCTCAGGTCTCACATTGCTGCATTACCTGCTCCACTTGACATTGTCAGTGGCTTGGAAACCATGTCAAATGCTTTTCAGAGAGTTAGTCCTTTTTTCAGAGTGATTTTTCTTGCACCCAGATGTATTAATTTAAAATATTTAGGGTTTGTTTTTTTTCCCCAAAGTACAGTGACAGGGTTTAGAATGCTCCCCAGGATGCTGAAGTCAGCCGCTTTCACAAAGCTTTTCCATATGATGCATGTCAGCAGCACATCTTCAAGGAGTGTCTTCTCATTTTGCTTTTCACTTAGCATGACTTTAACAGGTGACTCGGAATGCCTCTGAGCAGGGCAGGATTAGTGCCTGTGATCTGGGAATAAAAAGAAAAGGTGGTGGGCTGTGGGGGGAAGGAAGGGAACTGTAGAAGATGAACTGGTTCCAAAGGACACCCTCAAGCAAAGGGTGGCAAAAGAATCAAATCGGGTAGATTCAACTTTAGTGTGAGAAAGCCTTGCATGTCAGCAGGGACTCCTATAGTTTAATAAATTACTGGAAGGTTAGGACAGTGAAACATGGCCTCTCTAGAAGAGTCTTTGGAAGGCCTGAGGGCATCCTGAGCCCAGTAAAATTTTTCTCAATCTCAGATGAAAAATGTGGCCACTAGTATGACTAAGCATTCTTGAATGCCTGCATGCTGGGCTCCTGGCCCTTTGAGGCCACTGGAAGAATGAACAGAGCAGAAATTGTCCAGCCAAGGGATTAAAATCCAACACTACCCTGTTCATTTTGTGAGAAAATGATAAGGGGCTGTTCCTGGAGCAACTGAAGCTCAGTTTTCTGTGGAAGCATATCCTCAGTCTCCCATGCACCTTCGTGAGACCCCCAGATCCCAGGACCCCTCGTGAGCTGAAGGGCAAAAGGCAGCTCCTGCTGCGTCTGCTGTGGAGCCCTACACGGGCTGATTGGAAGGCTGGAAATAAGCTGTTTGTACTGACTGGACAAGGAACCATTGATCCCACTCTTTCCAGGAGATTTTCCTCAGCTGGGGGCACTAATTTAGGTCTCTTTCCTCCGTGCAATGACAGGAGCTGTAGGAACATAATTATCTCCAAATCTTTTGCTCTCCCCTGACAACTTGCATTGAAATCTGGCAGTGGGTTTGAATGTTGTTAGGGGCAGATATGGACAGGCAGAAGGCATGACTGCATAAGCCTCATTTCCTTAGGAAATCAAGTGGAACTATTTGTATAGTTTATATACAACTCAATGTGGTTTGTGTCTGTCATATTACCTTGAAGGTTGTTGTTGCAATCATATGTTCCATTGCTGTGCTTCACCTAATCTAGAGTTTGCAAAAATACTGCTTTGGACCTTTGTGATTTGTTTTCCTGCATCTCATAGGAAGCCAGGACTGGAAGGGGCACCCTGGGTCAGTGTGTCCTGGCTCCTGCCGAGGTATATGGACTGTAAAAGTTAAAAGAGAAAAATACTCTATAATAAACTTCAGATTGGTACAGTGGGAAAGTTAATGAGACAAATGAAACCTTCCGTGTGGCCTTTGCAAAGCTGAAAGTCACAGCATGGGGCAGTCCCCTTGCAAATCTTGGGTCATTAGCTTATCTTCTGCAGTAACTGCCATGGATAAATGTCAGAGGATGAAGGAATTTCCCCCTTTACAACACTATGAATATGAAGTACTCACATGTTCCTCAGAAAATCCTGGGAAAAAGATTGCCAGAATTTTTTCTCATGTAAGAGGAGTATTAAAATGTTAGACATGTTTACACAGGAGAAATTATTTGATCCAGAGAGAGAAGAGACATCCCTTAGATTTTAAATGCGCTTGAATGATAGTAAGGCATGTCCAGCAATCTCTAGGATTTTCCTAAAGGAAACAAGAGCCCAGAAGACACTCTGTGAAATAAGACAATAGGTAAGAGAAGGATGGCAGTTTCTTATATATAGGTCACAAGGGAGCAATAGTGTCAGATTATTTCTGAAGCTGTATTATAATGCTCAAAAGAGAACCTGATGATGTAAGGGTAAAAACCACAAGTGCCCCTGTTTCTGAATTTGTGGTGCCTGCCTTCTGCTGTGCAGATTGTCAGTATTAGATGTGCTTCTCTACTACATATAAGTGCTTGCAGATTGTTAAGGACACTTCTAGAACACTGATATTCCAGAGTATCTTGATTGTTTCAAATCTCAGTGATAAAATTCCCTCTACATAGAATTGTGTATGTGCAGCTGTTCAGAGAAAGGTACAGCCTGAGAGAAGGAGAATGCCAATAATTTATTTGACAATTCCCAGAAAATGAACAGAAAATAAAACAGTACTTTGAAAATCTCATTTTTGCACTATTTAAACTTGTCCAAAAATAGAAAGGCATTTTTCAAATTGTTTCAGACCATTTCCCTTTTTGAAAGCAGAGTCTGTACACAATAAGAGCATTGACATTTTTCATGTTTTGTATGGAATATCTCTAGGATGAACTGTGAAGTCCACTGACTACCTTCAGTGCTGCCTTTGCCTTGATTTTGTAATTTTACACCTTTGTTGTTGCACCAGAGTCTGATCCAGGAAACCAGGGAGTACTTTAGGCTCTTCCATCGAAATGCTTGAGGCTGTGAGTATTTTTAAGCATCCAAACAGTCTCTTTGGCTTTGGTTTCACTCTTTGACTCTTAGAGCATGAAGTGTACATTAAATACTTCATTGGGCTGTCCTGTACTCCACCCCTGAGCTCTGAGCACAGGTAGGACTGATGGTGATAAACTGAGCTCCATCAGCCTTGTGCCTGTTCACAGAACCCAGAACTGAAACGTTCAGTGAACTACATTCTCTGAGCAGTTCAGGAAATCATAATAAGAAAGATGAAATTTGCAGCTTTATTTCAGAAAAGTCCATTTGCCATAAAAATCTACATGCTTTAGTAGAATTAGGCAGTTTAAAAGAGTCATTCTAGAGTCTGCATCATTAAACTTTGGACCTTTAAAGGTATTTAACTGTTAAACTTCTGACTCAATGGAGACCTGTTTCTGGAATGTTGTAGTTAATTTTGTTTTAAGGTGTTCAGAATGAGCTAGTCTTTTAAACACTGTGTTAATGCTTGCAGCATGTTAATTTTTAACAAAGAGGTTTTCTTCATGAAAAGCACATTTTCTGCCCAACAGAATTTGATAGTGTTTTCCATCAAAATTTTGAAGACTGCTAAATTTCACATTGCTGCTCGATTTGCTCAGTCAGGCTCAGCCTTTAGAAAAAAGCCTGTTAAAAAGCTATCACCCAAAGGAGGGATCCTGACTGCTTTCCATTACAGGGTTGCCCCTCATGGCTCCGTTGCAATGGCTTTAAGCAGGTGTGACACATTTGTATGACTTTGGCTCTCACGCTGCTTTGGGGAACCAGCTGGCTTTGGGCTTAGTGCTCAGCTCTGAGCCTCACCAGGACCCCTTTCTAAGCCCACCTTATCCTTTAGTCATCTCATCTTAAACTGCATCCATTACAGCATGGTCATCATGCAGTGACTGATGATCCCAGCCTGTCACATCTCCTCTTTGTGCAGCCACCAGCAGCTAAATCCCTTTCCCCTGGAGCCTCTGCAGTGCTGGGGCTGTGTCATCGTTGCTGGGCAGGTGTGTTGACAAGTGACTGCCTGAGCAGTGAGCTTGTCTCCCAGTTTTTATTCAGGTAAGTACATTGTCTCCCATAGTTCTGTTGCATCAAGCTCAACATCTGTGTAATAAATAAGGCCCAGTCCTGCCTCCTTCAACCACTTCAGTGGTTTTTCGGTGTAGAATTGAGTTGCCTTGGTAGAATGAGGGAAAGAACTGAAGCCAGTTGGCCAAATCCTATTTTCAGTCACCATTACATAAGTTACACTGACTCCACTGAAGTCAGCAGAGAAAACCCAGAATGAATAGTTTATATTGACCTCTGGGATCAGTGCAAGAGCAATTAAAAATTCTCTTTATCATTAGTTATTATAATGCCATATAAAAGCACTTACATTAGGCATCATCAGCTTTTGAAGAAACCACGTGCCCAAAGTATGTCCATGCTCCCATAACATGTCAAAGCTATAGTTAAAAATATCCTTTCCCTAAAGGCGCATTTACCTGCTGGATTCTATTGCTTTTTGAGGGAAATACTTGCATAAAGAAGGAAAAATTAGTTATGTATATCCACCACAGACAGAGCGCGAGAAATTCCTATTGGAGATTTGCCACTTCTGTTTAAGAAGCTTCAAAATTATTTCAGTTAGCAGGAGAGCATCACCTTTGAGTTTTATCCTTGTGTTAATCATTGACAGCACTATCCCCCCCCACAATGTTTAATACAGGCAATACATTGAGGGGAAAAAAGTATATTCACTTGAAATTCATTACTGTATTTACAATGCTGCTTTCCCATGCTTATTTTAGGGTCATTTGGGAATGCATTGCTATTCTGGGAGTTAGACTGTCACTTAATAAATATATTTCTGATAATAAAAATTGGTGTCATTTTCCTTGCAGGGACTTATTCGGAAGAAAGTTAATAAAAACTGCATGGAAAAACCAGCATCACAGCTTTTTTTTTTTTTGGTCCAAAATTCCTACAGGAAAGTTAGCTGAATGCAAAAAGAATCAAGAAACAGAGAAACATTCCATGGTCCTTAAAACCCAAAGGTAAGATTCTCTTCCTAAATATACCATTAAGCAAGGTAGCTCTGATGAATCTTTTAAATACCTTTCAAGGACAAAGACTTAACTGGCCCTGCTGATGGGAAAGTCATAATGTGGCTTTTTTCCTGATGGCTTTCTATTCTTTGTATGTGTGACAGATGTCAATGAAGTTGAAAAGTGTCCGTTTCCCAGCAGGGTGCTGGCTGTTCCCCAAAATGCCTGGGCAGTTTATAGAGGCCCTAATATCTCATGATGGTGATGGAAGGATTTGTAGGGAAAGCTTCCTGCCGGGCAGAGGCCTGCTGCCTTTGAATAGAAGGCAGCCAGCAGCTCTACGGGCCTCAGCAAGAGATGCCACTGCACCATCAGGAAACTTTGATTTATTATCTGAGAAATTCACCATCCATCTGCGTGAAGAGGTCACAGAAGCAACTTTCCTAATGCGAATCTGAGACCCCCATTATTTCCCACTTATTGCTACAAGCATGAAAAATTGTTCCAACTGAGAAAGCTGGACTTTCAGGACTTGTTACCATGGTTGAATTTATAGGAATATTTAGGAGCAATGCTTAGTGGGGTTTTTTTGAACCTATAAACTCCAGCAATTTTCACAGGTTTTTGCTAATTAATGCCACCACTGTGGAAATGGAAGCAGTTCTGCAAACAAGCTGCGACAAATGGGATTTTTATTGCCAGTGGAAAAGCCCAGGGAATAATCAGCGGGTCCACAGAGGTCTCTTGATTACAGACATCTGCATTGGTAATGTCCAGACGCAAAGATCGCCCAGGGAAATGTTTTGGGATTTTCACCTTCGGGCACATTTATGTTGTCAGCTACACCCTTCAAAATGCAGTTGGACATATGTGGGAAAATATTTTGTGAAATGTTAGACCGAAGAACCTGATGTTGACTAATCTGGACTAGGGAAACGGGCTTTGCTTTCCCAAGTACTGTCCAGCAGCCAAGACTCGCAGATGCAATATTTTGATATCTCATTAAACCTGATTTCACATGGATATTTCTCAGTGCTGCATCTGATTTGCTGTGAGTTGCCTGAGATGCTTTTGCAGTTATCACTGCTTTGTTGAATAGGATGAAGAGGAAACAACGAGACTGATTATTAAAAAACCACATGACTTCTTGAAAATGAAGCAGTGAAAAAAGAAGTCATGTCAAGACAGGATTTATTAGTTCAAGTTGAAGAGTAACTTGATTTGGGATTTTCCTCTTGTCAAAGTGATTCACGATATAAATTATGGATCTACTTATAGAAGTGGTAGAGGTTTTGCCTTTTTAAAAGCAGCATGCTTTTAAACTGGCCAATAAAATAATTATTTCAGGCCTATGAAGCAGAGCTTTAAGCTAAGGGTTTTTTAAAAACCACAATTATTTTTGTTCACATAGCATTAGAGCACAGTGTCCCCAGTTCTAGACTTATTCATGTTGTATTCAATGCCAATAAATCCCAAACAAAAGTCATCCTTTCCCTGAAAAATTTATAGCCTACAGATTTGCTTGCATTTACCAATTGGGCTTGGATGGAGGATTTAAAACACACAAAATTTATAATGCCTGTGATTTTAAAACATTGGTGACACAGCAGGTCTGTCTTGCTTAGAATCTC
Source organism: Rhipidura dahli (assembly GCA_013399225.1). Classification (NCBI taxonomy): domain Eukaryota; kingdom Metazoa; phylum Chordata; class Aves; order Passeriformes; family Rhipiduridae; genus Rhipidura; species Rhipidura dahli. The sequence goes on from VXAC01008058.1 coordinate 996,554, forward strand.
TCTTTGACGGGATCTTCAATCCCACAAGCCTTGAAGCAGAAAATGCCCTTAAATTTGTATTTAAACCCATCCTTCTCCGGGACAACCATTAAGCAAATGATTCATTTTAAGATACATTTCAGTCCCAGTGGCATCATTTATCCTACTCACTGGTCAGGCAGTTAAGTACTGAGCAGACCTAATTCTGAATCCAGGCTGTCCTTCAAGATGTCATGAGAAGCAAGAATAACTAATTCTTCTGGCTTTTAGCCACTACGTACAGGACACAGGTAGAGCTGCACCCATTAATGCACCAGCATATCAGATCTCTCTTGGCTTAGCTTCTCTGGTCTCTCTGTGATGAGGGGCAGGGGGAGAAGGAGTGACGGGTTAGGAAAGAAGGAGAATTCAGAGCTTTTGAGGATACTTTTGTTCTCAGATAACTGGAACTTGTATGACAAGTACATATATATTCATGGGCACTGAGTACTCATGTTTGTTGCTGTCTGACCCAGGGTATTTGCAGAGATGTGAAGCAACTTCAGGATGAGGTTTGTAACAACTTCATTCTGAGTCCTTATGAAGTCTGTCCAGAAGTCCCCAGAGATGCCTGTGATCACATGTATCTTATTGTCACCGCCTTGGACAGATGGGAAAGTCCCCAGAGAAATTGCTTCAGAGTGGTGTTTACTGATCAGGATGTGAGCTGCAATGACACTGGTTTTGTGGAACACTTGCACTGGTTTTGGGGTGCAGGTGAAAGGACACCCTATCTTACAGTGTCCTGCATACAGGGTTTTCATTAATTCTGGGCAGTCTTTCAAAGGACAGGCTATTTACATGAACAAGACAGATGACTTTGAGCTCCAACTTGGTACATTTTTCAGCTGTATTTAAGGAAATAGCTTGCAGTGGTTAAAGGTATGAGTGTGTGGCATGTATATCTGCCGTTCAGAAATACGATATGAATTCCTGTAAATAAGGTATTTAAGCATAAATGTGTTTGACTGTTTTCTAATGAGCCTTGTTCACAGGCCCTGCAGGGTTAATTAGGTTGCTAGATCTTATCTTTACTCCATTACACTAAAGGCAAAACCTCTACAGGAACTGAATCCACTCAGAAAGAGCAAATAAACTGGCTCTAAATGATCACCAACTGACCAAGCTTTTCTGCTTCAGCTCCCTGTATGCCTTCAGGCAACCGTGATTTAAAAGCACTGAGATTACAGGACCATAAAAATACACATTTACATTTACGTGTGGTCACATGCAAAATTTAAGATTTAGAGAAAGCCACAAAGGGAATGTTTAACATAAGTAGCCAGGCACAAGCTGAATTAATGACACAGCAGCCCCAGCAGAAACACAAGAAAAACATGTAAACCTTCATCTATTATTAGTTGCTGTAGCCCACACTCCAGAGCACAAGGAGGACGCATGGTCATTAAAGGCTGTTCTTTTCCACAAGATCTTTTAGCCACTTCATGAATGAGAGCTGGGCAAGTCCTGAAATGTAGTGAATTCACATGTGAGAGTCCTTGTTCTGAATTTCATTTCTTTGTTGGGTGATTAAATCACTGATGATGAGAAAAGAGTAGCCAGAAGTCTCTCCTGACCCCTGCCCAGGTGGGGACACTGCAGGAGGACTCTCCAGCCTGTGTCAGACTCCCTGGGCTGGGAGAAAGCTGCAGATGGTGCTCCCAGGATGTGCATCAGCTCCTCTGGCACTGGAAGGGTTTGCATTCCTGCAGCCCCTAGCCGGCAGGCAGGCAGAGCTTTTGTACCAAGCCGTGCACATCTGCTACAGGCAATGCAGGAGCCTGTAGCAAATACAAGAGCGTGTGGTGACAGGACAAGGGGCAGTGGCTTAAAACTGACAGAGAGTAGGTTTGGATTAGATATTGAAAAGAAATTCTTCTCTGTGAGGGTGGTGAGGCTCTGACACAGGTTGTCCAGAGAAGCCATGGATGCCTCATCCCTGGAAGTATCCAAGGCCAGGCTGGATGGAGCTCTGAGCAGCCTGGCCTAGTGGGAGGTGTCCCTGCCCATGGCAGTGGGGTTGGAACCAGATGGTCTTTAAGTCCCTTCCAAGCCACTCAGTGACTCTATGATTCTATGAATTCCTTTGCTTAAAAGTCCTGTGTTGTAATGTAATGCAGACACATCCTGATGGAAAGCTCCAGGAGTAGATTCTGTTTGGTTTTCCACGTGTTGGTACCACACCTAACAGACTGGCTTTCAGGCCTGACATGTTAAGCTTCCCGATGCATCTGCAGCACAAGTAAATTTTGGATATGAAGAGAAACACATTTTCTTTTTAGTTTTTCTTGCCTTGATGCTGTCATCTTTGCAGTATTTTTTTTTCACAAGAGCGTCCTGTGAGGGAATAAAAACTAGACTGGTTCATTTCAAGCAAATCTGAGTTCTGGTTGTGTAATTATGGATCTGCTCACATGAACATGCACAAAAAACCAAAAAAAAAAATAACAACAAAAAAAACCATGGAGAAGTTCCCAGGGGAAAAGTAATGAAGTCTGTTTATCTTGCAAAAGCTATGTTTTATAATATAGCAAATGATAGCACGAGAAATTCTCATGTGGGACGTTCTTCAGGAATAAAATTAAACCAACAGATGAGTTTCAGAAACCAGTTGTCCTGTTGCAAATTTGCTTCTACCCCCTGCAGAAATTTGTTTAATTCCTTTGCAAATTGCAGACTACTCAGCACCTTAGGCAGGGTCTGCTCCTCAGCTGGCCTGGCTCAGCACAGTAATGGGATCAATAGTGGAGCTACTCAGTAGCAGCCCCGAATTTAGAATGCTAATTGTTTAACCTTGCCAAGTGGAACAATTACATTTTTGATGCCACAGTGGTAGGGAGCTCAAATAAGCAAAGGGGAAAAGGACATTTTCTTATGAGTGCACTTTTTTTTTTGCACCTAATTAGGCTAATTAAAACCTGTGGGCCTAATGATGTACTGAAAATTAAGCATTTGCAAAACTCTTTGCAGGTTGGGGGAATAAAGACATGGATTGTAAGACTGAGAACAGAAGAAAAATCAGAAGGTCATGTTTTTTTATCTCTCACTGGAGTTTTCTCCTAGGATTCGTTATGATTTACTGTCATTACATATTATGTAAACAGTCACTGTTTCCATGAAGTGGGAGGTCCTGTTAATCTTCTGTAGCTATTCAGCATTGTTTGTGAGTTTAACTGGAAATGTACCTCCTTACTGTACGGGAATGATCAGGAATCTGTGTACCGTATAGCCTCGGGTTATGGCTCTGACCCCATTAAATGTGTAGGTGGGATCTCCCTGGTAAGTCAGTAAAGCCAAGGAAAGTCTGAGATGATTTCCATGCTTCCTGCTGTTGCTTCCTCCTTAGTGGATGCTCTTGTCTCCTCCAGATTAGCAACTGCCTGGCCTCAGGACCCACGAAAATACTCTGGAAAGATACTTTCTTTTTCAGCTTTAGGGAATGACTGCATGGCAGGTGGTTAAAAAAGAAAAAAGGTAAGTCAAGAAAGAAGCCTCCCTTTTTTTCCTGCTTCCTTCTAAATCCTTTAGTAAACTACATCTTTACTTCATCCCCTGCCAGCAGAACCTGTATTACTTAGTCATACAGGCTGTCCACATTTTCTCCAACAGCAAAGGCAAATCAGTTCTAGCAAATACATTGCTTGTACACTTGTGTTCCTTTTGTTGAAAAGCCCAGCCTTTTGGTGTTGTTTGTTCCCCAACCTATATCCAAGGTCCCACTGACACCAGTGGGAGACTTCCTAGGGTGTCTGAGAGTAATACATTAATTCCCATTTCCAGGAGTGATTCCTTCAGTGCTGCCATACCAGTGGAGATTGTGGCAGGGTCTCCTTCCATCCCAGTTGCTGCACTGGAGCAGATCCTCTGGCACTGGTTCCTGTCGCTGGGAGTTGTCCCAGCTAGATGGCTGTGAGGAGGTGGGAAGAAATGCACAGCAGTCCTGTGCTCACTCACTTGGCTGCCAAACATGCACATTTCACTGCTTTCTTGAGAGCACTTTCCTGCTGTGGAAATGTGATACGCCTGACTAGGTAGGCCAACAGCTGTGTGATTGTCCATCTGCTGCTTCTCCAGATTAAATATTAGCCCTCGTGTCTCCTCCAAAGCAATGAATTTTCTCCAAGTGCAGTTCTCAAAGAAGAGCTTTTCTTCCTTCTCTTTTTCTGCACCAGATATTCTGTGAGATAAGTGATACAGATGGGCAGCAGGGGAATTTAAACACACAACTGCCAAAAAGTAGAGCCTATTATTTGTGTTGATTTTTAAATGTAATTCTCTTCAGTGGTAAATGAAACAAAGCACACAGTCACAGCGAGATGACTACACAGTGTTAGTGAGCAAATCCTGTCACTTCTGCAGGGTGAAGGCATCTTGGCTTTTGGCTGGTGAGATCTCCCCAGGAGACAAATGCTTCACAGAGAACTTCTTCCATGAGAAACCTCTCGGCTTCTTATGGCCTTTGTTGCTAGTTCTGCTCTACCCTGACCATGTACATCTGTTTATCAGTGTTGCTAGAATTTTAATTTCTATAGATGGGGATGTTTGAGCTGACTGTTTGTTGTTTTATTCCTGCCGTCACAGAGAGAAATATTTGAGATAGATTTCAGAAGTAGACAGAGTCATTCTTAATTTGTTTCTTTAGAGCTTCATTTTCCTCATGCCAATTATTCGTAACTCCCACTGAAACCAATAAATTCCTAGTCCTTCACGGCAGGAAAGGCACTAAAGTCAATGAGAATTATTTGTATCCTGCAGTGGTGGGGGGGGGAAGAATAAGCCTCCTGGGAAACTGTGGATCTCCTATTTGCCATAAGCCATCCATTACTTCCCTGACAGTAGCAAGTCATTCCAGGATTTGTAGGAATCTCTATTAGTATTTAAGTGTATCCATGCTTTCATTCTCACTTCTAATATAAAAGTAACTGATGCGAGTTATGAAATTGCGTTAATATAGGGATTTCTGCTGACTCTTCGTTTATGGCTTATCTTTCATTGCCTCTATTACAGCACTTGTTGCCCTGGGATTCAGAGTTATGTCCAGGCTTGCTGCAGATCTCCTCTCCTCAGAATTTCACCCATTGCTCGTGAGAATTTCAACTTCTGGATAAATAAATATTTTGGGTCAGGTCTTAAAAACACAGAAGTCCTTATTCGAATGTTATTTTTGGAACATGCCCATGTCTTAGTGGAACTCTCATACCACAATAGCTGATGGAAGAAATAGAGAAATGTAACTTCGTGTCTTGGCTTTGAGGGTCAGAGGGGAGGGAAGGAGATGGGAGAAGGAGTAGACAGATCTGGTGACTGAGCTTTCCCTGCAGAGGAATAAAAAGGGTTTGGTAGTGACAGTAAGTAGAACAAGCACAGTGTCAAATGCAACTTGCAAAGAGAGCTAAATATCATATCAGGCTAAAACAAACTTATGTGGCAGCTCAGAGGGAGCTGCAGCAGCAAGCTGAACTCGCCCCATCCTGTCCCTCTTGGCCTTTTGTTCTAGGAACAGATGTCCCTTGTCCCCCAACTGTCTTCTAGATTAGGAATTAAGAACTTGGGCTCTGAGCTTTTAATTCATGATTGCCTTCATAAGCATCTCTATTCCTGCAATGTGACAGTAATTTCATTGTTTTTCTTCTAATTATCAGTCTCTTCCTGTATTGCCTGTGTAAAATAATAATAAAAAAAAAGTCTGGGCTTTGCTGACTTGTTGGGCCTATGCTGGACAATCTCTCCTGCCCAGATATTTAACCCTTTTCAATTTCCAACAATACATAAGCAGAAGAAGTTTCTAGAGCGGAATACTTCCTGTCTTTGGAAAGAAAAATTAGGTGGTACTTTTCAGACAGAAACAGTTTGAAACCCTCTTTAAATAGTAGAATAGAAAATTGATCCAGAAAAAAAAGGAAAGCAGAGAAAACCTTTGGGTTGAAGTGCCTAGTGTTTCATGCCATCAAGTGAGATAAAGTTTTGCTAAATATATTCATTTCAACAGGTGGTTTTGACAGTGCCAAAGATATTTTCCACACTCAGGTTAGTGAATTATGTCTGTTATTTTTAATTCTCTTCCAGACCTCCTAAACTAAGGAGATGCAGACTAACTGCCCAGACACCCAGAACAGGCTTGTGGGATTTGGAAAATGAATGGGGGAAAATCGTATGTGATTGGTGGGCAAGCAGAGGGTGTCTGTATAGATCTGTGGCCGCTGTGGGCTTGGGTTTGGCACTTTCATCCCATGAGTGGGTGCCTTGGTGAAGCCCCAGTGGAGAGAGCAACATGTTTGTAATCATGGATGGGACAGGCTGTTCAAGGTGGAGGCCTGTCTGGCTTATCAGCAGAGCATCACAGAATTCCAAGGAAGGCAAGCAGAATGGTTTAAATAAGAGAAATCCTTGAAACCTTCTAGTTGCAAAGGCAGACCAATAGGCAAGCATTGCCTGTTGATTTTCCTGGCAACTGAATAAAAAGCTATTATAAAACATAGTCAGATTTCGGTCATATAATAAACTTAAAATTTATAAAGAGAGCCTACAACTATCAAACACAATGCAATGACTTTAATAATGGGATTTGTACACTGTTGCATCTTTTAAAAATACCAAATGAGGGTCAGATTTATGATCATGTCCTAATGTGATACAAACAACCATATAATGATTGAAGAGATTTGTTGGGGTTCTTTGCCTCTCTCATCTTCCAAACAACAAATGTGATCAGATGCTCCATTTCACAGAGCAATGTGATACTTGACCCCATATTTTGTGCAATTATTTTATTATTTTTCTTCAGACAGCCTTCCAAGTGCTTGCAGGGGGCGATTGTAGCAGCATGAAACCTGGTGGTGACCTAGAGATTCCACTCTTGTCGCTTCCGCTGTGTTGTCTTCTGTGAAACACTAACTTGTTCATGGGGATGCTGTAGAATATTGATCAGAGCATAGAATCATTAACACAGAGTAGTTTTCCACATCCTGCCTCGTAGCTGTTCACACAGTTGATGTTCAACTTCAGCAGTGCAGTGTTCGGGATGTGGAAGTCTCTTTTAATCAAATATTACAAAACAAGGGCCAAATCTGCAGCTCCTGCAAATGCCCTGGCACTTGGCAATTTCCGTCAGGCTGCACTGATTTTTCACTCTCTGAAGAACCTTGTCCCTCAAGCTTCTAAATTGAGATAAATGCTGTCTTACTACAGAGCTTTCCAGTGATCAGCTGGAAGCCTGAGGTCCCCTGGCTCCATCTGGGTAATAAAGTGCAGATGCTTGATGCCTCTCTCCACCTGATGAGCTGTCAATGTGCTGGATAGATGAGCTGTCGGGAAATGAGAAGTTTCAAGTTGAAACATTTCTTGGGGTTTTTCCTTCATAAAGAAAAAAGAAGTAAAAATGATTCTGTGGAATGTCTTGATTTCACCAAATCAGCATTTTTCCCAACGAGTATTGGTTCTAAGAGAAGCCAGAGGCCCTGCAAGTTCAGCTGAATTTTAGAACATTGCTACTGTGCTGCTTTGGAGTGAGGAGGGTTTGGGGACCCGACAGCTAGAGATTGGTTCCTCGCATTGCACAGGCAGCGTGGCTCAGCGGTGAGTCATGAGGCAGCAGGGAAACGGGGGAGAGTTCAGTGGGTAGGGTAAAGGCCTGCAGGATGGAAAAGTCAGTGCTAGCTGGGACTCATTTCGGGACCCCTGGAGCACTTGGCACTGCAGGGGTTTAATGCATATGGCTGCGGGGTCGGTGTTACGTGGAAATCAGTGAGGGTGGTGGTTGGTGTGAGTGCTGAATGCCAGTGTAACACACAGCGGGTACGGTTTTTGGACTTTCCATTAAGGGGCTGAGAGTGGAAAATGTGACACAGACTAATCACTGTGCTAGAGGTAATAATTTCAAACACTGTGCTCTACTTTGATTTCTATCTGCTGCTGTCTCACTCAGTTAGGAGCATTCCTGTGAAGATACCTAAGCAGATGGAAGTGGATCCTGCCTCTCTAGCACACAGTGGGAGCTATGCTGTTTATTTCATTAGGACACTGGGCCTTTAGGAAGAGAGAGTTTAATTACTACTCAAATGTAATGAGTACAGCCCACAGATTCCTTCCTCAGCTTTGAAAATCGCTCCAGTAAAGGCAAAGATGTTTTTAAACAGAATAAAGTGTCCACAAAGAGCTTAAAAAGCTTCATCTCTAAACCACTCCTTCAATCACGAAGGTGGCCCGAGCAGATACATTTAATATTGAGCAGCCAGGACATGGTCAGTCTCACAGCCCTGCTTTTGGGCCATTTGACAGCAGAAGAGAGTTCCCGTGTGAATGCTGAGTGCTCCAGCTCACTCTGCCGAGCCAATCCATTTCTTCAAAGACTAGACAGTGCTGAACTTAGTAACATGAAAAATGTGACTTTTTAAATTTCTATTTTAAGTCCACAGTTGGATTTTCAGTCAATTAGGATGTTTCTTTTCTTGTGGTTTCTGGTTAAAATATTACCTTAAGTAAACCAACTAATGTTTTAGTCTGCTCTTAAAATATGCAAAATCAAGATTGCACTTCTAAAAAATTTCAAGACCAAATTTTTCTGTGTGATTTTTAACATTATTTTTGCAAACTAGTAATGATCAGGATCTGAGGTTTCTCTTCTAAATATTTGCTGTTTCCTGATAGGGTGGAATACTCAGCTGAAGTATCCATTTTAATGTCAGTGACATTGCAAGTTCTCTGAATAACTGCAAATTGCAGATCAGGTTTTATGTCCATCTGAAAGGGTCCTGGCTTGGAAAAAATTATTAGCATTATGAGAGAGCTCAAAAAAGCTTTTGGGGTCAGAATTAGCCTCTAGAAGTATATTTTGATTTTCTATTACAGGGCACATAGTCTTGGTCTGGTTTTCCCAGGGTTTCAGTCAGACTCTTTGCCAGCAGGCAGTTTGAGTTAGACTGCACTGCAAATCTGTGCATTACCTGATAAAGCACTGAGTAAAATGTTGTATCTTCTGCTGCAAATTATTATGTCCTAAACATTTTCTAACAGCATTTCCTTTTCCTCTGAGTGAAAATTAGGGGTGAAAAAGGAAGATAACACTGGTTTTATGTTCTAGTTAGATGGTCAAATTTCCTTAGGCAGGCTGTGCTCCTCACACTCCTCTCCTGAACAGCTGCAGGACTAAGTTTAAGAATCCACCTCCTGACACTTCTGTGCCCTGACACTAGCTTCCTTCTTCACTGTTGACTGGGATTTTATTTGACATACCTATGGTGTCCTCTCCAGGTCTAGAACTCCCTGGTTTGACTGACATGAGTTTTTCCTTTTCTCATTTAGAGACTTCGGTGCTAAAGATGACTGTACTTTGACAGTTTGTTTACACATTGTGCCTGGGGCAGTTCTATGACTGACAGCAGTGTGGGAGATGGAAGGGTTGCACAGCCTTGAACTTGAACTATTTGGTCTACAGAGATTTGACACACATTTTATTGCAGGGTTACAGAAAGGGAACTACGTTCCATGGCACTCTGAAATGAGAGTTTGGTGTATTGGGAATGATGCTTTGCTTTGTTTCCTCTTTCTCTGTACATGCCTAGAAATCACACATTACCATGTTTTACCAGAGGTATGAAAAATAATGAATATAATAGGTATAATATATATAATAGGTATAGGTATTTCTATATCCAGTTACTCTCATGTTCATTCATGAACAACAAGTGAAGCAGCATTGAGCATGGACCTCTCTACCAGTTTTCAGATTCATAGGGGCAGACACTGATCTTTTCTCTGTGGTGACCATGGGGGGATGGCTTAAAGTTGTGTCCAGGGAGGTTTAGGCTGGGTATTAGGAAAAGGTTCTTCACCCAGAGGGCTCTTGGGCACTGGAACAGGCTCCCCAGAGAAGTGGTCACAGTACCAACCTGAGAGAGTTCAAGAAGCATTTGAAAAATGCTCTCAGGCACATGGTGTGACTCTTGGGGTGTCCTGCACAGGGCTGAGAGCTGGACTCAATGATCCTTGTGAGTCCCTTCCAACACAGCATTTTCTGTGATTCTGTAATAACCATGTCAACATGTTTAACACTTTGTTCTCGTGAAAGCAAGGAATGGGTAGACAGGTAGTTTCATATTGAAAAATGGTGTAATTCTTCAGCAAAAAATTGCATTTATGGACCTTACTGGCCCTGCCTGCCTTTCCTGAGGCTTCCACTGACATTCCTGTACATGGCTCAGGGCTGCAGTTCAGCCCAGCTGGGGCTGTCACTTGTTGCTCCCGTGATGCTGTACAATGCTGTTCTTCAGCTTTGTCACAGCCCTGCCCTTGCTGGCCTCGGGCACTGCTGTGCCAGGCCTTACCTGCAGTCTGCTGGCCTGGGCTGGCCTCAGCTCTCTGTGGTCTGGGCTGGTGGTCTGGGCTCAGGGCTGACCCTGGGCTGTCACTCTGGATCTGCCCTGCTTAGCTCTCTGGCCCATCCCTGGCTGTGTCATCAGGCTCTGTCCCTGAGGGAGCAACTGGCCCTTGCTGCACTCTGACATTACACTTTCCTTCCTTTCTTCTCAGGGCTGGGCTGGATTGTTCACTCCCAATTCAAGGCCAGTGTTCCAAAATATTTCAGCTGTTAAGTGCCTCCTCTCTGGGTAAGAGGCATTTCTTCTTTTGCTGAAGGTGGTGAGGCGTCTTCATAGCCTGTATATGCAATCCATGACAAGTACCTAACCTCCTCCTTTGTGAGTCAGCTTCCAGGAAAACTGCATCAGGAATTCCAGGTGTCGTGTGGATACAATTTGAGGCAAGGTGTATTTGTTACCTCTTCAGTGTGTTCATCAGAAAGCCTCTCAGAAAAGGCTTTTGCTGTTCCAGCTTTGTTAATTTTCCCCGATTATTAAACCATCAGTGTTTGTAATGCCGTGAGCTGCCAAACAGTGAACAAGCTCTTGGCCTGGCCTCGTGTCGTTTTTTACTTTACACTGGCAAGTATTTAATTGTTTGGGAGTTAGTCCAACGTACACTGCCCTTCCCATTATTGATTGCTGGAGCAGCCAGCATGTTTTGTAACTGCCTGTTTTAAAGACCGACAACTGCATTTGAAGTGTATAGTCTGTATTTTGTCAGCTGCAGCAGGGAAACATCTTTGGAACTGGATCACATAATGCACAGACCTGATAGATGGACTCAATTAAATCAACAAAAATATAGTAGTTGGCACACTCAGTGTAGCTACTCTGATCCTGCTCTAACATTTTTCCAAATCCTTTTTATTCTCCAAACCTCTGATCAAAACTTTAGGCCCTTTATAACCCTAATTCAAACATCACTTCAGAGGTTAACACATTTGAACTCCCAAAGCATTGCTTTTAACTTCTATCTTGTGGTCAATAAGAGGCTAAGTCTATCTATAAACAGTGTCAGATAGTGTCTCACACATTGCACTTAAGAAACCTTACTCCTGATAGTTCCTTGACCTTGGTGGCCTTGCAGATTGGCCAGTTTAAATGACACTGAGCAGGGTACCCATGGAGAGATCACACTCCTGATACCGTAAAGCTGACAGCATACTGACAGCACTCAGGGTGTGAGGAAGGAGGCAGGAGAGCATCTGAGGGAAATGAACAGTGAAGTCTGTCCCAAAGCAGCAGGTTAAGATAATTATAGGATATATTTATGGCCATGTCTCTGTTGTTTCGGGTTTTTTTTCTGTTGACAATATATTAGCTACATGCATGTGTTCTAGAGAATCACAAAAGAAGATTTCCTCCTGGTGGTTACTCTCTCCCTTTTATGCCTGGTAATGTGGTAAATGACCATAATGTTAGGAATTACTTGGACCAGAAATAGTGTTACTGTAGAGCAACACCCACATTGGCAAACTAATCCTGGATCTTCAGCTGGCACAAATGTGGGAATATTTTGTGACATGGGTGTTAAGTTAGTTTGTGTTAGCTGGGGATCTGGTCCAAAAAAGCGTGAAGAGGAATTCAGCATTCAGTTCCTATTGCAAATCCTCTAAAGGACAAGTGACTGCTGACAAGTGATAGAGGTGAAATTGTATGAGAGGAAGCCAGTTTGTTATTTCAAGGGACTTGTTTACTAAACAAAGCTGTTCTCAAAGTAGTGTGAAACCTATCAGTATCCAAGACTGAAGAGAGAAGGTTTTTCATTGTGGTTGCTTTGATGAGGATGACAGCAGAAAATCTGGGGCAAGGTAGAGTCAAGCACTTTTCATTCTTCATGGAGTACTGCCTTAGAGAGTAATGGAAGTAATCCCTGCACGTCCAGCTTCTATCCCTAGATCTCATGCCAGATTTGTGCTGGGTGATTTCTCTCAGTTGCAAATATCATCTGCTGTCCAGCTCCTGCTGTAGCTGCAGCCCCATTAGCAGAGATGCTCATATATCCTTTTGTCAGGAGCTGAACCAGAACCCCAACAGGTTGGCTGCTGTAAATCAGGCTATAGAGGCAGCTCCAGAAAGCTGCCTGTGTCCATCAGGATCATTTCTCCTCATGCACCTGATGGATCTAGCCATGGTGTCACGAGTTTTTAATACACATGCAGCCTACAATCCATTTCCAAGCTCTTGAGCACATGAAATATTTATTCCACATGCCTCTGTTCTGCAGCAGCATACAGTTTTCAGTTCTATATTGTGGGAACAACTTGAACATACCCTACCTAAAACTTTACATATGCTGAGCTGCTGGGAAGGAGGAGAGTAGGGGGGAGATAGATTTCTGCCATGTTGACATATTTCAAAGGCTCCCATTTCTTACTGTTCACAACTGCAAATTGTTTGATTATGGAGTTGTTAGAGCTCAGCTTCACAGAGAATGATACAATGAATATGATTGATTAATTTTTCGTATCTTCTTCACTTGTTTAGTTGATGTGAGGCCTGTGAGCTCATCAGATTTAATTTATGGAAATTAATCAAAAATCCAGGGGAACTACATGAGAGAAACAGGGGTTTGTTTCCAAGCTGCCAAATTTTTTCAGATGGCATGTAAAATCTGTCTGTTTGTGGGTGAAGGGAATGAACATGGAAAATCAGACACCCATGGTTCAGAAATAAATGGAACTGAAATTAGCTGTCTAAAGACACTCAAATTTTGAATCATAGGCTCATGACAGCAGCTATTGGAGAAATTTAAAGTGACAAGCAGGAGACAAGTGTGGTGTTTATCATAATTTTTGATTACAAAATGGGAAGATCATCAAGATGACAACTTTTTAAACTATTTTCCTCTCATACTTACTGCAGCACATTTATTATACATTGAGACACAAAGATTACCATGACTTGGGCTATTCCTCCTTTGAATATAATTGCCCAGAAATTCTTTCTGTAGTTGATGCTGTCAGAGGCAGGTAAACTGTTTATACAGCTGATTCCTGTTTAGTAGGTATAATGTTACTGTTATTTGTTTTGTAGAAAAACAGCTAAGTTTTTGTTTAAACCTAAGTTTATTTTCTTAGGGAGCAGCTGAAAAGCTTAAATAATAGTAAATCTTTGGTTTTGTTTTTTTCCAGTTATTTTACCTTCAAAAAATCTCATTTCCGAATAAATTTAGAGATGTTTGTTTTTGAGAAATTTTCAAAGCGGTAGCGTTTGGCTTTGCTGATGCACAAAGTTTTGTCAAAATCTTTTTGAAGTATCTTCACTTTATTCCTCAAATGGAGAACTAGCAATATTTTCATCACCTGACTACTTTTTTTCCATGTTACTCATGACCAAATGACAGGTTCATTGATCAGGTCTTTTGTCTATAAACACAGTTTAAACATCACTTTTAAATGGAAAAGATAGACCAAACAATCTGATAAGGATTCCCGATTGTGTACACTGCATGTCTCCTTGTAATTGCATAGCTCTGGGCTCACTGGTTGCGGAACCTTTATTATTAATAACATAAATAGACTCTCCATTCTGTGTTTCTGTAATTTCTCTGCTGGACTGACTTCAGCATGCAATTTTGTTGGTCTTTGACTATAACCTATGCCTAGATCATCTTGTCTCCACCTCCAAATTCAATCCTTTTTGCTGGAAGGTTGCACGGAGCCTAGAGGTGCCTTACATGCCTTGTCATCTGGGTGTGTTCTGCAGTGCTCAAATAAAAGGTGTATCACAGCATAGCGATCTCTCCAAAGATGAGAGGGCTGTTGTGCAAGCTACTGGCTGATCAAATAAAAAACCATCTGCCTCTAAATACAGATAATCAAAGCAAAGAATGGGAGAAAAGTTATCAGCTCTCATTTATTCTTAAAATGGCACAATAAAGAGAACTCACAGCTCCACCTCCCCACGTATTCAAAGCAGTCTTATGTCTGTCAGTGTTTGAAATTAAACCCTGGCCAGGCGAATCACTTAATTACAGGGCCACCTTTCCCCTTTTGAATGTATTTTTCTCACTTCTTCCATTTGGAGATTACCTTGTTCAGGACTGAAATCAGTATGTCAGGAGCTAGAGAGATGCAGAACTTTGAGCAGGATTTCTCTCTTTACCAAAGACATTTCTTGGAGTTGAGCTGATGAGTTTTGAGCTCATCTCTAATGAGCACTATGGCCTAAGGGGAGAAAAGAGCGTGATTTTACCTTACCCTTGTGGAAATTAGACCCTGGCCTGCATAACTGGCTTCAGTTTTGTGTTCGCTGGGGATGGACCAAGTAAAGTATCAGCAGCTGCACGAGTGTCAGAGATAGCCTGAGTTCCCCAGGAGGGGAGGGAGGCTTCAACCATACAGGACAAATGTAAAATGTTTTTCTCACCAGGGAACTCAAAATAAACACTGTGACAGTCCTAGTCCCACATTACCTTGCTGCCTGAGAAAATGTAAAGTAAGTACCATCCCTAAGCTGGCCTGGAATTTCCCACTTGATGCTTTAAGCATTTCCTTGATGAGTGGAGGAGAGATTTGGCTGCCTCTATCTTTGCAAGGCGATAGAAATACTCCAGAAAAGCATGTGCCAATTACATGCATTAATGTCTCCAGCAAAACCGAATTCTCAGCTGAGGATATTGTGCAGGCGACGTCTCCCGTCAAAGCACAGAGCACAAAACAGGATTGTGGGGTCTGACATGGACGAGTGATAACTGAGGGGAGAGAGATTCCTGCACTGTCTTGTGAACTTCCCAGGGCTGTCACCGAGAGGCACAGGCTGTTTAGTGGATGAAGCTGGTGACTCTGAATCCCTGACCTCAACAGTTTTTGCCTTCATTACATAAGAGTGAGAGTGTTGCCTCTAAAATAAGAAAAGGGAAGTTTCGGTGTTTGCTTCTACCAGCTACATGCAGGACTTACACAGGGACATTTGACCTCCAGTTGTTTTGAGGAGTGAGGGCTCCATCCTACACATTGGGCCTTTGGAGAGTACCCAAAATTTGCACTTGGTTGTGAAAATTGGTGTTTATATGCTTGGTAAAATATAGGGAGAGTATAATGATGTTATGTACAGACATCTAAAGTGACTAGCATTTCTTATCTTATCTGGCCTTCTACATAATAGTAAGAATGAACACAAACACCTAGGAAAGATGTGGCTATCCTACCCCTTTTTCTCTAGTCTATTAGACAGTTGCACATTAATCAAAAGGAAAAGTCCTGGCATCTGGGCCTTTGTTGATGTAATTCCTTGTAGACATGAATGTACATCTGTTTTCTTCTGATCTGATCTGTTCTGTGCATCTTTTCTGCCAGGAGAAGGGGTTCATATCTGTCAAGGGTCTCTAACCCTTCAAAATACTGGCAAAAACAAAAAAATTGCTATTGGGGCAAGAAAATTGTTGTAAATTGTCAATAGCAGAAGCAGCTCTAAGTGTGTGCAGCTTTTAGAGTTAAAACTCTTCCCTTTTTCCACGTCTTGATCCGTGTCAGAAGAAAGCAGCTTGTTCCAAGATGCTTTGCTGTTATCCCGTGTAATATTCCCAACAGGGGTGGGTGTTTAGGCCAGGACATTGGCATGGCTTGTTGGGACAGGCTCACCACTTCTGGTATTTACCTCTGCCTTTCCCCATGGGGATTTCTGGAGAAGAGTGATGGCTGTAAGAGGCATCCAGCCAATCTGTTCTACCTGTTCCATCCCTGGGTTTAGCTCCAGTTGTGGGGAGTGCTCCATCCTCCCTCTGAGATACAGAGATTGGATCAGTCTCAGAGGAAGATGCAGTGGGCAGTGAAACACAAACACATCTGCCCTCAGCTCGTGTGACTTGACAAAGCCAAACTGCCTCCAGTGAAGCTCTGTGGGTTTGTAGCAGCTGAAGAACTGGCCCAATAGGACATGAAGAGCTTCCTACTGCAGATGAAGCAATTCACTTCTATTATTAGCAGTTGGAGGCTTTTTGAATCAGGAAGAATAGCAAAATTGACTTCCTTTTTGTTGGGCTCCAAAGTAAAAAATGGGGTGTTGTCATCAGCAATGTTGAAAAATACCTCCTGATTTTGAGAAAACATCCTGCTGTTGAATTGTATTAATTATTTACCAGCATATTAAGCATCACAGATGTTGGGAGTATGTGGAATGTTAATATACATTAGGATGAGAGATTAATTTAGGGAAATTACAACATGTTTCTGAAGATTACTTTGAAAGTTTGGAGTGTCCTGAACTGCAGTATGACATGAACTGAGACCGAGAGCCTGGGAATCTGAATTCAATTTGTGACTGTCACTGACACCCTGTGTGACCTCAGAGAACTTGTATAAGCTGTGTGTGCCCTATTTGCCTTTTGTTAAAGGAGAAGAAAAGAAAAACTTTCTGTTTCTCATGTTTGCCTGCTTAGAGTTGGGGCCACTGGTTCTTTCTGTAGAGCCCTGAAAAGAATGAGATTCAAGTCTCTTTGTGAGGGGGCCTGGGCTTTACCACAGAAGTAATTTTAAAAGGAACAAATTCAGTAATATCTGGAATGCTGAATCCCAAAGCAAAATTAAAACAAGGCAGTTCTGAGCTTGTACACACAATGCTGGATTTTAATTACTACTTCAATCATTCATTATTTTTAAAACTAAATGCACTGATGTTTACAAAATAAATAACTACATAGTTTATTGTCACCAGCAAAGTGCTAAAAGGAGAAGAAAGGAAATCCTGTAGAGGACTTCTCCAGTGGGAGATCTCTTCAAGAGGGAGCTGCAGAATTAAGTCCAGCATTTATTTACTCAGTCCTGATCAGTTTAAACCACAAATGCTCCAAGTTCTCACAGTTTTAGGACCCAGTGCTGCCTTACTCTGAAAGCACAAGGGTGCAGTTCTTCAGCTTCTGCATTTCCATGAAGTGTTGGAAGTTGTCTCTCATGATTTCCTTGGTTTGTGCCCCACAGGCCCAACATCCCTGCTGGGTTTGGGAGCCACAGCTCTGTGTCACATGAAACTGCATTGCCTGTGATCCAGCAAGTTGTATGTGTTCCTCTGGGGCCTTGGTGTTTAAGAAACACATCTTCTTTCCCTTCAGAGATGCAAAGTAGCTGAATGGGGTGACCCAAGTCAGTGTATCATGAGATTCCCTTGGATTCACAATCAGCCGTCTGCCCTGGATACAGATGGTGAGGGATGAGGGTAAATCCCTGAGGGTAAAGACCCATATGCCCGTGTGTGTTTGCTGCTTGTACAGAGGGTCACCCACTGCAGCACCTCTTTAAAAACTTATCATTAAGCCCATCTCCTTTGTGAACTTTCTCATTATCATTTCATTGTGCGGCGCAGCTCTGCCCGGGCGCAATGAATATTGACTTCATGCTTGCTTTTCTAATTGAATTACAGGGGAGCAGGCTGAGCCACTGAAGTTTCCTGCCTGCAGTCTTGCTTCCCTGGCAGCCAGCTGAATAGAGGCTGAAAGAAAAGCTGTTTGCTTGGGCATTATGGTTAACAGAGACCTGTCACAAAGCTGCTACAATGATTTATTAAAAGACAGAAGAAAATGAGAGAGAAAGAGTCTTGCTCACTTTCGGCACCAGCTGCTTGCTTTGCTTGCTTCTTTCCTTTTTCTTTCTTCCTTTTTTTGTCTTTGTTTTTCTCTTGAGCACTTGCTTTCTCTTTCATCCTCTCTTTCTTTCTTCCCCTCCCTCCTCTTCCCTCTTTCTCTCTCTCCCTCTCTCTCTCCTCTTCCTGATCTTGCCTTATCAAAAATAGAAAGGGTCAAAGAAAAACACATCATTTGAGCAAATGCTTCAAGCAAAAAGCATCATTATCCAATACTTAAGTAACAGTCCCTGCCTAAGACAGATGTGTTTATCATTATGGTCAAATAATAAAAAAGATTGTCACTGTAACTGCTCAAGCAAACAGCATCCCATACATGTCCTTACAGTTTTAGCCAGTCTTATTTAGGAAATCCTACTGAAAAAAACACCAGACTCAGTAGTTTACCTTTCCTACTATTGAATTTAATTGTCAAACTCTTACTGATGTAATAGGAGTGGAGTAAAGCCAAGTCTCGGTGGCTTTGCAAACACCATGTTGTATTATGTAGTTCACCAGCAATTCAATTTACAGTGGCGCAGCAAAATGGGAAAGATCCCAGGATTGCTCATGGAACTGCTTTTACCAAAAAGACCCAGAGCTCAGCTCATGGAGCTTGGTCAACATAGGCATCACTTGTGTTGGGTTATTTTCCCCTCTTTCTTTAGTTTGTGTTTTGCTTTTTTTAACTTTAAAAAAGTTTGATTCTGATCAAAGATCAAGAAGTATCATTCTATTGAGTTACTTATGTAGAATGTGTAGCTCAAGGCTACTGGACAAGGGTGACAGTTGCTTTGGTTTTTCATTAAAATCTGTCCCGGCTTATGTGCCTCAGAGATTATTAAAAGCGGAATTTCTGAAGTTTGGGTGAGGAGAGAACTTTGTATCCAGCTTTGCTTAGGGCTAGCCCAGGTCAAAAACATCCAGGCTGTTGCCTACTAAGAAATTGGGCTTTCCCATGAGAATTTGGGAAGAAGGTCTTTCTTCTTTTAATGTCTGCTTCCTTGGATCCGTTTTCACTCCCTCAAACCAGAAGATTTTAGCCCAAAGAAAGCTGTGTGCTCTTAAATCAACTGGACCTTAGCAGTTCAATACACTGTTAATTTAAAAAAAAAACCACAGGAGTTCACCTCTGATAGTATTCATCTCTATTCAAAGGATTTATTCAGACCTGACCTTTTTTCCATCCTCAGGTTATCACCTAAATACATACTTTGTTTGATTAAGTCATTATTGTTATCTTTCCTGGTTCCCTACCTATCTTGTTATTCTTTATTATTTTCTTTCTTCAATTTTATAGCCTTTCACTTTCTTTTCTTCAACTTTTTAAATCTTCTTTTGTTCAATTCTAGTTAGCCCCAGTGTGGAAGTTTGCAATAATTACTACAGAATAATCTGACTTTCAGTGGCTGGCACTCTCCTTAGATGTAACCCTTCTGAGTGATTAATCAGGATCTAATCTTTGTTTGGAATAAGTTTATTGGTGACTGCTCCTTGGTAGCCACTAAGCTGTTTGCAAATAGAAGGGAGGTTTTCTGGTGACCTCACTGAAGATAGGGCAACAGGTGGATTTATTCTCAGGTTTACATCACTTGAAAGGGTAAACATGAGGCTGCAGCCAATGCTTTGCATTGTAAAGAACACTTCCATGGGGAATATGTGTGCTTGGTAGGTACAACCCATGCTGAAATGGAATGGCTATTGACTGAATCTGAAGGGCCTTGTGACTTAATAAATGACCTTCTGGCATTTGCATGATTAATGGTTTATATCTCGTGTAGCATAGCAGAGTGAGGAGATGTGTGGTTAGACATGGGCATGTGCACACACACAGCAACAGCCACGTGCCAGGGCTGGGAGGGGGTGCAGGCTTGTGTAGTCTCTCCTAAACACAACTGGAACATTTCAGAGGTTGTACTTGGCAGGGATTTACCACCATGAAACAGAAAACTTCCTTATGCTGGTAAAAGGATTCATTTTCTCTCCTCAGTCAGTGCTAGAATGGGTACCTGTGCTGGTACTGGAATGGGTGCTGTTCCCACAGGGGAAGGACTGCCCCATTGGATACAGACTGGCAAAACTCCTGGTAACTTCACTGGGACCAGGATATCCTCCACCTGTTTTGTAACTCCTGTAAAGAAAATCTATTACCCATGTATGTATCTGGCAGCAAAATTAGCACCTAGGATTTAAAAAGTGTAGCATGGGAACCATAAGCAATTAATGCACTGAAAAGTGGCATTACAATTTCTCTCAGCAGAGGAAGGATTTGAGTAAACAATCACAAATTTTCCAACATGTTTATCTTAGCTATTTCAGAGATTGAAGAACTGAATATAGTTTTTTTCCATGGCTAACTAGCTGGCCTGAGTAACAATTGAGCCTTTGAAGCAACACAAGGGATTCTGACCATTTTCTGAGATTTGGGGTCACTGTGGAAAGGAAGTTTTATAAGCCACCTACACACTATTTCTGCCTGGAATTGGAGAGAGAATCTTTCTGGATTAGAGGCATTTCAAACCCATGAACCAGTTTTAACTCTACAATCAATTCCACGAGGCTCAAGACAGGAACTGCTTTGTGTGGCACTCTCCCATCAGGACTGGTAGCCATAAATCAAGATGAATGTCTTTCTGAATGACTTGCTACAGTTCAGCTGCAGGATCTGGGTTGGAGGCAGCGACCACGAAGCGAAGTGCTTTGGCCTATGGTATTCGGAAGGTCAGGGCTGGAGATCACGATGTTTCCTCAAAAGGCTGTGAATCTTCACATTGTATATTATTCTGTGTTATGGAAGTGTGCAATAAGTAGAAGATTTTTAATTGCTAGTAATTTATTTTCAGCAACAGAAGTCACTGTGACTACCCAGAGTTTGGTGTGTTTTCTGAAGGAGACAGAAGGAAAGAAAATCCTTCCACTTTGAAAAGCACAAAGCTTTGGCCAGCTCTTTATGCTAGCAGGGATCCTGTGTTAGAGTGAGTTCCCTGAAAGGCGACCAAATTGCCCACCACAGACAGCTAAGATGAATAACATTCCCTGTCCTTGCAAAAAGCACTGCTTACAGTTGCCTGTCCAATCCCCGCCCTCTGCATTGGGTGGTGGACGTGGTGCACCCCCACGTCCCACGTGCACCCTGCACGTGGTGCATTGGGGTTTATTTGGTCTTTACAAGCTATTATTGCCATTCAACAAAATTAATCTTTGAGAGCAAAGGGTGTCTCATCCAGTCAAGACTTCAGCTGCCTGAGTATGAGTCTGCTTTGCTCATTCTGACAGCGGTCAGGAACAACATCATGGATAAACCACTCCTGAGAACAGAGCAGGGAACCAAGCTGGCAGGTGCTGGTCTGAGCTCTGCCACCAGCCTGCTGGCTAATCTTAGATGTGCAATCTCATTCATTAGTTTTTTCCTTCCCTTCCTTCCTTTAGTCCTGTTTGCCCACATTGTCCTGTCCCCGAAGCAGAGTTTTTCCTGTATATTTTTACTGTACTTATGAGAAAAGTCCTACTTCATGTCACAGATTTAGAATAGCTTCAGAGACAATGCTCAAGGTGTGCTGGCTAAAACAGTGGCCTCCAGAGCACGTCCAGCCCTGTATGCAGGTGCCTGCTGTGTTGGTGCATGTGGCCCTACAGGCTGAATCTCTTTGTCCAGCTGCTGGGAGAGCCACCAGAGATGGGGCTCCCTCTGCCCATTGCTGCACATGAGCTCTGTGCTACTGCAAAATGGAAAACAGCCCGTCCTGGGTGCCATGGCTGTTACCTCTGGTGGCAGCCAAGTTGGTGCAGCACTTCCAGAGCTGTTTGTTTCTTCTTCCTAAAATACAGTAGCAGGTAAATCCTTGTGTTGCTTCCTGAAGACAGGATGCCCAGCTTTGTCAGAACTCTGGCATGCAGGACTGCCTAGAGGTTTATTAGTCTGACATCATCCAGCAGGAAACAACCTAAGAGGCTCTGCACAACTACAGCAACCTCTCAGTTTCTAAGAATTAAATTATATACAGTGGCTTCTGAATACAAGTATAGGAATGTTTATCAATCCTTTTAATTAAATAAGTCTTTCCTAATTTAACAAGCTTTGCTCAGCAGGGTAGTGATAAATGTGCACAATTTCACACTCCTGACAGGCATGTTTAAAAAGAAGGAAGGGAGGGAAGGGGGGAAAAAGCACAACAGAGCTCCCTAAATGGTAATTCAACTTAATTTTTTAACAAGCCTGTTTTGGCTTCAGAGCGATTCCATGACCTACAGCAGTGATCAAAGTGGTGCCACAGTGGTGAGTCTCCTACAGCCAGAGCACTACTGAGTGCGCTGCAGCAGGCTCTGCCATGCTTAAACATTTCAGCTCTCAACCAGGTGCTTCATTCTTCTGTATCAGAGCTGCTGGGCTGACTGGATGCTCAGGTCCCTCAGCACAGCAGCCCACAGCTTGATCAGGAGTGTGAGATGTCCAGTGAAGGGATGACAGAACAGAAGGATAAGGTTTGTAGGTGTTCGAAGGATTGCCTGGATGTACCTTCCTGGGCCATCAGTTATATATTTGTAGCTGTCCTGGGTGCCTCCATTGGTTTAGATATTTTTCAGTCTAATAAATTTGGGCTAATACTAACAGGAACAAAGTCTTGTTCCTGTAGCAATAGCAAAGCTGTTCTATTTCACTCTGAAAAGAAGAGCTGGCTCTGCACACTTAGTGCCTATTACATGGAATAATGTAATATTCCAGCTGCAGGGCACTCTGTGGCATCACCACCTTGCCCTGCACGGTAAGCAATGCCCACAGTGGTGTTTGTGTACTGTGCTGGTGAGCTCTGCACCCATTCCTCAGGGAAACATTTCAAGGCAAAAGGAGTGGAGAATTTTAGAGAACGTGGTGCATTTCTCAGTGCACATGAAAACTGTTCAATACTGGCATAGAATTGCTCTGTGCTTAGACCATTTATTAAAGTCTAGACGCAACATAAAAGCACATAAATTGGTTCCAGTCGCTGCTAGTAAAAATTTCAGCTTGAGCTGGGAATTGATTGGTGAATCTCTTAGCGTAATTAAAATTGACTGTTAAAGTTTCTCCCGCTTAATTGGTTACACTTTCTTTGGAAGTCAGTGAGTTAAGACTCTTGCTGGATCATTTAAAGGAGTTCCTGTGTATATGATCAGAACTCAAATGCAGTTTTATGGAGAGGTTTACAGTTATGTTCCACCCTGGTGGTCTTTCATCCTGTATCTTTCCTATTTAAGATTTATGCTGCCATTCACCACAGCCTAATTGTGTTTTGATAAAAATGAAACGATTGCTGACGCATTTCAGACTGAAAGCCGATGACATTTTGAAGCTTTCAGTAAGATGATCTGAAATACTGTACTGCTCAAAGCCCCTGTCTCCCTGCAAGCCTTCGTTTTTAATTCCAGCATTTGTTAGTTGGTTTTGTATGGATTCTAATAGGTACCTATAACTCCTCTCTGAGTGTCCTGCCAGCTGTGTGTTATTCAGTGTGCCTAATAGCTCATGCAGACTTTTCATTCTTTCTTTAAGAAGAGAAATGCATTGAGTGTAATCCTTGTGTTTAGATTTTTAAAAAAATTATATAAATTTAAAATTACACAGGTTAGTACATTTTTTGATGAAGCACATCTTATCCTTTGAGTACCAGACAGCTGGGTTTTTGGTGGCTTTTAGCTCCTTAAGGATATCCTTCCACAGTCTTAGTACAGACCCAGTTCTGGAAGTTGGTGTTATAGGATGGTACCACCGGACATACTTAGCTCTCTTTAACATAAGCTGTCTTGTCCTGACTAGCCATGGACTTAATCACAGCATTAACTGCTCTCCTGAATCAGGCACTAGAGATACACTTAATTCTCTCCACAGTCACGGTATTTTTAGCACATGGCAGCCAGAGCTTATCATTAGCAAAATGTAAATGTGTCAGGGGATCGTGGATGGGCACTACAGAAGCATTGTCACCCGCTAGACTCAAGATGAGGAGCTTTCATAACTGTGATTAATGTCCTACAGAAAAGGCAGGAAGACACTCAGGTTACTTGGCTGGAAGTGATGCACTTTCACAGTTGGAAATTGCTTTGGAAGACACAGTTAGGTACTTGCCAACATTTGGTGTTGCATGAAGAATCCACAGAGCACGGAAAGAGTTCATTGAACCTTGTTAACTTGCCATCGGAGCCATGAAACTTGAGGCCAGTTGGACCCTTACATGCCTTGGTATCCTTGCTAAGGATGCACATGGACAGAAATACATATCTTAAACACTTCCTGTGCCACCATGGTGGGCTCAGCAGTGCTGGGAACAGGAGATCGAGATCAGTGCTCCTTGCAGCTCTTTGAAAGGAGGTACAGTGTCACCTGGACTGGTGCCAGGGCATCCCAAGGTCAAGCCCTGAAAGTTTAAGAGGTGTTCAAGAATAACACGTGGGTGTGATCCCAAGCCACTGAAATCACTGGGGATATTTTTTTAGTACCAGTGGCCTTTGTTTTAGCTGCTTCTAGCAAAAGCATTTGAGAGGGATGTAAGGTGGACTTTGGTAGTAAAGGAATGCTTAAATACTCTTGCAGGTCATTCTGCCACCCTGACTAAGGGCCTTTGGTAACAGAACTTCAGAACTGCACAAATTATATCTGAACTTCAGAAGTGATTTTTGTTATGCTAAGGTTAAACTGCCTAAATAGTCCTTGCTACAGCAGCTACATGCTGCAAGTGCTTGTACTCCATAACAGTTATGTTTTGTACCATACTGTGTTCCTTTCAAAGCCACAGAGCCAAATCCCAGCCTCAGCTTCAAGCCATTGAACTGCAAACAAGTGAGGAGTCAGAAAAATGGGTATTATATTTTGTAATGCATGTGCTGTTCATACAGACACAATTGTCTTTCATTATTTCATTGACTTTAAAAAAAAAAATTCTTTAGAGAGTTTCAAAACCATCTTTATACCTCTCTGTTAAAGTGGCAGTAATAAAGACATTCCAGGTGTTACTATGAATAGAATCTAGAGCTGTGATTTTGACAGTCCTGTAAAATATATCAAGAGAGATTTCTGAATGACATTTGTGTCCTCTCTTGCTCTTGCCACTACAGGGCCATTCCCAGTGGCTACCTCATGGCTGTCCCTTTTTTTGTATGCATGTTTATATATATTTATCTGTAGAATGAGTGGACTTGGAAGGTACCTTTAAAGATTTTCTTGTCCAGTCATGAAGATCACAGAGTCCAACCCATGCACACATACTCACACACCCCCACCAAAGATCTTGCACACTCATATCTCCACAGCACTGAGCTGATAAATTGTACTCAGCATCAAGAGTTATTTCAGCTCTGCAGAGGGTATAACACAAAGGTTATCTCACACTATATGGGCCCTGCCATCCTTGACAATGACCCCTTGGTTACTCTGTGTGTGAGCAAAATCTTTTTGGCTTTAAAATCTGTCCCTAGTATATGAAAAGATGAATTCTCCTTGATTTGGCCATTTTCTCTGCTTTTGACAGAGGATCAGTGGGAGAAAGTAGTGATGAGCATGCCCAAAGAGATTGCTTTAAGCATATTTGATCTTCTTTTCATGTATGCAACACGTTCCAATTCCTTTTAAGCAGCAAGGTCATTTAAGAGTGCCATGCCAGAGGTTTTTCCTTTTCCCCTCATTCAGTTTCTTAAATCTTATTGTCAGCCATGTTCCTTTTGAGTAGCAGAGCAGCTGCTTGGGGTCTGCTTGTGTGGTTATAATCCCATTAAAAAGCCCTCCATTATGTTGCTAATATATTCATAAAAGAACTAGTCACCTGGGATTAGTGGTTGATTCTTCTCCCTGGACATACTGTACTGAAACAGAATTATTCCCGATCCCCCGGCTTGTTAGATACAACCAGTTGCATTTGTCATGGTGCCAAATTGGCTGAAATAGATTAGCAATTAATGCAGAACATGCTTTCCTGTGTTTGTAAAGTCCTTGTAATCATCCCTGACAATCATCTTCTCATCAGCTCTTTCCGGATAGCGCTGAGATGGCAGATATGCTGGGGCTTTGTGAGCTTATGGTCTTTCATGGGAAATATGAAAGGCATTGAAAGAACATCCTGACAGAGCAGGTGAGGAATCTGACAGAAAGAAACCCTTAAAAGCCATTTCAGAAGGAATTATTCTGTAGGTTTTTCTCAGCCTTTTCCAAGCATGCAAAGCTTAGGAAGACAAAGTAACTGTTGGGGAGGATTTGCAAAGTCACGGGTACATCTGTGTTGTGACTTATAGATGTGACTGCAATCATGGGGACACTTCTGAGGTCACTTGTACTGGTCAGTCTGGGGTACTGACCACAACAAAGCAGAGGCCACACAGGTTCAGCCAAGGCTGCAAAACCCACTTGAGATGGCTGAGTAAGTGCTCAGGCACTGATCCTGCAGGAGGGTTTGTGTCTGTCAGTACTTTACCAGGCAACTTCCAACAGGGTTTAAAGGCAGGGTCTTTCTCACTTTCAGCATCATCTAAGGCCTCACCTGCAGTCTGCCTTTCCATGAGAGAAATCTCTGATCTGCTGCAGAGAACTTTTTTCCGAGTCCTTGTGAAGCCCAATTATCATCCCACACCTTTTCTCTCTTTATCCAGTATGACCAGCTTCAGAGCAAGAGGCTTCTTACAGCTCCAGCCACCTGTGAAATCTTTCTTTATCTACACATCAATTCTCCATCTCAGCTGAAAACATATATCTCTTTCCTTGTCTCCATTTCTTAGGTTCATTCTGCTCCTGCTCTTGGCTTCTCTCTGTATTTATAGCATTTGTGTTGTAAAGTGTTTTCAAATCCAGGCCTGGGTGATTTTATTTGAAGTGATGTTGGAGGATTAGCACAACGGCATGGGCTCCTGACCTAACTAATACTGCGTTGTTTCTGCCTACTCCTCTCAAGGGAGGAAGGACCAGGGAATGGCTAGCTCTGGTCTGGGAAGCAGAGCAGCCCAGCCTAAGGAAGGATCAGCCTGACACGGGGTGGCTCAGGTGGCCAAGGGCTGTGCCCACCAAAGCAACTCCACTCTAAGAGTATCTGAGCTGTGTACAGACCAGTACAGTTCTGTCATGTGGAAGTCCATCTCTCTTGAATCTCTGGTTTTGATTCCTGCTAACCATGATTTTCTCCATACGCATTCCTGTATTGTTCTCATAAATGGGTTGTGTCCTTCTGAAATGCAATGTCTGGGCCAACTGGTCTACAGAAGAAGAACATCACTTAAACACCTCTTTTGTATTTTAAGCCTTTTTGTGGTGTGGAAATTTATGATAGAAAAGTACAATTTGGAGGATTAAACTAAAAACACAATCTACAGCTGGAGCAATGAATAATGGGAATATGATGGATGCAGGAGGAGAACAAAGCTCTCTGCAAAAAGTAGCTGTTCCAAAGTGCAGTCTAGCTGCTTTAACCAAAATGTCTAATGTATGGCTTGCCAGTGCCTTCAGTCTCTCTTTTCATTTCCTCTTAGGGGAAACGGTTCCTTGGAACTGCTGTGGTCTCCTTGCATTGCTATACTGGCAGTGAACCCCATAGAGCCAGATTTGGGAGCCTCCTGCCAAAGGTGTTAGGAAAGATCTGTTCATGGCAGCGAGGGCCCTGAGTACAGCACAGCATGTAAGGCTTCAGCTATCTTCAGCTGTCAGGAGGTCCCCAGGAGCTCCTGAGTCAGGGACACAATTCTGAGTAGGTTTGAGGCAGTTCTTAATTGCACTGGGAGGTCAAACCATTCCTGCTGGCCACCAGGACTTGAGGCTGAAAACTGTCCTTTACCCAAGCCAGACACTCTTCAGTCATGGGTTGAATGCAGCTTGGTGGAAGCAAGGGATCCAGCCCAAAGGCCTGTTCAAATGTTTCCATTTCATGTGGCTTGGTATTGTAACAGTCTCCCCTGGTTCTAACAAGTTGTGCAAAATTTTGAAGCCAAAGCAGCATTCTTCCTTTAAAGTTTCAAAATTAAGAGAAATGGTTGTGGGGTTGGAAACTTGGGAGAGATGCACTGTGGTTATCTGCTGGTCCAAGAATAAAATTCCTATGGCTGTGCACAAAAGCATGGAGTAGCTGTCTATTAAAAAATAAAATTAAAAAAAAAAATTCAAGTCAGGGTACCTTTTTAGTGGCAGCTGGACAACATTTAGAGGATTTGAGAGGCCACACATTTCCTTCTCATGTGCCTGTGCGATTCCCGTAAGTGCAAGAAGTGCAAGTCAGAATCCCTGGAAGGGGAACTGGACTGATGAGGGGAGCAGCATGCATAGCCTGGGGCTGGGCTTTGAAAGGAAGTACACCTCAGACATGGGAAGAGCCAGAATGCAGCTGTCCTGACTGGAGCGTCAACCACACAGGGCCTTTTGTGCCAGGACAAATCAGATGGTTACCTCTGCAGCCAGAATACATTGCAGCAGCCTTGAGGGCACCCTAACTGCCTCAAAAGCCTGGAGCTGGGCTGGTTGTAACTTTAGTGGTGGGTCTGGCAGGACTTATCCTGGAAGTGGTCATGTTTTAAGCAGGAAGGATTCAGTGGCCTCTAGTTGCTTTACCCAGAAGGAAGAGGCCAGACTCTTCTCTTTGTGGAATAAAGGAGGTTACACACTAGCTACACATGAAGAGGGTGATCCATCTATATAGGGGAATCTAGGCTCTCTATGGGATTGATAAATGACTCAGAGAATGAGTAAAAATAGTTGGAAAAAGCTTTTAAGTTTTGTTTAAATTTAACCATAAAAAATCAAAACATTAGAGGGTGTTTAGAGATGTGCCTGAAACTTGGAGACCCTGAGAAGAATCAGAGAGAGAATCATAGCGCCTGGGGAAAAAAAAAAAAAAAAAAAAAAGAATAAGGCAAGAGAAGGAGAGAGAGATTAAGATTAAACTAACCTGTCTGGATAAAGCTAATCAGCTGAGATCCTACTCCATTGAGATCAACTGGATGAGTATTCATCCTCAAGATGTAACTGGGAGGGAGCCTAAAAAATCTGTGTGTTCTGGGTTGACTGGATAAGTCTCAGCCAAGCCAGATTGGGTGATGTGGCAGAGCCTGCTCTGGATGAAGAGGTAAAGTGGTGCTGCCTGTGGAGGAAGGGAGAAATTAAAAAGGCCCCAACCATGTATGTGTGGTAAAACTGAATAATGGAGTGGCCAAAGGGAAAGCAGTTCCTGGCAAAGTCTGGGGTATTTATGAGAGTCCAAGTAGAATTTTGGAGCATTAATATTTATTGCAGTGCTGTCAGTTGTCAGTGCTGAGAAATCTTCACTTACGCCATGACAACCTCTTTTTGTTCCAGTGGCCGTAACTCAACCTGCTGTGAGGTTCCCCTGCCTCCCTGGTTCCCAAGTCACACATGGTGGCTGGTTAACTTGTTCAGCACTGGCTGCTCAGCTTCAGTCTTGCAGCTGATTTGGGTGAAGAACAGATTTTGGCTGCTACAGAGCCTCTTGCTGACACAGAGTTTCTCCTTCCTCATAGCTCCCACTAAGAGATTCCCAGAGGTGCCAAAGAAAATAGTGATAATGTCAAGAAACAAGGACTGTTTGGCTGTTAGGATATTTATTGCACTCATTTTCTTTTTGAGTAAAACTATAAAAAATGAAGACAAGTTTGTTTTGTTTAGCTCTTTTTTCTTTTCTTTTTCTAATTTTAGTATGATTCCTTCTGTTATCACTGCTAACACTGACCAGTGGAACCTCTGGGCAGGCACTGCTTCTTTCATGCAAGGTCCTGAGCTAGATTTCCTTGACTCCAAGATCAAAACTTCAGGCTGAGCAGTAAGGAATACCTGCAAAGATTTGCATGTGCTTCATCTTACATGCTGGGCCCAGCTGTTGAGCCTGGTGATGGCAAGGAGCCCTCTTTCTCCCTGCCTGGGATTTGCAGGCTGCCAGACACTGCACAAGGGAAGCGCAGATGTGGCCGGCCTGTTTCTCCTCTTCCCTCGTGGAGTGGGGAGGGAATGGTGCTGCAGCTCCATCCTCCATAGCATGCCAGCACTGCTGAGCCAGTGAAGGGAGCAGGAAGTTCTCTGCTAAAAAATCAGCACTAACCCAATGCACATCATTTCACAAAGGACTTGTCCCTTTCCACCTTTGCCTGCTTGCCTTGCTTGTGCCTTGGTGCAGTGCCCTGTGCGTGGGCTTGGTCATGGAGTGCCTGTTCCATCCTCGGAAACCATCCATGTTGGATTGGAAAAGGCTCCTCGTGGTGTGTGATGTTCCAGATGTGTGTCCATCTTCCCAGAGCCAGCAGCTGGGTCTGTGCAGGTCTGTTACACACCGCAGGTCTCCACTGTGCTCTGCTCTACAAGCACAATTTATCCTGGAGAGCTGAAGAGGCAGCGGCGCCAAGAAGACATCAGATAATCTGAAATGTATCTACCTTTATGAGAAGACCAGTGTAGGATATGCAGAGGAAAGAACTCCAAAAGTAATTCCTCATTTCTCATCTAATGGCTTTAATTAACCTGAACAGTTATGCTCTGGAGTCCCGTTTACTTCAGGGACCAGCTCAATGGCACTCTTCCTGCTGCTAGGAGAGTAGGAGCATGACAGTTCAGTTATTGCTGTGCATTGTTAATATGGTTGATCTTGGTCGTGCTCCAAGAGAACCACTAAGCAATCATGGAAAATGAAGGGTAACACATTTTTAGAAGGATTCTGGATAATTTTGGCTATAAAACAGGCTGCATAATCTTGGCAAAAAGTGGATGAATTCATTATCTGCAAATAGTGGAAAATATTATAAATGGCAGTAAATGAAATAAATGGGTGTTTCCACTGTAATATGCTATTCTCTGAGCCACCCAGAAAGAATACAGCTTGGTTTACTGGGTGGGTAGTCCTAGATGAAGTGAAAGATCATGTTCGTATGCTCAAATACTTGTTTGGGAGTGAAATATTTTATGCCTTTGTTGCAGAGGGAAATCTATACATTTAACATTTAAGAGGCCTTATTTTATGGCCACATATGGATGCTGGAGTGAAGCTAAAGTTCTATATTTGCTGTATATATCTGTTTGCATTCCTCAGCTAACCACATTTTTATTTGCTCTACTACACCTTAAGGGTTTGGAGAACTCAGTGACTCACTCTAAAGGAAAGTCACCGACCTTCCTTACATGAAGAAATTGATCTTCCGTATATTTTGGATTTGTTTATGGGCCAACACTCTTGATGTGAACACATGGAATTAAAGTCCTGGCAACTTTTAGTAGAAAAACAATTGCTGTCCACTAATGAATAGGACCTGGCTGGATGCACTTCTCTCCCACTTGTTTGGTCTCGGGATATATCCTGCTTTTTGAGACTCCCTTCATTATAAAGATCTTGAGCCCATGTGTATCCCTGAGCTTGTGAGCAGTCCCAACATCATTCATAGGCCTAAGGTTACTCACATCTGAGGGTGTTTTGCTGGATAAGAAACTCATCTGTCTCATTTAGGCCAAATGGACTTTCCCTTTGGCAGCAATGGTGATGGCAGCGGCCTTGGAGGGAGGCCACACACATGGGATGAGAGCCCTGGGCTGTGCTCAGGAAAAGCAATCCCACGTTGTGTCATTCTCCTCAGCAAGCTCAAGGTCTACCTACTCGCCTCAAAATGCCACCGGGCAGCTCCAATGACTTTATTGGGAGCCAGCACCAAGGGTGTATTGGTTGGCTGTGCCATATTTTGGTTATTAGCACCCCAAGCCTTTATCCGACAGCCTTTGGTTTTGTCCCTTGGTCTTGCAGTCAGGTACAACCACAGGGTGACCGCTTCTGTTGATTAAAGGGTCATTTTGTTATAGTATTTGTAGGCTGTTATTTTTACTCCTTAATCAGATGGTTGCCATTCCAGTTGATACTTCTGCTTCCTGCTGTGTTGCCTAAAGGAGAGTTGCCTCCATCCTGCCTGTATTATACCTGTTAGAAAGGCGTCTCCGCATGTACTTGGATAAGATCATGGATACGGCCACAGCAGATGAACCACCCCTTTTCCCAGGAGCAAATACTATTACAATTTACTGTTTTGCAAAGAAAAAATTGCACACAGAAACAAACAACTGTCTGCACCCATGTTCACATCTGGCTCTTCGTAGGCATGCATATACTTTTGTATGTGCATATGTATATGTACATATATATATCATAAGTTTGTGCACATGTATATTTGAGTGTGTATATCTAGGTGATTTTAATTAGGTAAGCTTAAGAAGCTCTCACTGGCTTCAGAGTTATTACTAGCTCTACTGGTATTTTCACTTTAAGGATGGTTTAAATGTATAGCCACTGCTTGTAAACATTTATGTTCTGAGCTATGCATGGACAGATCTCTGTTCTCATGCCATGTCTGTTTTTGCAACCTCGGTTCTGCATTTATAAACAGCTGCACTCATAATCCTGCAAGTACAAATAATTGCAATTAAAGAGGTGAACATTTATAGCTCACCTTTTCAAAGGAATCTAAGGGAGTTAAGCACCCAAATCTCATTGAATTTGGTTACCTAATTCCTGTGGCTTCTTTGAAAATTCCAGCCTTAATTAACTAATTCAATCAACTATCTGTGAACCAAGCAGAGAAATAATCCAGTCAGTTTGGGTGGTACAGGAGCTACCTGAACACTTTTCAACTGAAACTTTAAAGGCTTCATTATTGGCAAACATTATCCAGTAATTTCAGTGAAGCAAACTGCAACGTGTGACTTCAGCTTTGCTATCCATCCTCTTTTTAGTGTGGCTCTCAGGGTCTTTAAGTTGCCTGCTTTATGTGTTTAGACTTGCTAACAGGGGTGGACGGTAACTTCACAGGCTTTCTTCAGGCATCATCTCCACCTTTAGATGCTCCTGGGAATTCTTATTGAGACTACAGGAGGGATAGCTCCTGTGAAAATTCCCACAGTGGACAAACACTGAGCTGTATCAGTAGCACTTCATGGTCTGTACCTTGGTGGTTCCTTAATCCATGGGGAGACATTTAAGTAGATCGGTGTTCAAGTAAAAAGCAAACAGCAAAGAAAAAACATGCAATGAAAAGCTTCTGAGTCTGCACATTACCCTGCCCGATACTTACTTCTATTCCATAATAGCTTTGCCTTCTTGCATCTTTATTTTTTTTTTTAATCCATGATTCAAAAATCTTTGATGTGGTTTTTTATTTTTTTAAATTTTCTTCTTTGAAAGCCTATTCTGCTAAGTATGGAAAGCCACAGTTTTAACAGTTCCCCTGTTTGTTCAGAAATAGTATCGTTCATATTTGGCATCAGAAGGAAGACTACACTGAAGCCCAAATTTACTCCTATTAAATTAAACATAATTGAAAAAAGGCAAAGACATTCATTAACTAGTTAAACAAACGGTATTAAATTTACTTTTTTGTTTAAGAGAAGAAAGAAGACATCTTTAACTGAAGAAAGGTAAGTGGAAGAGTAGCTATTAAAACATGTGATGGAAGGAGTACATGTTGTTGAAAACTTAAGAAGAAACCACAGACACGTATAACAATAAAAGAAATGTACCTTCTTGCCATTTCTCTTCTATGTTATTGTGTCAGATGTTTCTGATTTGAATATGAGCATTCCTTCATGTCCCTGAGCTTCTCCTTCCATTTGACTTTACACTGAAGTCATAAACCTGTTGTCATGGGAACAACTGTGACATCACAGATGGAGCGTTAACTTCACCACAGGGCAAAATAAATGAATGTGATGGCCTGCGAGGAGAGAGAACCTTTGTTTGAACCAAAAGCCAAGCTTATCCGAATCTTGGCCTGGAGCCCGGTACCCCCAGAGCCTTCAGTGGGATCCCAGCCCTGTGTTGTAGGCACAGAACAAACACCGCCTTGTAGCAGAGACCCTCTCTTGGAGCTGATGGTCTCTGTGGAGAGGACATGCACAGAAGAAAGGAAGCATTATCAGCTGGGCTTCAAGATTGGAAAACTAAGGAAGAGAGAGAATAAGCAACTTTACCCCAGGTCATAGGGAGGATTTGAGGCAGAGCCCAGAACTGTGCTCCAATAACTCAGCAGGAGCTGCTGGAGATGCTGAAATGCAGGAGTCAGAGCCTGTTTTTACATATCAGTTCCTGGAAGTCTTTCCCAAGCTCTCTTGAAATCTGAGAAAATATGCAAAAGGCAATAGAGCTTGGGACAAGTTGAAACATTGCTGCAAGCCTTTTAAACAGTTCAAAATGTCTTTGCCCTCTAGGAAAGTTTGTTTTAGGAATCTTCACCACCACATGTGGGGTGAAGTCTTCCATGGCAGCATTCCCATGTTCTTCCATGGGCCCAGGATTCCATCTGTGGCTTGTAAGGAGCAACAACCAACACCTTGAGTTGCATTCAAATGTAAAAAAGGAGCAAATCTTTTACAGAGCATAAACATAGCAGCTGTTATGGCCAAGCTGGCCAACCAAATGGTCTCAGCAATTCCTGTGCTTTGCTGGCACTGTGTTAATGACCTCAAGAAGTTAATCTGAGTCTTTGATTGCTGCTGCTGTAAAGGGGTGACATTGATCTCTCACAGGTTGCACGTGTCACAGGTGGCCTGTTATTGAGGATACGTACAGGCAGTGGGTTATTCTGAAGTGGTATAAACTCTGCTTGCTCCATATTTTCAGTGGAAAATCAGTGTTTGGATATTGGCCCACCAGCTTGTCCACCTTGTTGTAGCTGGCCGAGGTATCCAGTCAGGTGCTCCACTGAAGTCAGCATAAAGGCAGTGACCCCACTAGATAAGGTATTTTTGCCCACCATCCTGCCCCCACAGACACACAAAGCCTCCAGCCTTACAGGAGTTCTGTGGAAGGGTGCCACGCCACACCCATGGAACTGAACTTCTGTTGACTTTAATGAGAGCTTTGTGGCTAAATCCCACTCAACTCTCAAACTGGAGGGGTTAAATCCATCCTGCTTTTGCCTGTTAGTCTGTGGTTGAGAAAAACAAAACTCCCATGTGTTTTAAATTGTTTTAATTGATAAGTCTGGCCAGCAATTGCGAGTAAATCACAGTATCAGTGCACACCCACAACCTAGTTTGATATACGTCTACATTTTAAAGTGACTTCAATGAGTCATGAGAACAGTTTTAATTAAAAGGGTTGGAAGTGTCAGAAATTTATTAAATCTTTTACAAAAAAAAGATCTCTCCACTACACTTTTGTGGATAATAAACAACTGTGATTTGTGTAATGGAATTTGAAGGAGAATTTAGCTTCTGGAGCGTAATTTTCTGCTTTAACTGTTCAAGTTTTATTAAGATACAGAAAATATAAAGCTGGTATTCTTATCCCAGTAATTGTTTTATCATCTTAAGCTATCAATCTTTATGACTGCAAGAGCCCTTAAATTAGAAGAGGCTTGTGCAACACATGACAGAAAACTTAAGGCATGTCAAAAAACACAATCACAGTATCACAGTACTTCAGGCCAAACCACATGTTCATTAATGTAGCAAAAATCTTTGGGAAGGTGTGTACAGTATTGAATTGATGAAGGCTGGGAAGTTGTGTTAATTCTTGATTAAACAAAATGGTGGCTGGAATAAAATCTAGTTGTTTAATCTCTATATTCTCAGTGGAACCACCTTGTCAAAATACAGTAGTCAGATGTGCCGTGAAGCGTCAAACAGTGAAAGGTGTAAATCAAAAAGCCCAAGAAATAAAATAAAAACATGGTGTTACTAGACAGTCAGTAGAAAAGGAAAAGAAATTTATTAAAAACTAGTTTACATATGCAAAACTGAGTTTGAGTTGAGCGATATCCACAATTTGTGTTCTGACAATATTTAGTGTCCAGTGTTTGCCAGGGAAAATATGTATCAGAAGCAAATAAAACTAAAGTTTTTAGTTTTTAAATTAAAATTTTTAAACTAAAAAATTTGAACCAAAATCCAACCAACACTTCTATTTGATTTTAATATTCCTCATGTGGAGTTTTCAGCTTAAATGCAGATTGCTTATCTAAATGGACAAAGAGGATGTCTAGAGTTAGAATGGATCAGGACAACATTAGAGAAGGAATACTGAGCTTCCAGGCTTAATGGGAAATATCTGACTGTAAAGACAAGGATGAGTCCTGGGTGGGGATTAAACTTTTTCATGTGGCAGCAACTGAGACCTTATCAGTTCCTCAGGAAGATCTGATGCTGACCCATCTAAGAGACAACATATGACTCCAAGCAGATTGGGTCAAATCCTATGGGGAAGCTGAACTGTTCTTAAAAAATTCACTCTGGAAACAGTGTCCCAGGTAATTCTGGGCATTGCCAGCTACTGGTGAAGTAAGGTGAAGTACTGCAAAACAGTACTTGTCAGAGAAACTTAGAAACTTCCACATCCTACTGAGAAAGATGCATTAAAAATTGGACATAAACAGTACGTGAAAGTTTAAAGGGAGAGACGCTATTATGAATTTATTTGCTCGTCTCTAATTAAGACTTACTTTTTCCTGCAGCCATGATTCTTTCTTTAACATGCCTAATCATTGTACTGTGTAATGCATTTTCTAGGGCGTGGTGATATTCCTCGTCAGCCAGAAGAGCAGTGCCAGCATGAGCAGCCACCTAACAGTGTTGGAACTAGCAAAGAGTTGTGTTTTCTCCACTCCTTATATGACCTGCAAAACTGTGTGAAAGATCAGCAGAAAGAAGTACTGAACCAGTTCAAAGGGAAAATTTGTTTTGATTGTGTTGGCTTTTGGGAAATGTAGCTTTTTTTCCTGGAAAGCTGGACTGATGATTCACCCACAGCTTCACAGCCAGTGCTTCAGACCAAACATTTTCTCTATATGCTTGTCCCCAAAGTATGGTAATTTTATTACTAAAGTTAAACAGATATGTCTCAACTTCAGGGATTTTGCAATCAGTTCCTATAGAAGCATCTGTGGACTGGACATAAATGAGAATATTGCCAGTTAGACAGAGGAAAGGAGAGTGTGGAAATCTTTCTGCTGTGTTCAGAGCAGTTCTCCTCTGCTCAATTTCATTTCCTAGTCTTTACAGAGAAACTAGAGCACTCTCTGTATTTCATCATTAGTGTGTACTAGGGAAAAGGATTCTCTGGAAATTGGACATTTCTGATAAAAAATTTTTATAGCTTGGACCATCTAATGGCAATATTCACAAGAGCCAAATCATGGTGAAAGACAGAGACCTGCCAAAAGCAGGAAATGCATTTCTTGTATGCAAGTGATTGTGCCAACATGTATGATGTCTTTGATGTCCACCCCAATGATTTTTGTAGGAAAAGCAACATATTTATCATTATCATGGTGTTTAAGGACCTTATCATGTAGGATTGTGCAGTAAAAGCAGCTGAGACTAGGTGGTTATTAGGTGCAGCCTCAGATCTTGGATTTGCATGCAGCTACAAGAAAGCCATTTTTATTTTTCCTTGCCGTTTTCTGAAATGGAGGCAAGTATTGCATTCCCAGCTTCTTGCTGGTGCCACAGATTTATCTTGGTTCATCCTGGGGTTATAAAGCCCCACCTAAAAAGTCTGGCCTATAGCCAGTGCTAGAGGGGAGCTGTAGAGCAAACCTCAAGAGCCTTCTTGAGGTGTCTGTTTTTCTTTGCAGGCAGAGGGTCATACAAATAAATACATGGAAACTCAAAACAGTGTGTTGAAGGCTGATTTGGGGCACCAAAAATTACCTGATGGCTCAAAGGCAGCAATTTTCAAAATACAGATCCTAAGAGGAAATCTTGGGGGTTTAGTCCCATGCAGAAAGGTGATCTGGTAGGAGACAAGTGCAGGGAAGATTGAACAGAACATTTTAAAAAGCCATACTGCAAGTCTTGGCTTTCAGGAAGAATCTTTAGGTCCTGTGAATAAGCCTGGCTGACTTTAACTGTTTTGGTAAATAAGAGAACTAAACAGAGGGACTAAAATTCTTTGCCTTTCAGACTGGTATATAATTTTAAAGAATAATTTGGCTTTCTCTTGTTTTACAAGCAAAAGAGTGGCTGTTATCACATTCAAATGCCATTTTTAAGAAACATGGAATAACTCAATTTATCTCCTTTTCATTGCTTTTTTAGCAAAACTATTTTCATATGGCTTCTGTCATAAATGAGCTGGAGTGAGTCAGTAAAGATTGACTGTGTTTTGACTACTACAAACTGTGCTGACACACTGTAGTGTGGAGAGCTTAGTTAGTTTGGGTTTAAAGACTCTTGGAACTTTTCAAGGTAAGAAAGAATGTAATTTGGAACAAGTATTACTGCTTTTGACTGACATCCAGTTTGGACATTTTTAATACAAATCAAAATATCTGTATATGGTTTTGTTCACCAATACATATTTAAAATTCACTCTGCCTTTTCTGTGAAAAAGTTTTATGTGTAGAAGGCCCCTAAAAGAGTGTGAGTTCAAAAAAAAAAAAAAAAAAACCAAAAAAACAAACCAACCCTGCCTGAAAGATTTGTTTCCTAGTTTGATACTGTGTGGAAGGAAGGAATTTGCAAAAGACATAATGAAAAACTTCTAAATAAACCCCACAATACTCAAGCCTTATACCCCAAATAACAATATAAACAGTGAAGTCCACATAAGGACTCATCTGTTATTATTCCTGTTTTATTCTTTTGACAAATGCACAGTTCAGAGATGGATGTCTGTTGCTCCTGGAACAATTACCTGTACAGGCATGGGAAACCCTTCTTCTGGGAAGTCAGATTAACATTTCAGTCTTCCCATGAAGAGGAAGCCTTTGCTGCATATTCTCAGAGCTGAAATGGAGAGGATCAGGTGACAGTTCCTGCTGTTGACACAGATCCTTGGACATGTCATTTAAGGGTTGTCTGGAAGCTGCTTTACATGAATGTAAATCAAGAATTGCCTCCAATGAAACACAGGAAACAAGTGTGGTATAAAAAGCCTGTCTCCTTCTCCTACATCGATTTTCTGTCTGTAAAGTTGGGGGTATTCACGATCCTTTTCTTCAATGGGTTCTTGATTGCTTGTGCAGAAGGGGAATGCTATGATAATCTTCAAAACAAAACCTACAGCCATTTCCACTTTTTTTTCTTATCATGCTAATGGACTTACTTCATTACTTTGTGTAATGAGAAGTTTCCCCTGGCTGTTTAATCCATAATTAATCACAGCATTTCTGGCTTATAAACCACTTCCTTCATATGTTTAGTTGTTCATTATTGCCCTTTAGTCAGTTCCATACAATGTTTTAAATTCTGGGTAAGTCAATGATTTTTTGTTTAGCTAAAGGTATGCTTAGACCAACGCCCTGAACTCCACAGAGACACCATCCCAAATTAATTCTCCAGGTTGCAGCTGCATGATCTTGCTAAAGAAGTGAGTAATATTTTGACATTTAATATTAAATGAGTTATCTTTGAAAAATGCTTCCCTGCCCCTGGTGTACCTCAGGCAAATGGAAACATGCTTAACGTGCATAATGAAACCTTGGTAATGGAAAAAATGGGGAGCTGAGATGATCTATCAGCATCTAGAATCTGCAGGACATAAAAACTGATGGTAAAATGATGGTGAGGTTAAAACATGAGCTAATCAAATTGATTGCACTTAAGTGGAGCCCCCTTAACAATACAGCTGTAATTATTCTTAATCCTCTGCAAATCCATTAAAAAAAATTGGCAAGTTTTTAATTTTTCAGCATTGGAAATTAGTTTGTGATAATTTCAGTGGCACTGAGCACATTAGATTTTCCAGCAAGTGACTTAGGAGAGAATTCTGCACTCTCCCATTCCTTTTCTTCCAAGGAGCACTTGGAATGATCCTATTCCTGGAATGATCTCTTCCTACTTTGGCCACCAAATTGTACCTCTAATTCCAAAATTTACTTTTAATTAAAAAAACTCATAAAAGTAAACAATTTGCTGATGTTGCTAGAGGAGTTTTCTGGAACTGGAAGCCCTGAGATTGTGGTAGGAAGAGTTTGAACCTCCCTACTTATCTGCCAAGTCTGTGTTTGGTTTAAAAGGCAGAGGTGAGGGTAAGAGTAGAGGTCTGAAGTAAGCATATAACAATTTTTCTGAAATACAAAGCATCATCACTCCTTGAGGACATTTTGCGTAACTCACTAATTGTGAGCAATTCAGCTTTTCCAAAGCCTTACGAACGAAGCCTTTTTGCCACCCCATGCCACCATTTGTCTGCATCTATAGCTGGCTCTATCTGCCCCCATCAGTGCTGTGCTTCAGGTAAGGAGCGTTGCTGCCTGTGCGTGAGCCTGACTCAGAAATCTGCAATCTTGGTGCTATTAGCGACTCTCCCAACAGAACAACTGACTCATTTTTCAAAAATGTCTCCATCAGAATAGCTGACATTGTCACAGGCATTTTAAAGACGCTTAAAGCCCAGTTCTTTAGGAGGTGGCAAATCAGCTTTAACAGACTGAGCAGGTCTAATTCCCATTGTTTTCCTGAGTGGTTGCGATTGTTGACTACTAAACCACTTGAGGCCACTAGGGAGTTCAGCTCTTCCTCTTCAGCTACTCTGTGCTAGATAATTTTCCCTCAGGTAAATTGATTGCCAATCAATTTGAGGTAATTCAGACAGTTGTAGTGACTACTCCCCAGATGCTTGTTCAAAGCTGCAAATATTTACTGTTTGCTCTGATTGTCCAACAGGCAAGCAGCAAGTGTAAGATGGAAAAAGCACCATGTAGTAAGTCTTCCCACTCCTTTTCAGCAGGCAGGAGGAATAGATGGTGTAAAATATCACAGATTTTGTTATCCATGGAAGTTATAAGACTTTTTGCATCTCCTCTTATCAAGTATTAAAGTTGTTACTTAAAGTGATTAAAGAATAGTTTTAGGAAATATTATTATAATTAGAATGTAGAATTAACTGTATTCTTTATTTAGACAATTATGAAAATGTTTTAAAGGTGTTTAAGGTGTGTAAATAGTTTTAAGAAATGTAATATTAGCTTATCCGGCCAGCAAAAAGCACACAGCTGTTCCTGCAACCCGGCGCCATGGAAACCCCTTATTCAAATGAGTCCTTCTCCCGCCGGAGATACTGTTGCCACTGGCTAAAAGGTAGAAGCCTCTCACCAGAGCTGGGAGAGGAGTCGACCAACCACTGTGAGGCACGGGGGCAGAACTGAGGGGGGGTGGAGCAGATATTTGAAGTAAAGCACTATGTCAAATTTATGATGTCTTCAGTATAAGTCTAAACAAGGAAAAAAGGCCGACTGAGTGCCTAATCAACATTTTGGTGTGCACATTAACCCATATTGGGGGACTTATGGATTATATTAGTCAGGAAATAAGAGAATTACATAGAATAGTGAGTTAACTGCTCGGCTTCCAGGCCTGGAACTGTTCATTTTAATAACAACAACTCATGGGGGACAACCCAGAGCACTTCACTGCCCATGTTTTGGCCCAGTGGGATGAATGTGACATTGTCAGGGAGAGCTGGAGCCTCCCAGGGAGGAGAGGGGACACCATGGCATGGGGACAAGGGCCTGCACTGCCCCTCCCTGCCCTGTCCCTCAGGGTGTGCAGCCAGGCATCCACTGCTGCCAGTGACCTCCAACTTTGTGAGCCATTTTGGAATTTCAGGTGGATGTGGGAGAGTGGAAGTATTCTGGCAGACCCACTGAGAACACTGAAAGGAAACTGAATCACTCAGGCTCTCAATTTAGATAGTAATTGATTGATGAATGGTGTGCCCAAGTCCAGACTCCACAGCTGCTGAATCCTGCTCAAGTACCACTTCTTTGGCGACCCCTCTGAGAAAGGAATGAGCTAACAGAAACAAAGTGGATGCTAGATAAGACCAGCAGTGGAGAATGCATATTCTGTGTTACACAGTGCCTAATACAGCACTGGCACATTGCAAAAAACCTAAGATATCTCCAGGTTATTCTGCTCAAAATAAAAACAGAATAGGAGAGGATGTTATTTGCTTCAATACTGGTCAACATGAAAATAATTTCAGTTTCTGCTTCTGATTGTGTTTCTGAGCTCAAGGATTAAGCAAGACTTAGGGATTTAATTTTATGATAACTCAAGCCTGTTTTATGTTTGTCACAGAATCTCTTTTTACTTGCTGTAATGGAAGATGGAGTTAGTAGGATAGCAGCAGTGTGCAGAGAAAGAAGGAGGCTTTTCCCTCCAGAATTCACTGCCTAATGGGAAAGCAGTTCTTAGCAGGGCTAACAACAGGACACTGTGTCATTCAGAAGCAAAGAGACCATTAGACTCCCTAAGCCACCTTTGAAGCAATGCAATATCTCTGGGAAATGAATCTGGAAACAAAAATCTGGGTTGATTCAATTGATGAAAATCAAACATCAGACCTGAACTGATGGATGCAGTATATAACTCTGCCAGAGAATATTTTCAGCCAGTTTTTCATTTTGATTTGCTTTGAAAAGTCTGATAGAAATGGTAGGGACACCCACAGTGGGTCTTGTATTTGGCCTGTAGGTTCATGCTTCATAATAATTTCAGTAGTATTGGATTGGATGCTGAACCTTGGATCTAGAGAAACACATAATCCTTTTTTGTGAAAGCAGTCTAAACTGACCTCTGGCCTGCTTTGTAATTATTCTGCCAGTTAAAATTTTTCTTTTCAATAAACTTCACCCTGCAGCAGCAGCACTGTCAAAGGGTCGTTTTCAAGGAACCCCAGCATTTTCATAGTTAAAACACAGCTGCCTTAGGACAATGTGTTTCCTTCCCACCCCAGCTGGAAAATTCTGCCCTCCATCCCGATACCACCTCAAATGCCAGTGTGTTAACTGTGCTCAGTGCTGGTTTGTAATGGCTTCATTTCCATATCCTGTCTTGCATTGCCAGAGTCTCCAGCCCCTGCGCTGAGTGAAGCCTAAATCCCTCATGGATGGGAGCAATCTGCATTCTCAAGGGTGATGCAAGGCCCAGGGTCTGGTGATGCTGGGTGGATGTTTGTGCTCCGTGGAAAGTCATCCACGGCGTGGTCAAGACATGTCGTGGTGTGTTCTCTATCATTAACTCAAGAAAATTCAGTGAGGGCTTGTAGTGTTTCAGACTTTTCAATGCTGAATTCCTTTCCCTTGTCTTCACTAAGCCTCTGCTATAACATTATTATTGGGTGAGTGAATAGTGGCAGCCATTGATTCGAAGTAATACCAACTCAGGAGCACAAGCTTTTGATTCACCAGTTGCTTCACATGCTGCTGGTACAGCTAAGCATGGTCATCCCTTGCTTTTCACCATGAGAAGAGTGACATGTGCCTGAAAGGAGAAGGACTCAAATGCTGAGGTATAGAAGCTTGCACAGGAACATTGTCAGTAATATAAATTTCATTAAGACAAATTTCACCTAAAATTGTTGCAGAGAGTTCTGAAGTTGCAAACATGCAAGA
This sequence comes from Rhipidura dahli, assembly GCA_013399225.1. Classification (NCBI taxonomy): domain Eukaryota; kingdom Metazoa; phylum Chordata; class Aves; order Passeriformes; family Rhipiduridae; genus Rhipidura; species Rhipidura dahli. Next base: position 1,039,807 of record VXAC01008058.1, read on the forward strand.
AATATTATCAAGAGATATTTTGTGGACATTTAATTTTTCTTTTTCTAATGAAAACCCTCATGAGTTTTGCATTCCTGGAGATTCATCAAGAAAATATGACAACTGAGGCTTTGGCATTCTGAGGGAAATATTTTTTCTGATTTTCAGCACATCAATTTGAGAAGTGTGGAGGGTTTTGGTAAGTATTTTGATATTAATACATGGGTATAATTTTATGTGGGCTTAGTCACTTCTTTTCAGTCCAACTGAGAGAAAAATTCTCCACCCCTCAGTGTATCTTCCTTTAACAAATGGGCATCGATGATTTAGGTGCCTTTGGTGACACGAGACAAGCATTGACTCTTACAGATAGAAACAACTACTGATTTGCTTATTTCAGCTCCACATAAAAAGTACACACTTCCAGCGTGTGCTGCCAGAACATGTCTGCCGTGTGCAATTCCCTCATTGCTCCAGCACCCGTGAGGCTGCTGCTTTCGAATCATCACTTTCCAGGGACATAAATCTCTTTTTGGAGGTAAAGGAATGGACGCCTCTGTGCTTCATATTTTGCTAGCTACACCAAACTATTAGAAAATAATTTGATTGAGCAGGAACTGGAGCAGACATTTTCCATGTCTTTCAAGAATATGCGAACCTCCCAAATTACATCCATATTTTGGCATGAGGTGGAATATATATTTTGGATTAAAGTATGACTTTACCCTGCACTTTCTTTTTGTTCTACGAATATTTTGAAACAAAAGGTAGTGTTTTGAAATGAAAATACCTTGAAATTTCATTACTTTCTTTTTTTCATAAGTATGGCCATGAAATATTTTGGCATTTCTGGACTAGATCTTCTAATTTGAAAATATTTTCCTCTGGTGAATCCAATAAATATTCTGAAAAAAACCATTTTGGATGGTTATATTCCTTCTATGAATGTCTATTCAAAATCATGCAGTCAAAATTTTAAAGATTTGCAAATTTTTCTGAGTTGCTGAGGTATGACAATGGAGTAGGAGATTTATACTCAATCTTTTGAAAAGAAAATAACGTGTAAGGTCGTAAAAAAGGTAATAGGAAAAATGGAAAATTAGAAGGATCTGAGATTATTTTCAGTGAAAACTTTTCCAGCTTTCAGGTGGAAAATTGTACCAAGAGTAATCACTCAAGGTAACTTTAATTTCAGGTGTGGAGAGCAGTGAGGGGCAGAGATCCGAGCTGGATGTTGCTTGCCCCCTGCTTTAGGTTACATTATTCCAAGGGCTGTTTGTGCTGCTGACTAGCTGCTGCTAGCTCAGGAAATACCCAGGCATGCTGTGCCTCTGGAGGTGGCTTCTCACCTCCCAGTATCCAAGGGCCCCAACCCACTGCCAGGAGGGAAGAGTCAGATCAACAGCACAGAATCTTCAGCCCCATTGCAAAGTCATCTGCTCAGTAACAGCAGTATCTCATGGCTTAGCGGCTCTGGGTAGATCCTGTTTGAAATCCCTAGTTTCCCCCTGGCCTCCAAGTTGATCCTTCCTTCATCATATCAGATGAATGGAACTTGGCCCATCTTCTCTTGAAGGACTTATTTCGACCCCCTGGCCTAGCACTGACATAGTATCAGACAGTTGTTGGTTACACTCTTTTGTATTTTAGCTGTGCTTTGGGTAGACCTGAGCATTGGTTGTCACATATCTTTGGTGCATTTGTTCCCATATTTGTTCTGCAGGGTAAAGTTCTGTTGTTAATTCCCATTCTACAAAAGCTGGGGGACAAAGAGGTGGTGGGAGATGGTGCCGGGGTTTGCACACAGCCTTTGACAGCTCCCAGGCCTTTGCAGCAGAGGCTCCAGGAGTCGTTCCTTGGACAAAGCACTGGAATTTGGTAATTCACGGAATCATAGAATGGTTTGGGATGGAGGGCACCCTAAAGATCATCTTGTTCAAACATCCCTGACATGTACAGGGACACTTTCCACTAGACCAGGTTGCTCAAAGCTCCATCCAGTCTGGCCTTGAAAACTTCCAGGGATGGGGCATCCACAGCTTCTCTGGGCAACCTGTGATAGGGCCTCAGGACCCTCACAGTCAAGTATTTCTTCCTAACATCTTACCTAAATCTCTCCACTTTTAGTTTAATACCACCCCTCCTTGTCTTATCTCTGTCTGCAAATGTAAAAAGTTGCTCTCCCTCTTTTTCTCAAGTCCTCCTTTAGTACTGGAAGGTGCTCCAGCATCTCCCCAGAGCCTTCCCTTCTCCAGGTTGAACCACCCCAGCTCTCTCTGCCTGTCCCCTTAGGAGTTATTAATAGTGTTGAGGGAACTTGGGCTGGGACAGGACTCGAGGAACTGGCACAATAGCACTAAATCCTGCCTGGGCAAACTAAGAAATGTCATTGTGGGAAAAATGTTATGAAAGCAATTACTGTACCTGCTCATTAAGTGTGTGTGTGTGGGAAGCCAGGGCAGGCATGGGGCTGGGTGTGACAAGAGGCTGCTGGGGGAGACATGCAAGGCCAATGGCAGCAGAGAGGGGAAAAGCAGGTGTAGCCCTAAAGGCTGAGAGATGTGATTCTGGCACTCCTGAGAAGTAGGCAGCCTTGAAAGGAGCAAGAGGGAAGAGTAAAGATCAAGCAACATTGGCAGGAAATTCCCCCCGAGGGCCAAACACAGCAAAGGAGGTGGGGGTGGCACAGACATGTTTTTCTTTAACTTCCACTCCCACCCCATACACTGACTGCATGTTACAAGGTATAAACAAATCTGTTTAGACTGAAATAGATTTTTTTTTCCATCCTGATGGAGATGAGAATGTGTTTTTTACATTTTTTTTTAATGGTAGTAAGGAGGAAGAAGTCACATACAGGGACATTTGGCATACTTTGAAAATTCTTTTAAACTCCTTTTGCTTGTGGAAAGCTCCTCCAAACTAATAAAAGCCATGACCTCCTCAAGGGACTTTCATTAACACCCTTTTACCTTTACTGCACTGCTTTATATTATCTCTCCCCAGAATTTTCAGAATGATTTAGGGTCCTGACCCAAAGCCAGTGGGAAGAGTCATATCAGCTGCAGAGAATTAGGTCCTTGGAATCCTTTGCACAGCTGCCAACTCACTAAAAAGGGTGTAATATGCAGGCTAATAAGCTACTTAAAAAACATAATGTGAGCATAATTCTCCACTTCATTACATTGGTTTTGCACTCCACTAAAGGCAATAGAGTTCCACTGGTGGAAAACCAGGGTCCCAGAATGGAGGCTCATCCCCTGTATAAGCTTTTTAAAACTGGTTTTAAAGATCAGAGGCAGTGAGTCCGTATCATAGACTGGTGCTGGGCCTGGTCCAAAGCTCACTGTGCTGCCCTGGAGTTGTTCCATCAGGCCCTAGGGATATGTAAGTCTATGTGCACAGATGTGTGGATGCCTCTGTGTCAATCTATCTGTGCAATTTATCTACTTTTGCCATGCTCCTCGCTGCAGTGACTAAGAGCCCGGGTGACTGAGGTTAAGCAATATGTAAAGTCCCCAAAGCCTTGATCTAATATATACTTGCTGATCCTGTAATATAAAAGTAAATGTAGGTTAGCCTATGATCCGTGGGACATATACATCCAAGCATGCAGAACACACACAGAAAGAGCAGGGCTGTTTTCCATCCAGTTGGACAGGTTGTGCCATTGGCAGGACACAGGAAACTGCTGCCAAACAGGCATCACCCATTTTTTAATTCTTGGGCTCTGTTTTTATATGCTGCGGATGGATATCGGATGAATTGCTCATTGTAAATCAATAATACTTCATCTTCAGATTAATGAGGAACTAAAACTGTTTCTAATAAATGTTTAAATGCTTAGCATTTTTTAAAAACCAAGCCTTTCATAAAGAAATCCTTTTTTTTTTCTTTTAGGCCAGAATGGTTTAAAAACATTTGGGGTAACCTTGTGAATTAATGAAAAGGGGGAGAGCAAATGGACAAGCATGTATTCTACCTCTTTGCTTTATGATTTCAGCTGTAGAGAAGCATGTTGTGCTAAGAGAATCATAACAGTATATAAGATACACTATCTGGGTGAAAATTAATGCTCTTCAGAAGAGCAGCCTTACTGTAAAAAAATAGTGCTGTACTATAGCTGTGGTTTTATTCCTCTGCTACAGATTTTGTACTGGAAAAGATCTGTGGAAACTGCAAGGAGGAGAAAAGTTTTCATAGTTTGCCTCTTGGTAGTTTCTGAGCCTGAAGTTTTGCTCATATAAAAAAAAAAGGCGACTTAATTTTTTTTTTTCCCATTGGTTTTGTATTCTGGAATTCTCTCTATGAAGTAATGAAAGATGAGGGTGAGAGATGGACGTAAAATGAATGGGGCATAAACAATTGATTTTTATAGAGAACAAATGTTTTATCCTCCCGCAGATCTGCGTGAAGTGAAATTGTGTGTCAAAAGTAGCAAAGGAATACAGTGGTCAGCAAACTGCAAACTTTTGCTGTTCATCAAACAAAGAAAAGTAATGAAACGTTCTTAGAATTTCCTCTTTACTGTGTGAGGAATGAAAATAGCCCAAAATAATGTGGTGGATGAACTGTATACACCAGGCAATAAACTAAACTTCCTGTCTCTAACAAAAGGCTTCTCTTTATAAAGTGCCAGCACTTTTAACTGCAAAACATTGGTATCCTTTAGCTCTTTAAGAATGCCTTTTGAGAAGTTTGTAATTTGGCATTTAAATTTTTGGATATTTTCTTTTAGAAACATAAGCTGCTGGTAGATGAAGAGCATAAGCTGTACTGCTTGGAGCCTTGGATTCCAAACATTTTGGAGAGCAAACCACTGTCAACCTTTGATCCATCTTGCAGACCCCCTGCACAACTGCACAGAAATGAATTTATAGATTTTGTTCTTTCATGTGTTTTTGTGGGCTGATTATAGACCTACTCAAACACTCGCATTCCATAGTTTGAGCTGTATGAGCTTGGAGGTTCTTTTCCCCCTTCCTGATGGCACAAATAATTCATGTCTTTCTGTCAATCATACAGACAATCGTGTTTAGCTGTGAGTGGGTTCTAATGTCTCTAGGCAAAAAACCCCTTATGTGATCTCTTCCATCAGTTGTCCATCAGTGTTGCTTTCCTTTAGTGATAGACTGACCTTTTTTCCTGACGAAAATTAGAATTTATTCTCATTTAGTAGTCTTCAGCCTGCTGTTTTCTTGCACAATGAAGTTCTTTTATGATGAATCTATGTGAGGCTACAGTTTCCATGGCTGGAATAGATGGCAAACGTCTTGTAGTTTCACTGACCTGTGGGGGAGAGAAGCTGAAAATCTGGATGTACTATGTCTGTAGTTGCTGAGGATCAATTATTTTGTGGTTTTGTGTGTTGTTTGTTTGTTTGTATGTTTGTTTGTTTTTCCTTGAGTGGTTTACGCTGAAGCTGTGGGTTCTGTGCTGCCTGGAGGGCTGAGCTGCAGAGAGGCACACTAGGGTAGACCTGGGGAAGTGGCTGTCAGCAGGCTGGGATCAGCTTGGTCTGGAACTGCAAGGAATTGGGATTCAATACATTCTCCAAAGCCTGGGAGGAAAGGTGCTGGGCTTGGACTGACCCTCTGAGGAGTGTCCCTGACTCCTTAGTGGGATCTGTATGCTCCTCACAGTGGTCTCATGATCATCAGAAGCAGATCTGCAAAGACTCTACTGTAACACACAGGCTGGGGAGGCCACGGTGTTGCTGCCTGGCTGTGCTAGTTTCAGTGTGCAGGATGACTCCAGGTAAACAGCCTTGACAGAAATGCTTGACTGATAACAAGGTTTTTGCTAGTTTTAAAGGGAATGTTGGGGTCTTGATGCAAAAAGATGCAACAGGTGCCTCCTCCTGAGTGCTTCATTCCCAGGCACTCTAGGATAGAAACTGCATTGAGAGGAATATGCTGCTCTGCTGTGTTTGTCTACCTTGCCCATCTTTTCTTCTTTTCCATTGTTCCCCCTTTCTATTATTCCTCTGTAACTGTGGTGAGGTGGGGAATTTCCTCCCCCATCTGTGTCTGTGATGGACTTAGATGTGTTTGAACAAGGAATTATCGTCATTTTGAGGGGGTCAGGGAAGTCTCAAGAGTTTTTCTTCCCATATTAGAGACTTAGCATGAGGGAAGGAACCCAGTGGGAGCTGCCACGCCTTCCAGAGGTAAGGAGCTGCCACGCCTTCCAGAGGTAAGAACCTGCCAACATGTTATTTCTGCAAGACACAGCAGACGCCACTGAGTTTGGAGCTGGTGGGAAGGGGAGCATGCTCCTGAATCACTAATTCCTCTCTGGTATCCTTGCGCCTGCAAATAGTGATGTCTGTTCGGGCCCTTGTGTCCTGGGCTGCTAATCCTGCCCTGAGGCATGCAAGGCTTGTTGCAAACTGACCCAATGAATTCCCCAGGTGAGGGAAGGCCCTAAATAAGCATCCTGAAGGCTTCCCACTGGCTTGTGAGTTTGGATGCTTCATTTGTGTGCTGTCTCCATCCTCCAAGTATGTGTGCTGTGGGTAGAGTCACTGGCCATGCTGGGAGCAGGGAACAGACGTGGTCCTTGGGGAGCTGGGAAGATGGACCTCCGGCCCTTGGCTTTCCTGGGACGGAGCAGTTATTTGTTTCCTTGTATTTGTGAAGTCCAGCACTTTGAAAGTGTGGACCCAGTGTCCACATACTAAGGAGGGAGCACTTCACTTCCCTGTGGAACTGTTTCTTCAGGCACTACTTAAGAGACCCTATTTTGACCTCCCGAACACCTCAGTCAGTTGACGTTGGTGAGAGTTCCTCTTCACTCACACACACCAGACCATGTTCTATCTCTTGGTTTAACAGCAAAAAAAGCCTATCCAGCAGCATTCCTGCTCGACTGAAATCTTCAGAGATTCATGTGTTTGGCTCAGCATGGCTTGACATTAATCTGCTGTTGGAACATCTATGAGAAAGAACAGCCAAGCGACTGAAGAGCAGAAGAAATCCTAGTTTGTCTGGCACAGACTGGCCTGCCACCATAAAAGATGAAAACACAAGAGAGGGGAGGTAGGAGGAGTCCACTCAGCTGTTTCAATTTTCAGCTTGCAGTCTGGTCTGGCTTCCTTTTGATTATCAGGGAAGCTAAGAAAAGTAAAACAGTGTTTCTACTCTGTGAAACCAACCCTTTAAAACAAGTTAAGTCAACCAATGAACTTATGGGCAGTTGTGAGGGGAGGTGAAGTGTGTAATAATGATAAAGAGATAGCATTATTACAGTTTCAAAGTGTTTCATATTTAAATGTGGCTCCACGTTTGTTGTGTGTAACAGGACAAATATAACTGAGGTGGGGCTGAGCACAAGAGCTGGATTCCAGCCCACTTCAGAAAGCCAAAATAAACACTGAAACAAATACAAGATTTCACATGGATTTTTGTGCTAATTATCTACAGTTTCTGATGCTGGTTTTTAAAAGGGTGGGGGAAGACAGTGACATATCCAGAAAGTTGATGGAAATACTGTGGGGTCTATCCTGAGCCGCAGTGTAAATCATGTCTGACTCTTTAGAAGTTCAGGATGAGGGTTGCCTGGCCTTTCTCCCCAGGCTATATTAGGCTAGACTTGAATTTTTATAAAGTGAGATGCCAGAATTCACTGGGTGGGTGCTAAAGTGAGGATCTGGTTTTCAGGCTTCTCTCACTGTGAGTTGCTCTGAGTGGTTCAGAACAAGTCTCTCTGCCTCTGTTTCCCATTTGCTCTTTGGCCTGAGACTGCCAGCTCAGTACTTTTTATTTGTTTATCTGTTTTATCCCTCCCTCTCTGTTACTTATCTTTTCCCAACTCTACATATTCTACTCTTGTATCATGAGTATGTGCCTTTATGTCTGTGCTTGGCTTTCTTGTTTGCTTAGGTTGTAAAGTCCTTGGAGCAGATTACTTTGCCCACAGCCATTGTTTTATCCTTTATAATAAACATTATTGCTAATATTTGAGGTAACAATAATCTCTTATTACCTCAAATAACATTTTTTTTACCCCAACTACAGTATAATCCCATGTTTTCCTATAGCTGATGACAACTCTAAAGGTTTAGGATTTGCATCTTTGAAGATTTTATAATACTTCATGCAACAGGGCTGTGGTCTTTTTTTGGAGTCTCAAGGTGCTACTGTCACACTACTAATAAAGGGCTTATAAACCAAAATCATTTAAAGCTACTTTCTGTTCCTGGTGTGCTGTCTCCTAAAAAACCCCAACAACCCTCTCTGCTTGGTTTTTATGGCAGTAAAAGCTCACTGATGTGCGTTAAGCTCTGTAGAGACACTTTAGTTACTGCACATCTGAATGGCTGTCACATTAGGAGTTAAAGATCTCTATTTCAAGGAAAGAGGGATTTTTATGTTTCTAATATAAATGAGTATGCTTCAGCCTTTTTACCAAATTCAAACTGCATGGAAGGGTATTTTATAATAGACTAAGAAGGCAACATAAAATTAAGTAAAGCTGGGTCTGGTGCCTAAAAATATTTGGCAGAATTCCCTGGAAAGCCACATTTGAACTTTTTTAATATATATTACAAGGCAGACAAGAATAATTATCTTCTCTTGAAGTTCCCCAAGTGAGAGAATTGTATTGTAATGCCCTTTGAAAGAAAATAATACAAGTTGCCAAATGATTATGTTGTGGAATTCTTCCCCACCCCCTGTCTCTTTCACCCAACTGATTGTATGCAAAGAGAGGAAGAACACGGTACAAATGGGGCAGCTGTTCTTACATTCCTTTTTAAAGTACAAAACTTAGCACCTTTAATAAGTGTACCTGCCAACATACAGAGGAGTCCTTGTAAAAAATAATTAAGGCAAATATTTTTAAGTGACAGAAGCGTCACTGCTAGAGATGAGACAACTTTATTACAGTTCTATGTTGTGAATTCTTTGGGAAATTTAAGTAATGTTACTCTATTTTTTCCCTCCTCCCTTCTACATACAGTATTCATATACAGTGATGCTAAAGCTTTTTTTTTTTTTTTTTTAATTTGCCTTTTTTTAGCTACTATTAAAATGAGCAGCAAAGCCTTCACAGTAAGAGCTGAGACAAAATAGGATTAAGTGAACCTGCAGCAACCATTGGGATTTTAAGAGGTATATGCCCTCAAAAATTAAGTTGTGCCCATTAAGGCAGATAAATGGAAGGATGTGTCTTTAGATGAGACAGAATTTTCCCAAAACATGTAGATCCTTCTAGAGGCGGTATAAAGACACTTAGTGCCAGATGTTAGAGCTTTTGTTGTCTTTCCAGTCTCACTGTGCCTGGCAATAGTTACAAAAAAGGAGAGTTGTACCAGCTTTTTCCTGTGGAGTTTATCTTGTCCATCCTATGTGCTGCTGCTGAGAGAAGTAAAGGTAGCCAGAATTAAAAAAATAAAACAAAACAAAACCTAAAATGTGACTCTCGGAAACGGATTAGATTCAGACTTCACAGTTATTTTCAGTGTGTTTGGGGGTCTATAGTTAATAAAGAAGATCTGAGTCCTGATACTGAATTCCTAGAGGGAAAGAGAGGCATGGGCTCATGAAATGACCTTGGGGCTAGAAGGGCTGAGGGAGAGGCCAAGTTCTCTGCTGCTGTAGGCTGAAATTGCTGTTACTTGAATAAGAAAAGTTCCTACTGATTTAGACCAGCCAAGAAAGGTCCTGCAGGGTCTTGAGAGAGATGCAGATAGGCGATCCTGCAAGTGAAGAAAGAAAACTAGGGATATATGGAGGGGCAGTGAGAGATGTTTTGGCAGCAGGATTTAAAGTTAGAAATGGTGGGAGGCAAAGCTGTGATGGGAGTGCTGAGGCTGAGCAATCCTACCCTGGGAAATCTGTCCGACTGAGGGTCTGCAAGCTGCTTTCTTGATTATTCATTTTTTCAGACCAGAGGATGTGAAATTAGACTGCCTTATTTTAAGGGGGAGGTGGGAAAGCTGAAGAGTAATAGTGTTCATTTGATCGAGTGGAATCTTTCATATGAGATAAATGTGCACTTGGTTTGTGTCCCTCTATTTCAATGAAGACCATTCAATTGATTGGGTGTTGAGGAGAGGTGGTTTGGATCTCCTGGGAAAAGTTGGATGAGTGTCCTTGTGCCTGGCTTGTTGCACAGAGATAGGGTACTCAGGAAACATCTGCAAAACTGACTTTTAGAAATGTTCTAATTTAATCTGCATGGGACCAGTAAAACTGTGATTTGATTTTATGGGTAACAAATTGATCCTTGGAACACTTGTCTGCCACAGTTAAATGTGGTGCTGTGAGTGAGTAACTCCATCTCCCTCTGGCACTGGTGACAGTATTCCTGGACCAGCATGGAGCTCAGCCTGAGCACCCAACATTTATCCTCCTCGGGAAGGTTTTGCAGTTGACATGGAGCTCCACCCTGCAGCTTCTTCAGCCTCAGTGGTGTTCTGAGCACACACGGTCCCATCATCTACTGGCGTTCCACTGGGAGGTTGTCTACAGCTTGTCCTTCCTGGTGGAATGAGAGGAGTAGCTGTCCTTATGCAGGTCACAGGGACTGATGCTGCCTGTGCCCCTGCGTGCTGTTAATTGCTGTTAATTATGGACTCATCTCCGCAGGCTCACAGTGGCTTGATTCCTGCAGCCTGCTGGCACTAGGAAAGGTGGAAGATGATGCACTGAGGTTGAGAGGGGGGGCTTGGGGGTGATGACAATACCATTCTTCTCTCCTCCCGCCCTCTCCCGCTCCGTTGGCAGAGTGCAGTGTATCGGGATGGATCCCAAGGCTCTCTGCAGCTGATCAGCATTAGGCAAACCCTGAATGGCCAAAATGCAGTGCAGGAGAGTCCAGTCCTGCAGAGAAGGGGAGGAGGCGGTGCTTTCATGAACTTTTGGGAAGGTGAAGCAGTTTGGGTGCTTTCCACCCATGCCAAATCCTTTCCTCCACCTACAACGCTCTGCTCCAGAATTTTGCTGGCCTCACGAGCCTGGATTCTTCAGTCAGCTGAGAGAGCAGAAGCTCAGCTGCCTTGGCGGTGCCGCTGCGTCGGCTATTGCACATTTTTCAAGTCCTTTTTTTTTTAATGTAGCAGATCAGAGCTTGCAAAACAGGACATCTTGGAACTCAAACTAGATGAAAACAAGCTACAGTGAAAGTGAAAAAAACATATCATTTTACTACCAATTGAAAATTAGGACCAGATGAAGCTTCTGAAGCCCTGGGCACTTAATTTACTGGAGTCGGTCACTCCTGTGTGAAACCAGCATTGGGCTGTTCTCTGCACATAAGTGATATCTTTGTTTGTTTGTATTTGACATAATTGGTTGAAGAAAATAATGAGATGGATTGTTTTGGTTTTCTTGTTTGCATAAACTTTACATACAAGTGATTTACTTTGCAAGCCGCTCTGATAGGGTGTCTGTAGTTTACATGGCTCAGAAATTTTCCAGAACAAAGCTATCGAATGGGGTGCTGCTCTGGATCTGGAGGAGCTTTCTGAATAAACAGGTTAATGCAGCTTGGCAGAGGCTGGGGTTTTGTTGTTGTCCTCCCTCCATTTGCATGCATGTGATTTTTATCAGTCATAGCCAGAAAGAGAAGTTGCTTTGCAATCTCACCTACTTGTTCTCTTTCTGTGCAGTGAACACACCTTTTCCTAGGGACTCTTCACCCAAGACTTCCATTGTGTGGGACACACTGACCTTCTCTGTTTGTGGTCATGTGTATATAAATATCTCTGAGTTTATTTGGTTGTCAGGCTAGAAGATGGCAGGGACTTCAACACAGCCAAATATCATTGTTTGAAAATTCATTTCTGTTTGAACTGGTTGTCCAGGTATCAAATGGAACTATTTCTTTTTGTACTGTTTGTTTTCAGATTTGTTTCTGCCTGGAAAATTTGGCTTATGGTCTGGATACCAGTCACTTAAGAGAGTCAGTCATGGTCACTAATCAGGTAGAAACTCCCTCCATATTTGCATTTATTTGTAGAGTTTTATATGGAATGTGTTTTTGAAGCAAGCTTTTGGTGGTGGTCTTTTAGGGAAGCTTGGGTCTCAAGCCATTTTAAAAACATACCTTCAACAGCCTTCATGTGGATTTTATATGCTGTTGGTTAAACAAAAAACCCTCACAGATGTAACCAGTAGCAAGTAACAGAAGCACAGGTATCCATACAGGGAGTGTGATTTTCATACCATGGGTAATATGGATTTGAAAAATAAAACTTCTTTCTCCAAATCAATATTTTTTTAAATCTTGCTGTATGTATTTCAGTAAAAATATTGATTTAGAAGTGCTGAAGCACTTTATTTTATTAAGTAATTTATTAAGTAATTTTGCTTTGTTTAGTGCAACTAACAGCCAACCCCTGGCTTTGCTTTGATTTATTGAAAGAATATCTTTAAATAAGAAGTCAGGAGGATACAACTGAAATAAAAAAAATAAAATTTCTGTTATTAAACATGGTCAGAATGGGAACTTCCCACCCTGAGCGAGGAAAGCTTTTTGTTCCACAGAGATATTTCCTCTTAAGATGCTCAACGAGATTTGATGCTCAATTGAGTTCAGTCTTATCCTGGTGTGCTGCCAGGTTTTTGCCAGCCTGGTTGCAATAAAGAGCTGTGGTGGGATTCCCCAACCTTGGGAACCAGATGCTAGTCAGGCTTTTAGCCCTGAAGAACTTGCATTTATATAAGGAAAAAAAGATGTTATTAGAGCAAAATAAGGGATCTTTGTGGAATTTAGGAGGGACTGTGAGGCCAATCCCTCCACTACTGAAGAAGCACAAGATAAATGCTCTCTTGGTCTCAGTGCACAGTTACCTGTGAGCCCTGCCTGTGGACATGTTCCACACTTGGCCATAAGGTGTTGGTGCCCGCTCTGGGCTAAACAGAACCTGGCCAGCAACAATCGTGTGAGTGCAGCAGGCTGGAAATGTGTCCAGGGGCTCTGTGGAGCTCTCCAGATGTACAGGCAGGTAGATGTTCATGTGCTGAGCCCCTGGGCACCCAGGAAGGCTGGAGCTGTCCTCCAGAGCAAAAGGAGAAGGAAGAGGGTGGTGCCCACCTGTGGTGTCCAGGCTGGAAAGGTGCAGTGAGAAGTCTTCAGTCTTCCTGCTGGAAGTTGTTCCCAACTGGTCCTGCTCATGCAGAGTGTGAGAAAATGGCACTCACAGGAAAAAATTAAGCCCATCAGAATGTTTGTGTGTGCATAACACTTTTAAATGGAAAAGCTTGAGAACTGTTTTCTTTTGACTTTGTTCTGGGTAAGTTTAATGTGGTCCTCTGTAAAGAAAACAAGAGACTGGGAACCCAAATCTCCAGGAGACTCTGGTCTATTAGATAATTTGAAAATCTTTAATGATCACACACATAGATCTGAGAGAGCTGAGGCACGCAGCTGTAGTTTCTGAGCACTGGCTGTATTTGCCATCTGTCTCTAAGCAAGCAGATTTTGGCTGGAAGCTCTGCTTCGTATGTCTGACTGTTACTCATTTTGCTCCTTGTCACCTCCAGACTGGGCTCTCCACAAAGATTAATGGGACGTGAGAGAAAACTCATTCCCCTTCCTGAGAAAGCAATATCATGCCATGCCACTTGTGTTAACTCAGATCAAGTTGGTGGTGTTCTAACGTTTGGGTTTTCTTTCCTGAGTTGGAACTTCCATTCAGCCTGAAAACGCAGAGGTAACTCTCCTGTTCAGTGGAGTTAGAATTGCTCATGTGTCTGTTTTAACCCCAAACCTATCCAAACTTCTCACTGCTAAACAGGCACAAAGAGGAGCCCTATCAGTGTTCTGGGGGCTGACATGGCACTCCTATAATCCCATTAAACTGCCAGGGAAAAATATTGATGCATCACTGTGAATCTCTCTTCAGTCTGTTATTTGCCAGTGGGTTAAAGGTAGGTCTATTGTTTTGGGCAATGGAAGAAACTTATGGTTTTCATTACAGCCTGTGAAAAGCTTGGACTGAAAGCCTCAGGAGTGCTACTGTGTCCTACTACATGTGTGTACTGTACCCAGGGATCTTTGAAATGGAGGGTTTTGGGTCTGTGTTTACAGTATTCAGTGAAATCATGGATTACTGGGCAGCAGTATACACTCCCTTCTCCTTGGCTGAAGTGTAGGCCTGGAGTTTGATGCTGAGATTTTTTAATTTTTGTTTTCTTGAATTGTACTCTGCCTTCTTTGTTACTGTGGCATCAGTAGAAAGTCGGAATTTCTCCTTATCTTGCTTTTTGTGGACTAACTGTTATTTAAGGGGCTGATAGTGACATACTGCTGCCTTGGAAAATTTTGAGGCAGTTATTAAGGTATACATTTATTTCATTTTGGGGTTTTTTGCAGATTTTGGGTTAATTTCATCGGGGAAAGATGTGTGTGGGGATCATGTGCTTATTGACAAGTTTTTAACCAGCTGACACTTTTATAAGGAGTGATACTTACTCTCTGTTTCTCCTAGGAGTGTAGGCATCTTTCCTCCTTTAAGAGGTTAATTATCTTAGGCTGAGTTGGCAGTAAGATAGAACAAAAACTTGAAATGTTAGTAAAGCAGAAATTCAAGCAGTCTGACATTTGATCTACACAGAATGAAAACTTTGTGTTTCAATGTTCATCTTCTGACTTCAGACTCTTCATGACTTCAGTGGTTCTTCTATTTTTGAAGAACAAAATACAAGACTAATTGAAATTTATGTTTCTGGAGGAAACATCCATTTAGAACCTGTTTTTCAGAGGGAGAACTAGGTTCTGTTTTATGAACAGAACTCTGCTGTTGCCCAAAGACCACCTTCATGAAGAAAATGTCATAGTAGTTCAGACAGCACTTGAGTGCTGTGACTTGGATTTTGCTTTTTTAGTTTACACACATTGCCATTCTGCTCTGATCACAGGAATTGTTCTGTAGCTTGCTTTTCACTTTTATCTCTTCACTCATGATGATTATTTCTTATTAAAATGCTCACATCAGCAAGGCAATTAATTCTGAGTGATTTCCAAGCTGCCTTGACTTTGACTTTGTTGGTGGTTAATGGGGTGCAGTATCAGCAGATGAAAGCATTCAGTGCTACAGGAGCCCCTGTAGCTCTGTGTGCTGCTGGGGAGACGGGCTCCAGATCAAATATATCCCAATGCCTGTGGTCCAAAACCTTTGAGAGAAGGTGCCACACTGAACCACAGTGAGGCAAGCCTGGATGTGATGCAGAATCACAGGATTGTCTTGGCTGGGAAAGTCCTTGGAGATCATCAAGTCCAACCTAACACCACCTCAGCATCCATGGGGACAGGTGGTGGATTTGCTTCAAAACTGCACTGTTGCTCTGAACAGCAATGCTGGCATGGATGCAATGTTTGGTTCTCACAAATGCAGTCTGTGGTGTGCAGACCAAAGCCTAGTGGTGAACATCAAGTTCTGTATTCTCTAGAATCCAGACTGTGCTAGTCTTGGCTTTACTGGTCTGTGTGTTCTGAAAGGATATCCCTCCCTGCTTGTCAGGGACAGGGAGCTCTGTCAGTCAGCTGGGCTGTCAGTCAGTGGCACTACAGATGTTATGTTACCTAAAGACTGGTTGGATGTCCCTGATTCAGGATCCTGGGCCACTTTTCCAGTTAGATGGAGGAGAGTCAAGCCAGCTCTTTTCCTGTGGTTTTTAAAACCCTGTAATAGTGATTCCTAAATGCCGCAGGTGCTGGGATTTCCTTGTACAGACACACAAGGTATCTCTCCTGTGAGACTGCACAGCCAACACTCAGATCTGTCTGTGCCAGAAGTGAGTGATTCCATAGCAGAGCCTGTGGTGTTGCTCTCTGTGCCCATCTCTCCCTGTGTGTGGCTGGGGACATCTGATTCTTGGGCTCTCTCCTGTCACTGAGGGACAAATGTCTTGTTTGGAGGGGATTTAGGAACACAGGTTGGCAAGTATTTCAGTGACTCTTCTCCCTCCCATTTTGCCTGTTCTTGTGGTTGACTCTTTAATGTATATTTAGGGATTAAATCGATCCTCTAGCTACAAAAGCTGTTATGGGTTTAAAAACTCCTGGACTTGTAAACTTTTAATCTCAATAGTAACAGGGTTCAAACTCAAGTGTGGTGACTCTCCACAGGTCAGTGTGAAATGAAGACAGATGTGGTCACAGTCCTTGCCTTAAGGCATTTATTGTTTAAAACCAGTGAAGGGCTGGTGTGACTTGCACAAAAGTTGTGCAAGGAATCATCTGCCCAGTTGGACTTAAATCCTTCATTCTCTGTCTCTGAGCTGCACTGTCTTCCTGTTGGCTTATGCCGTTCTCCTTTCTCTAAAATAATCAGAATTGGCCTTTCAAAGTGCTTATTTAGCCTGCCTCCTTTTCTCCCCTGTCTTCAGCAGCCGGTGTTGATCAAGAAATTCTCCCTGACCATGCTTCCTGAGATTTTTCCGTGTGGTCCTTATTGAGGATTCTGTTGCCAGCTCTGTCTCCTTAGACCTAAGGAGCAAGATGTGAGCACTCATTTATACACTGGTCCTTTCTCTGCTAGATGGATTCAAGAGCTGCAAGTTGATTTGGACCCTTCTGCACCTGTGGAAGACATGGGCTCCTCTGGGTAACCACCATCCACAGTGGCACTGACCCATAGAAACTCTCCCACAGCTCCAAGAGTGGAGACTTTGTATGCAGAGAGGAGGGGAACGGGGTGGGGTGAGAAATGTGGATTCATGCACTCACTTTGCAACAGCCTTCCTGGGTGGCCTTGAACATATCACTTACATCTTTCCTGCCCCTCCTTTGCTTCCTTGTGCTTCAGTCTCCCACCTGTAAAATCAGGATGGTAAAACTTCCTGTTGCCCTTCCTCTGGCTGAGTCATTCAGGGGGTCAACTCTCCACAGCTGATGTTCTCTGTACAGTGCTGCAGCACCGAAATCAGTGAGGTTGTCCTTGGTCATGAGCAATGCATGTAATGTAAATGTTCAGAAGCCAGAATTTACTGTAGGTTTCTGGGGTGGGATTTTCCAAGTTCCTGAGGACCATGTCCATGTGTTGGGGAAACAACAGACTGATCACTTAGCCTAGGAAATTCAAATTTTAAATCCATATTCAGGCCCCTGAATCAGTCACTTGACTTCAGAAGTGCTCACCACCCAGCACTCTGCCATGAACATGGCAGATGTGAATTTGGGGGGAGCTGAATATTTTGGCAGATGTCGTGGATTTAGATGGATTGGGAGCCATGCTGTAGATGCGCGACATTGCAGGGCGGCAGTGCCTCTGTGTGCGTGTGCTCTCTTTTTCCCTTAAACCACTGCTTCACTTTGAAAACCTAACTCGTTCCCAAGGACAAAGTATATGCACTGAGTGCCTTGGTTCATCAGTAGATTCCAGACTGCCAAATGCATTTGGTGGTCTTGGGTGTTTTCCAACTGAAAGAGTCACAGAGACCTGACAGTGTGCGCTGTATTTTCACACATAGATATTTTGGCATTTTAGCTGTCTGTGCTCACTCGGTAGAAATGTGGCTTGAGTTGTAGCAGGAGTGAGGGGGTGGTCCCAGCAGGTCAGAGTTCAGTCTAGTGGTAGGGCAGGGTGGGGAAGCTTGGATTGCAGCTGCCTACACAAAATTTGACCTCAGATTAACCAGACAGCTTCAGTTTCCACCGCCGCTGTCCCAAAGCCTCCATGAGCAAAAATAACCAAAGTACAAGAAAAGAAAATAGATTTTTGGAGTCCATACAAAATGAAGAAAAACTTCTTTATTGTTCTTTATAATTTATGAGTTGTCTCTCTCTTTGACTGGTCCCTGCTGAAAGCAGATCTTAGATGCTCTGGGGCCAGTACCACAAGGGTGCACGCGTTTGTCGGTGCTGAACAGGTTAGGCAAGATCCTGTACTGATGTTAATCAACAGGGCTCTGTTGAAGTTGTGCCAGTTTGCACCAGTTAAGGATATAATTCCTGAATGTAATAATTTACCGCGTTATTCCCTTTAAAGTTTAAACTCCTCTTCTTTATCTTCTAACTCTGAAGGCAGAGGTGTTTTTTATTAGCTAATGGGTTCATAGGGATAGGGTGTTTTTATTAAATATTAAAAATCCAACTTTTACCTTGACTGAAAGGCTTGTCTTCATTTAGTCCTGGTTGAAGCTGACAGTGAAGAATGTAGGCTGTTCTTGCCAAATCCTGATATAGTCCAGCAGCAGAGTTTTGTGAGTGGTGATGAGTCTCCCTTCTCAGAACTGATCTTATTGAGTTTCCATAATCAAGGACAGACTTTCAGAAAGGCTCAAATTGGCTTGTTTTTCAGAAACTGCTGAGTATTGAGTGCTCATCTTCCTTTGAAAAACTTATTTTCAATTTTATGCCAGAAGCTTCTGAGTGCCAGGCACTCTTAAGAGCCAGTCTCTGTGTGTTATTTGAAATATGTTCCCACATAAGCAAATTCTACACATTTCCAGGCAATCTGATTTTTTTTTTAAACAACAGTATTGTTAAGTGAAGGGTGGCAGTGGTGTGAATAGACTTAAAGAAAGCAGCATCATCCTAAAACGTCATTCATGTCTTGCAGTGAACTTAGCTGAACTCTTGGAGTATTTTGAAGAAGATCTGAGAAGAAAACAGCTCTGTTACATGCCTTCATGTATCCGTGTGTATGAATATATACCTTTATATACCTGTGTGCTCTGTTTTGTTAAAAATAGTGCAAAAACATTTTGCTGAAGAACTTAACTTTGTGGCCTTATCAGAAGGAAGATGCATCACGTATCTGGTTAGACCAATCCAAATGTCACTATGTTTAAGCCCAGAAGGTTTAAATTTTTTGAATAAGAGTTAGTGAAGCCTCCAAAACTCCTTTAGTAAAACTGAACATTGATCTCACTGACTGTCTGTTTTAGTCCTGCTGGCTTTGCCCATAAGAAATTCAGATAATATTTTGGAAAGATAGAAAACTGTCCGTGTTCCACAGTATATCAGACCTGACCTCTTGTCATGGCCTGTTATATCTAAGAGCACTCCAGGAAGTGCTCGAACTTCTGCACCTTCTGCCAAATATGATGCAAATTCAAAATTGGGGTTTTTTTTTGTGTATCAGAATTTCATTATTTGATGAAAAATATTGTGAAACAAATTCTTTTTTAGGCTTTTGTAAGTAACTGTTGTTCAAGTGGTGTCATGGACTGAAGCATCTTCTACTTTACGTACAGGTTTTTTCATTACAAAAGGTATTTGTAGACAGTAGATGCAATGAATTATAAGGAATGTCTGATAAAAGTTGTCAGTAGCCAGAACATGAAATATTATTGAACTCTGATCTATATCTTTAAGTACAATCTAAATATAAAATTCTGCTTTCTTTAAATTGGCGGTAAAACTTGCATTGACTTTGGTACCCAAAGTTATTGAAATTTTTTTTTTCTCTTGTTTTCCAATCATTCCCTCCTGGTTAATATTCAGTATGGTAAGAGCAAAGGACAGAAATATTGTGTTAGAAAGCTTAAAGGTAAAACTCTTTGGTTTCTAGGAACATTTGGTTTCTAGAAACATCTTTTCTCATTGCTATGACTGCAGGCTTTTCCAAAATTCAAAGTTACCTTCAGGAGTCATCAAGGAGAATAAAAGAGGAGTAAGTGCACTGGTGAAAGATATTTGAGGTGAGAGTTTCCTATTCCCACAAAGGAAGGATTAAGTTATGTTTGAGGTACCACGTTCCTTTTCCTGGGGAGGTCTGGGTAGGATTTTTTATGTGAAAAAATATGGTTGAACAGAATATGATTTCATCCTTCACTCCTCTCCTTCCACAATGCCCAGGAACGATCAAGGCAAGAATGTTCTTAAAATATGGATTTGCAGCTCTTGTGGTGCTCGGTCCCATATCATCCAAAGGAGAATGAGTCACCAGTGCTGCATTGTCAGAGAGATGGATTTTGGAGCTGGCTTTGAATGGATTTCCCTGACTTACTAAATTGCTGAAATACAGGTCTAGAAACAGGTTTTCAAAACCAGTTTGCACCCAGTTGTGACTCACTTAAGGCCATACTAAAGCTCCTTTATGCTCATTTCAGTCAAGTACTTCTCAATACTTCTTCAATTTTTTCTAATTGGTTTTTGTTGCTTGTATTTGCACTGTATGGTATAACTACAACTTGAAGTAATCCTCCTATGTCTTAATTATTTGTAAGTGGAAGAATTGATTTCTGCTCCCCTCTGCTTCCTCATCTCTTAATCTGTCTCCATTTGTGATCGTGTGCAACCATCATTTTGGGGGATGAAAGGGCAAAGGTGATGTCCATTTACTTTTCTGCAGATGGCAGATAATTTATAAGAGTTCTGCTGCCTGGAATATTTCCACTTTCTAGCCATGTCAGGGTGCAAAGGTGCCTTCCAGGCTGCAGATGTTGAGCAATGAAGAGAAATAAACAGTGAGTTTTGGCTGACATGTAGAAAAGTACTAGTTTTTAGAATACTAAAGCTGTTTCCTAATATAGAAAATCACTATATTTTTGAAAACTGATGTTGAAATACAGGTTTTTTTGTATTGACTGAGACAAAGCTAGAAAAATCCTGGGTGAAAAATCCATGATCTGAATGAATTACTCATCCCTTCATCTCAGTGTGATGGCATAAGCTTAGAGAGTATCTTAAAACAAAGCAAAGAATTTTGCTGCTTTCTCCCTCGTTGCTCTTTAACGCAGTAACATCTTCCTTCCCATGACTTGTTCCATTATCTTCAGCGTGGCAAGTTCAGCATGAATTTACTCACTTCAACATGAGTGAAATGATTAAATCTGCTCTAATTAATTGTTTCAGTATGTTGGAAGAAAGCTCTTCCTCCTCCTTTCTTCTCCCCCACCCTCCCCCTCCTTTCCCACATGTTTTTCTGGCAGTTTCTGTAATGGCCCAGGCTCTGCAAAGCATCCCAAAACACACCTGGAGCCAGGTGTTTGGAATTACCTTGGATGTACCTTCATCTCTCAGCACTTCCCCACACCCCTCACTGCAAGTGTGCCCTGCGACTCCCTGCTGCATCCTGCTTTGTGGCACTTCATTTTCTTCCCTTCATGGGGCAGAAATGAGGTCTGAACATGCAGCTCTCTGGGTGAGGGCCCATGGCCACAAACCACCCCAGTTAATCTGGATGACGTGCAGAGCTGTGGAAGTTACCACATGTGAAATATCCATAGGGTAAGGCACTGGTTGTCAGGGCAGACCGTGCCTGACCTTTTGCCCTTGAAAGTGGCAGCACAAGGCAAGTGCCTGACAGGCTCCCTCAAGATTTAAACGGCTTTATAATCTTAATTTACTGCCTGTATGTATCTGTACAGGAAGTAAAGATTTTGAGACAGCCAGGTAGCAACCTGTAAAATTCTTCCTGTTCAGTTATTCTGCTTCAGATATATTGATTCACTTTTTGCCTTCCAATGTGAAGTGCACCTAAACTTTAGAAACTGAAGGTTTGGTGGAGCTGTGATTTCAGACAGACATTACCCCTCTGGAAAAGCAGAATCAGTCTCATTAATAAGCTTTCACTGTTATTTTTCTGTCTTTGTTTTATGTTCTTGAATGTTGAATTATGCTGAATTGTGTACATGTTAAGTGATAAATTATGTAATGCTCCAGTGTGGGGGGAATTAATAGTGGAACTGCCTTAATTTGCTCTTTTGTTTTTTTGCCATAAACTCCATTAAATCTCTCTGTTATGTAAATGGCTTTGTCAAATGGTTCATAAGAAACGAGGATGGGAAGAGGGGGGAAAAAGCCCCAAGCCCCAAACTAAGCAGAGCCCTGCTCCCTTTGGACAGATGGTGAGGGATGAACCTTCATGAATTGGTTATTGCCCTAATTGAAAACACATTGGTGCATTGTTCTCAGGCGGTGCCAGGGATGCTCTCTGGGATGGGGCTGCCAGGAGTGGGGACAAAAGTCCCACTGCAGAAATGCAGAGCTGTGAAAAATCCTCCAGAAGGCTAGGAGGGATTCCAGCACCTCCTGGGCTATTGCTGCTGACCCAGGGTCAGGCATGGGCAGACACCTCACAGCTGCATCGTTTCGCCTTCCTTTTCCCAGTGGAAATTACTGCAGGGAATGGATCGCCCCAGATAGAGTAGCTGAAGCCTGGGAAAATACGTGCTGCTTCGGAGCAGTAGGTTTGCAATATGGCAAATTAGAGGCAGGTCCTGTAGTCACTATAGCCACCAAATGAAATAAATCAGGGCTAAGTTTGTGCAGTGTTTCAGTTTATCGCTGGTTGATGAATTATGAAAAGATGTTAATGGTGGGTGGGATAAAGAACAGCTTTGATTCCTGGGGCAAACTGTGGAGGTGATGCTCTAGGACGTTCTTCTGATTGCACATCTGGGAACGATATGGAAGTGTGGTTTAATCCTACATGTTGGCAAAATTCCCAGCAGCAGAGAAGGAGCAAGTGCATGCATCTATGCCTGTCTGTGGCTTGCATGTTGGAGGAACAGTTTTACAGGGAAAACAGTGGATTTTTTAAAATCTTAGTTAATGCAGTGTATCTTCCATACCTGTGAATTTTGGCCTTTACCTAGAGTGTCCTTTCAAGAATGTCAGTGTTGAATACATTATTTCATCATGATACTGGTGTACATTTGAAGCCAGAGATGAGATTCGGGTCATTGTCTCAGGCTTGTGCAATCCAGAGAGTTCAGTGGCTTGAATTAACTTCCTTTTTCCTCCAGCATGTCAGGGAAAGTTATTCTCTAAATCCATAAAGTTTAGACTTTGCACTTAAATATTTTTTTTCTTTAGCTGACCTTCTTTTGATCATTAATCATCAGGAATGGGGCTATCTGATATTTCTGCCAAAAAAAAAAAAAAAAAAAAAAAAGAAGTGGGTTAAGGTTTAAAAACCATTAGAGGTTCTGGTGTCTCTGATTTCAAAACTCACTGCATCGCTCACTCCTCTGGAGTGCAAGTCTGAGGAAAGAGCAGAAAAAACAAATTGCCCTTTTATCTCAGGAAGAATGCTCTCACTGACACTTTTTATTTTTCATACTGAACTGATGTGTTTTATGGAGAATCTTCCTGTCATCCTGCATTTTCAGAACTGGTAGAAACCAAGAACACAGGTTACTTAGGTATAAATTATGCAGTACTCATATATCAGGTGTACTTTAATCCTAAAAAGATGCCTTTATTATAGCACATATTTTTATATGTGCATTTGTTTACATCAATAATTTAATAGTTGTTGAGTCTTTGATGATGGATTGCATTGTAACAAGCATGGCAGTACTGGTAGCGCAAGTTCAGAAATCGAAAAGAGTTTTCAAAATTAAGAGATGTCAGAGCACATTTCCTTTTTAAAGAAGGTCAGGAAAGGATATCCTATGCTTGGAAAAAGAGCTGACAAAGCTTCAGAATTCTGATTTCAAGCTTTATTCCCTTCCTGATTTTTTCTCTTTCTCCTTTTTGTTTTTCAATCTTGTCACTCTTTATCCTTTTCTCCTTAGTCCCAACATGGAGACAGAAAGAAAGAATAAAAGGGCCTTTCAAAGTTTGAAAGTTTAACTTCCCACTTCTGTGGGGAAAATTTGGGATGCAAAGTTTTTCCATGCTCTTGGTGGTATGAACAGCTGTATGTATGTACATATTCATAAGGCTCTGATGGCAGTGTGGAAATTCTCTCCCCAGCAGAACAATATAGTCATTTCAGTTTGCTTTCCTTAAAAAAAACCCCAAGCTCCCCCCTGCCAAAATCCAGAATAAACCCAAAAAATCAAGAATACCAATGATGAAACGGGCATCTAATTTCCAAGTTTAACTAAAAAGGGACAGATAGACATATTATCCATTGTCTTTCAAACTCAGGCATCTTCTGTGCTTGGGAATATGCAGGTTGAGAATAAAACTATACCTGTTGTGTGCGAGAAAGCTGAGATTATCAGTTAGTGGAAGAGCTTCTTTCAGGAATATTTTGAACATCGGATCACCTGCTGAGTAAGGTACATAAATTAACTTCCTCTCTCTCTTTTGCAAGACAGACCTCTTGGTGGCTTTTTGACTCTGTTATATTGTAGTCCTCATTAGATCTACAATCTACTCAGCCATTCTGTAATGCCATGGTGCATTACTCTTGAGGCAGAACTCTGCCACTTTTTTCTTATGCATGTGCCAGAAGATGCCAAAAGCTCAATTTTTTCAGGCTGTGCTTCTGTCAAAAAATAGCAGGAAAAGACTCTGGTGTGGGAAGCTCACAATTTCCATGAGGGATCCAGTTTACCTCACTTATTCCCCTACTACAACCTTATAGATTGCTTTATGGCCTTCAGCCTTTCTTTGTGTCTAAGAGTTATTGGTGACTCTTGAGGTTGTAGCTAATTCCATGCAGTCCCTATGAAGTCTTTTAGTGTTCCATATCTTCCCACAAATGAAGCTCTTTTAAAATGTCTTTCCTGTAGGCAAGCTCCTGCTCCTCTCAGGAGCCTGCCAGCTTCCCTTTGCACTTTTTTCTGCTGTCTAACAATTTTAGCTGGACCCATCCCGCCCTCTGGAATCTTCAAGCTGACTTTATGCAGTTATTCTCAGGAGAGACACCATATTTCCTTTGCCTTGTAGGACCCCACAACCCATGACAGAGCAAGATGTGCACACGTTTTCACTCTCCAGTTTTTTTATTTTAAAAGCGAATGTGATGCATAGCATCAGTACAACAAGCTGGAGACAAATTAAGCATTTTTTCCATCTGCTACACCATCCGAAAACCTTTCAGGCAACAGATGAGGCTTTGCATTTGGATGGTGATTGGGCAAGGAGGCGGTGAATTGGCCTGATGCATACGAAAGTGTGAATAGGTGCAAGGACGTGAGAATAAGGGGCTGGGGGAGTCACGGGCCTCAAGTGCTACTTTGTCCAGGAAGCATTGCAAGAAGGCTCCTGTGCTGGGAAAGCTGCTGGATTGCTTGCTGTGGGAGCTGAGATGATAGCTAAGGAAAGGTGGTTGGTGATGGAAAACATGGCCCACTCAGCAAGGGGTTTAAAGTGGGAGGTTAAATGAGTGTCTGCGGAGGCGGCCTTAGGCTCTAACTAGAACTGAGGGAACTGACTGCTATCCTGAATCTCCTGACAGCTCATCGAAAGCCAGAGATACGAGGGGGAGATATCTGGGTGGATTGCTCACCGAGCTGACACGGGCACTTGTTTTGACATTATTATGAAAAATATGAAGCTAAACTCACTGTGCTGGTTGTCCAAGTCAGCGGCACGGGACGAGCACTGAGATTTACTGCCCACTAAATGCAGAGGTGCTCCTGGAGTGGCACATTCCACAGAGGATGCTGGTGTCATAGAGCACACTCTGTGCTGCTCCAGGGTGTTGCTGAACGTGGCCTGCTCCTCTTTTGACACCCGGCTGAAGCTTTGGGTGCTCTGCTCTCTCTGTCATGTGGAAAAGTGTGCCCCAGGTTGTGGAGGTGACACAGTTCGCATGGCCCTTGGAGTCAGAGACTGGAAGGTGTCAATTCCCATGGAGGAGCTGTTTATTTGCAGGTGCTGTCACCTGGTTTATTATTAGCTCTTGGACTGTCAGTATTTTTCTCCAGCTATACACACACACACACATGTAGGAAGTATAATGAACTCCAGCTCTCTATTACTATCACCAGAGATGCTTTGTCTGGGAAACTACTGTCCTTAAGAATTATGGATTGCAATGGCTCAAATCTTGGCAGGAACTGCTTAGTGCATAGGAGAACAGCTTAGCATTGTCCATCAGGATTTTTTAATTTAAATTACAGTTTTTCTGCATGTTTCCTTTTAGGACTACAGTATGTCAATAGATATCTCTTTCTCCATTTCCTCTCTCCCCTCTACCTGGAGTGGAGCTTGTTCTGTTCTGTTTATCTTTTTGAATGCTTGTCCATACTGAGGGTCCAAGACAGTTTCTCCTCACAACAAATGAAATTGGAGTGGGGATGTAGGTGTGTGTTTGTGTGTTCTCAGTGTTGCTTGCTCATGTTCCACAAAATACATCAGTTATCTCCTTTGCAGGGTGTCCCTGTGTCTGTTCCCCGCTGAGCAAGAACTCTGTGTAAATCTTGTAGATGGACAAAAACCTTCCTCGCTGCTTGCAGGGGCTTTCCCATTGGAAATGTCTTAAAAATAATATCAATGCAGATTTCTTAAAGGCTAAACATGACGCGCTGCTGGAGCTTGTGAGACTGTTCCTAACAGCTCCATCCAGTGGCTTTGGCTGTAACATGAGTGTGGGGTTTGCCTCATGGGGGTTCAAGACCTTTGGGGCTGGAAAACACTGCTTTAAGACAGATGATTTGACAGTTATCACCTCGCAGAAGGAAGCGTAATTGATTTAAAATGAGAGATGTGGTGTTTACATTTTGCAATTACTTGTGAGGGATTTTTATTCTCCTTGCAATCAAATGGCTTCCACCTCTTGGTGTGCAAGGGGAGACCGTCCCTCTTCAGTGGCTGGAACATAAATTATGCTTGTTAGGAAGATGAATAGAGTCCCTGTGTACAAGGGATTTCTATTTTTAAAGAGCAAAATATCCCAGGTGAACTCACTCATGCAGGAAAGACCTGCTCTACAGTTCAGGAGAGAATGTTGGAATTGTTCAACAAGTTTTTGATGTCTCATTTTTGTTGAAAAAATGCCAATATCTTTCTACGAAGCCTTTGATTTTGAAAACTACCTTTAATTTCAAAATTTAGTTTTTTCCCTTCACTTTTAAACAGAATACTTTAATCAGGTTTTGATTTTAAATCTCGTCTGTTTTGTGGGAGTGATGCAAGTAGATATTCAGGCTGCAAAAATTTGAGATTTCAATTTTTCTGTCTCGGTCCGGATGGGAAAAAGCTTTCAAAATCTCAAAAATTCTCATGGGTCAGGGACAAAAAAAGGTTTCCCACAGAGCTCTAGTCAATGGGAGTGTTACCATAAACTTCCCTGTGCCTTGGATCAGGCCCTGAGAGCGTATCGGAGATTTTGTCAGCCTCATTGATTGCACAAACCAGCCTTGTTATGAGGAAACATTCCTGGGCCAGACAGAATTCTGACATTTGTCTGTAGCCTTCACATTGAGGAGAGATTATTGTCTCCAGAGGGCCATTCCTAATGATTTAAATCTGAGGTAGATCGTTTTTTCTGGCAGTGTGTGTGTAATCTAATCCATATATTGTTGAGAATAATTGGCGTGAGTGTTGAGCTGCTCTGTGGCTGTGCTCAGTCAGTACGGGCTGCGTTGAAACTTGCTGAGTAGGTGGTACAAATCATAGTAGGACCTGGAAAACCAAAGGGAAAAAAAAAAAAAAAGAAAAAAATTGTCAGGAAGATATTCAAAGCAGGGAAATGTGGAAGTAGAAATGCTTTCCACTGGGATCCCTTTGGAAGCAAACAGTCTGAGCTTTAGAAAATTTCCTCCTGATAATTACACGCTGGATAACATCACACAGGCCATATGACCATGCGCATGTAAAATCTGTGTTTGTTTCCTTCCCAAAGAGCTGGATGGTGACTCTGGGCTCATCCTCTGAGCAAGTGGTGGTGTGTAAACTGTACCACCCAAGGAGCAGCCCCAGGAGGCAGCGTGACTCACAGCCACGCTGCTGAGACACAGATCCCTCCCTGCTTTCCCTCCACTCCTCAGGCTGTAAAATAGAAAGATTCTGCTCTTCAGTTTGGGATTTTTCTTTTTTTCTTTTGTCTCCCCTAAAGATAAAGGGCCTGCAGTGGCACAGCTATCCCAACTGGTTGCTGGGTCTGGAGGAAGAGTGCTTGGAGCAGGGACACCTTCCACTAGACCAGGTTGCTCCAAGCTCCATCCAGCCTGGCTTGAAACACCTCCAGGGATGGGGCAGCCACAGCTGCTCTGAAGAGCCCTTTCCAGTGTCTCATCACTCACAGAGTAAAACATTTCTTCCTGATAGCCAATCTAACCCCACCATCTGTCAATTTAAAGCCATTGTCCCTTGTCCTTGTAAATAGTCCCTTTCCATCTTTCTTGTAGGTTTCCTTCATGTACTGGAAAGTTGCAATTACTTCACCCCAAAGCCTTCTCTTTTCCAGGCTGAACAATCCCAGTTGTCTCAGCCTTTCCTCAAATTCTGGAAGCAGGGATGTGTGGACAACTCCAGCGTGTATCATACCCCACTATCAGAGTAACTCACAGAAGTGGGTTATTTCTTGAGCCCAGCTTAGCAAAGCATTTCAACACACTCTTCAAGGCTTTTAAATGTTGATTGGATTTAAATATCTGCTTAAAAATAAGTGTTCTAATGCTTCACCAGAGAAAAATGTTGCTATGAGATTATATTCCCTTGCATGTGTGTCTGCTCCAAGTTGCAGTTCCTCACATCGCTTCCACCTACTCTGCATTCCTGCCCTGTGGTGAAAGGGCTTTTTGCTGACTTCAGTTTTGGACACCTCACTACTTGCTAATTAGAAGAATATTTTAGACATTGTTTATTAGGACTTGGCACTATCTGTTAGTGTTGTCTCTGTACACTAATGATATGCTTGAATTAAAAAGAGAAAAAGGCCTGGGTGCATGGAATTTTCTTGGTAGTACCCTAAAGAACAAGAAACCAACAGCTTTGTTTCCCCCGGAGGTGCAAGGTCCAGTTTGAGACACATCTAACATGTTGAACTGATTAGAAAGGTATTTGAATAGGAAGAAAGCCAAATTTTAGCCAACAGGTTGAATTTTATTTCAGCCCCAAGAGTTAATTTTGCAAAAGAAATCAGGCCTCCCATTTCCCATCCCTTGGCACTCATGTTTCCTCCTTTTCTTTCCATGATTGCATTAATTGTCAACTGAAAAAGACATTCAATCCATAGGTTAATTTCTTCAACATGAGCAGTTTTAGGGATACTGCTCTTAAACATCCATCATACTGTTAATTTAGCATAAACCTGTGCAAAACACAGCTTTAGGAGGCTCTATTGGAATGGCAGTTATAAATATTTCACTCAAATTATTAGATCAGCACTGAGGACAACCTCTTATGTTTGTTAAAAACTTAATCATTTTTATTGACTCTGATTTTTAATGTACATTAACGAGCTGCAAGAAACCTTATCCTGCCATTTGTCTGGTGGGTTTGTTTTGTTTTTTTTTTAACCTTCCACCTATTGAATCTGTTGACTGTTGAGCATGTGAATAATGGAACATTTGGATAAAGAAGTGACAGGATCTGAGAGAAGACAGTTTGGAGTGCACAACCATATGCACTTATGTAGGCACAGAACTTACATTCATACCGGTGGGAACTCTTTGCTGTACTACTGTGCATAGTTACATGAGCAATGCCAAGGATTTAAACATCCTGGGAGACTTTGAAACTATTGTTTTACTTGTTTTACTGGAGGGCAAGCTTGTAGCTGTGCTCTTGACCTCACTGAAGAGCGGTGTGTGGAGCTGCCGCTCCTTGGGCAGACCATGAAGGAAATCCTGGGTTAGAGACTCATGTTTTTTCCACTGTGCTCCCTTTGCTTCAGAGCAAAGTGGTTGTCCCTTTCCACATTCCGGTCCTGGAGTATTCAGTTGTGAGACTGAATGCTGTGTATATACCCCTAATTACATCAACCTGCATTTTTGCTGCAGGATTGCATCCAAGTGTTCCTTAACTGGAAAAGCAAAGAATATTTCTGACTTATGGAGCAGCTTCCACAGTGTAACTGATAAAATAAAGGCTTGGTTCAGCACAATAAAAAGTTGTGTTTGCCTTGGGAAGTGGAGGGAACTCTGGAGCTTGTGATGCTCTTACAGGAGAAAGCCACATTTGTTTACTTGAAATAATTCCTATTTCCCTGCCTAACATAGGTGAAGACTTAGCTAATGCATTCCACCTGCCAGAGTCACCTGGGGAACTCCAGAGACAAGCTTCAAGCTGCTCCTGAAAGGCTTCTAGTAACACATCTGTTGAATTGATAAGCAGCAATGGTCTGTGCAAGACAGGATTAGTGATGTTATTGATTTATTTTTTAGGTCAGTTACTTTAAAAAACAGAAGCTGTGCTCGTTGCCAGTTGAGCACTTCTCATTTTTGGGTGTCACTCTGGAGGTAAATGTCAATATTTTAATTTCCATTAACATAACTCTTGGAGCTAGTTGAAGTACAGAATCTTGCACTGTGATATTTAATGGAAACTTTCATTGCCTCCCTCTCCCCTGCTCTTCCCTCTGTCCCTCCCATAACATCTCAATAGTTTGAACAAGTCCCTCTTTACATGTAGGAGCTTTCAGAAGGGCACGGCTTGATGGATGTTACAAACTGAACAGCGAGTGTCTCATACTCATACATCTTGTATCTGAGATTTTCTCCTTCCCACACCTTGTAGAATTTTGCTTCTGGGGGTGAAACTCTCCCATGCTCTCATCAGTGCTGGGTACACCCAGCTGATATCAGAGTTGCAGAGCTCAGGCTGTAAGAAAAGTGACAAAGCTGCTGTAAGGAAGAGGAATGGAAAGAATTAAGCTGGTACTGACTGCGCTGTGGGTATCTCTTAGCATGAGGTAGCAGTGGAGAACAATGTTTATTCATTAAAATATAATTGCTTGGAGCTAGATGCATTTCTGCCTTCCATGCTGGTTTGCTTTGAATGCCTTGTGTTTGGATTTTTCTTTCTCCTCGCTCTAATTTGCTGTGCACTGATGGGGATAAATGTCATCAAAGGTCTGAAGCTTTTGATGTTTCTCATATAAGATGCAAATGTTCAGCAGATGAAAATTATTTGCTAATAAGAAAATAAATATCAAAAGCAGCAGTACAAATAAAACCCTCTTGTGTAATAGTGTCTAAAAATTCAAGTGACTTATTTAAACACTGGTCAGGCCCTTCTTTGATGTATGTGAGTGTTTTCAGGTAGAGGCATCCTCATATTGTTAGAGCATAACTGCTATTTTCATTTTCTTTTAGACCTCACTTGAAGCATTCTGGGGAAGCATAGAACCAGTGAATCTTTCTAGATATATTAGAGCTGAGGGACAGAGGCAGGATGGAGCTTTTCAAATGTCAGTGATTCCCATCCACTTATCTCTTCAGCCTGGGAGACTCTTCCTGTCTCACAGATCTGGCAGAAATCTGCGTGTTCTGTACAGACCCCTACAAACTCCTTGTGTTCAGTATTAAGCTTATGGGGTCCTCATGCATGTCTGAGGCTTCTTCAGACTGCTTTAATAAATACTGGGCAGTTGAAAACTATCTAAAATCAGGATCTCAGATTGAAAGGTGAACTTTTCTTGACTATGTCGCTGGAAGACCTATTTTGCTGCTAATCATTGCAGCCAACTCAGAGCAAGCCAGAAGAGTTGCTTGGCCATTTTTTATCATGACAGCCTGAATCTTTGTAGTACTCCAGCTGAAATCTGCGAAAGGATGTTGGGCTGGACATGTTATATCTTGACTGGTTTTTGGCTGATTGCTGTTTAGGGGTCGAGGTGCTTTGCCCTTTGGGTTTATTCACTTGCAGCTTGGAATGGCTGAAGTACTAAAACCCTTAAGTGCATTTCTTGTCAAGGACCTCTTAAATCAAACACAGCTTAAACGAGTTACTGAAAAGAAACAGTTTCCACTTCTCCCTTAATCTGTCTCCCATGCTCAGTAATTGATGTCTCATTTCATGAGTCACGTTAGCTCGCCTCAGGTTAAATCTCTTGCAGCCTAATCCTGCACATCCTTCCGTAGCCCATGTCTGTGCTGGGAGATGGGGAAGGTTTTGCATGACTGAAGACTGCCAGATGGGTTTCTGCAGGAACTTGTGTTGTTTTTACCTAGAAGGGAAAGAAACTTCAGGAAAAAAACAGCATCTGTACTTCTTTGCCTCATGGGTGAATGGAGAAGTGCCCTAGGCTGGTCTGGGGATTCCCATGGAGTGAGGGGTTCTGTTGTATGAACATGCAAGTATGTAAGCATTTGGGATCTGGTGTTATAAGCACCTAGGAAGCAGCAAAAGCCACATTTGAGGCAGGTATTCTAAGATTTCAACAGGGCTGGAGTTAAAAACAGGCATGGCAGCCAGGACTTGCTGATCCGTGCAAGTGAATGTGGACTTCCCTGTTCATGAAGATAGACTTGGGAATGTGTGAGTTACAGTACTTTGGATTCTGTCACTTCTATGGAGAGCCTCACCAAGCTGGGAAAGAAAGATATGCTCAGAATTTTTTAAAAGACTTAACAGCCATTCTCTTCCCTGGTTTCTTCTGGTCTAGTATTTTGTTATGGAAAAGGGAGAAGACAGCAGGGGAAAAAAGCATCTAGTAATGAGAGTTTGGAGTTTTGTTTGATGCAAAGGAAAATGTGACTATAGTGCCCATTTTCATTACAAACCAAACTTTCAACAACAAAAATTTGTCATATTGTGGCTGTTTTAATCAAATTTGCTGCTGAAGAAACAAAATATATTGGAAGACAAAAGAGCATCAACATTTTCCTGACTGCTGCCAATCACTCTAATTAACAAAGAGGAAGAAAGTTGGGCTCTTGTCTTCACTTGGTTTGCTACCTCAGTGCTATACATAGTAGAGGATCTGTGTCTCACTCCTTTTGTTTGTTTTATTTTTTTGTCTCTTGTCCCTGTGATTGTTTTCTTTCATAATCAGGCCAATTAACATGTTGACACAAGAGAACCACTTGTGGAATCTTTTTCTTTCCCCTCTGAGTGTGGAGCAAAGTCAAGCAGATAAATAGACTTGTCTGTAGTGCAAGGAGGGAAGCTGCGGAGGGGGATTTCACCAGACACGTGTCATTAGTTACTCCCACAAGCCTTACAGGTGTGACATTAATCAGGTTGTGTGCCATGCTCCTGGAGTCTCACAGGGGTCTGACACCATCTGCGTGGCTCCTGTGTTCAGGGTCACTAACTGGGGATGCAGAACAAGATCACTTCCTGAGGCATCTGTGCCTTTGAACAGGCCCCTTCCACCCCATGATGGATTCCTCCGACAGGCAGCACCTGAAGGGCGTCATTTTTCCGGCTCTGACACTGATGGATTGTGCCCACAGCTCAGTGAGCACTCCCTCCTCTCCTGAAACTCT
The DNA here is from genome assembly GCA_013399225.1 of Rhipidura dahli. Classification (NCBI taxonomy): domain Eukaryota; kingdom Metazoa; phylum Chordata; class Aves; order Passeriformes; family Rhipiduridae; genus Rhipidura; species Rhipidura dahli. The sequence continues at coordinate 1,072,746 of VXAC01008058.1, forward strand.
GTCCTGTCAGTGTGGGCACTGTGGTTGGAGTGCTGAGTTAGTGTAGCAGGATCCAAGGAAATCAAGTAGGATGCCAATGGTCAGATCTAGAGACTTCTCACTTTTCCTATTTTCTGAGAGAACTTTGAAAGAGTGCTGTAAAGGGGCAGCAAATATCAGTTTGGGACTTGGTCCTCTAGTCTGCCATACCTTAGTAAGGCTTGGAACAGAAACATCTTTAAAAATGTTTGGCAGTGCTTGGTTTTAAAGAAATTTCTCCATGTTACATCACCTGTGGTATCAGAGCTGGGAACAGGCAAATGTTTCCTGTCCCCCCTTTCCACCTGCCATATGGAATATCAGTTGTAGGGTAGATAAGTAATAAATTATTAGCATTCTCTGTCTTCCTTGCATAACTGAGTGTGTAGTCATCACTTGAATTTGGCTGCTTAGTTGGTGGGGATTTTAAATCAAGCACCCACATGTCAGACATGTCACATTCTCCCTCATGTGTGAGGTGATATAGAGGGTCCATCTCTTGGACCATGATTCCCAACAGTTCTACCAAAGTGGGATCCTTTAGGGAGTCATGTGCATCCAGCCCCAGACTGCACTGTGGGGAGAAAGCCATCTTTGAGGTAGTTATCTGTATTTTAATTCAATAAAATAACTTGCTGTATTTCTTCCCTTAGGAAAATATCCACTGATACAGATTTAGTTCCAGTCAAATCTTACAGTGTCAGTATCTAAGAGACAGACCTAGTTTCCTTTAGGCTTAGGAGTCTAACAACTTGGGAACTGTTTCTCTCCCTCCCTTCCCCCCAAGAGATCATGCTTGCTAGACGGGCTTTCCCAAATTCTCACAGCTCTAATCTGGATACCATTTAGTGTGACAGCCTTCTTCCCGGGTTCCCACAGCTGGTTAGTGTTTTGAATTCCAGCCTCGTGAACTCATAACAGGCTACATGGGCTAATGCTCCGAGCACAACCTAGAGCAGATATCTCTGATGACAGAGTAATGGAGAAACTGCGGTGCTTTCTGCCTCTTTATTAATGCACAGTCATTTGTGGTGTTCTTCAATTTCTGTGGAGAGGAGCTGACTGCAATGCCTCACAGAGGCATTTAAATGGTAATGGGGGTGAAAGTGAAATCATTCAAGTTTGTTGCTTGCAAGACCAGTAAACCAACCTGCTGCAATGGGAAAAGTTTATCAAATCCCAAGGGTCATAAATACAGCTAAAAATATCACTTAAATAATTGCTGTCATATCCAGCTGAATTCTTACAAAGGAAAACCTCAGGAAAAGTATGTCCTATTTTCTCTCATAACATTCAGACTTCACCTTGGCTAAACAGTGTTTCAAGTAGCAGAAGGCAAGAGATGTCAGGGCAATGGCAGAGCACCCACTCTTCAAGCCTGGTGCAGAAAATGACATTGGATTCTGTGCCTTGGATTTGTTTAGGTCTGGTTTCAGAAGCAGCCTCTGGTTCAGGGGTGTGCTGCTCATTTTTGGGCACCAACAGCATATGGTTTGATTTGGGGGGATATTTGGACCCTCTTTGGGAATGTTAGTTTTGAGGTACAGCTGGGTAAAGATGTGGAAGAAGAAATTGTATGGAGTTGGCTAATTCTGCTATTCCAGGCTCCATTCCAGGAGGGTTTGACAGTCCATACCAGGGCAAGACGTAATATAGGTTGCCCACGCTTTGAGTGTTCAGTTGTTTTTTCTTTAAATTAAACAACAACAACAGCAACAACAAAACAAACCTGTCCTTTAGAATGAAAAGCAACTGCAGATCAAAATGGAAATGATTGGTGGCATGTGTTGAGAGCATGGGAAGCAGTGATTACACTATTCAGAATGCTATTAGGGAGCTGTTTGACTTAAAATTTGGGGGAGTTGAAGCCACACTGAGGACACATGAGAAACGGGACTTCACTCTGAAGCGCTTTCAAAACACTTGGATGTTTGTTTTTCCTTTGATGTTGACACAATTGCATCTTATGACTTGTTCATCCTAATCTGGTGAGTGGCAGTCAGGAATTTGAGTACTGTGTGAAGTAGCTTTCTTCCATGGAGAGGATGTAAAGAAGAAAGTTTACCTGGAATCTGTAGGTGGATCTCTCTGTTTACCACACAAGCCCACTCTGGGAAAAGGTCAGATACCTTGAATGTTGTTCAGTTTGTGGCCAGCTCCTGGACTGGACCTTTGCTGGGCAGAAAGTCAGCAGACCTGATGGGGCCCAATAGAAGATATTGTGTTAGTCAGAACTCGAGAGTCTGACCAGGTATAATAAACCCCCAGAATTACAGCAAGCAAGTAGACCTTTGTGCCTTAAAAGAAAATCTGCTTCTTTTGCTGTGTTTTTATAGGTTAGTAGAGGCTTTTCCATATCACATCCTCTTGTGTAATTAGGAGGGTCATCTTCAGTGATTTTGCATGTGAAAAATATGACTTACATATGGTTGAAGGCAGGATTAGAAGGGTTTTGTCCACAAAAAAAAAAAAAAAAAAAAAACACCCTCTTCAGTAAGTGAACTGCTCTACAATCCCATTTGTATGTTTGTCAGGTTGTTTAAATTTGGATGTTTGCCATCTATTGAGGGGCAGTTTCAGAACCTTGCTCTTCTGATCCTTCAAAAATCTCATTTCCCCTCCAAACGTGGTAGTGCTCAACCTTTTCCAGGTGACAGGATCATCCTGTGAAAACAGGGGTGTTTAACATGGATATCCTCTAAAATGTGATACATCTCCTCAGCATTTGCGTCAGAGAGGAAGAAGGTGGCTGGTCCCACTGCTGAATTCCAACCAGGAATTATTCAGACCTTTAGGAAACATGGGAGAGCAAATGTTTACTGACCGTGTAATTAGCACGATGACTTGCTCTGTCTATTGGCCCTTAGCACCATATTTCCTGTCTGAGCAGTGGAAAGCAAAAATATTAGTTGCTGTTTTACTAGAGGAACAAGTGTCTTCCAAACGAGCAAATGATCTATTACTAGTCCTGCAGACTCTTCCCATGGGAATAGGCATTTTGCTTCTTTTTCTACAGCTAATTTCTTTCCTACAGCAGGTTCCCAGACTCATCAAATGCCTCGCATGTTGAGCTGTTAGTTAAGATTTATAGTCTCTGTGTTATCAGAGTGAATTAAACTGTGGCTGGCAGTCAGGCTTCTTCTCATGGGCTCCTGTAAAAATGTATACATAAATTAATAAACTGGGGTTTGGTATTTAATGTCTTTTTGAAACACAAGACATTCCAAAGACCACTCTTCTGCTCAGAAGTTTCTTGCATTGCTGGGCAGCCAATAATCAGTCAATACTAATCCTTTGCTCATAGAAAGAATAACACACAGGCACAGCCTCGGTGGGTCTTCTGGAGGCAGATGAAAGCTGGTGAAGTTTGGAGTGAAATTCAGTGGCTGCACATTACTTTGGTGTTAATAGAGCTCAGCTGGAGTCTTGAGAGGAAAACACAGACATAGCAGTTTGAAGAAGAAACACTTTGTACGTTAGTTTTTAAGTCTAGATCTTCATTACACAGTGGCAGAGTTGGAAGGATGTGAGTGCTTTATTATTAAACTGGGTCATATGAGCCTTCATCTAGTACTTTTCATTTTCATTTCTAGTCGTAAGTATGTCATGGAAACTTCTTTGTGGTAACATAAAACATAGAGGTTAAAAGCAAAATTTGCTGTTTGAAAAGTGAAATTATTTTTTTGGAAAGGTCAAATGAGCTCTTTTAATGTTTCTGGGAAATTTCCTTTAAACAGATTTGCTAATTTAGGTTTAATTTTATGGGACAGCTTGGAGTTGAATGGGATGTCACTTCTAAATGTGACAATCAAGAATTGTGTATGGAGGTGTAAGCAAATTGTTAGTTGGGGGGAAATGAAGAGTAGAATCCATGAGACTTTGCAGTTCCCCAAGCTCTGCAGCTTTTTATTAGCTGTGTGATAAAACAAAACGAATAAACTTTTTTAAAATAAGGGAAGCTAAGCCTGCACTTCTTTTCCCTTATCTGTCCTTCATCACTCTCTGCTCTAAATATTGAGTTCTCTAACCTTCAGTTAAATATGGTCTTATGAAAACAAAGTCCCCCCCAAAAAACCCAAACCCAAACCATAGAGAATGTCTATATTTACAAATTTTTTCAAGGGATTGGTGAGAAAAGGGGACACACTTTCAGACCAGAAATGTTCTACAAACTGCGACCAACAAAACCTGGTCATAGCTGACAGCTTGGCTCTGCATTTATCCATTTCAGACAAAGGAAGGAACATTTCTCATTAAAGCCATTCAGGCAGCCCCGTGGTACCACACCACATCTGCTTCTGCTCTGAGACATCTCTGCTCTCTGAAGTGGGACCACGAGATCAATCAGACCTGATAGTTAACCCCAGCTCTGAGCTGGTCCAGACCAACAGGGCTTAAATGCTGGTACTTCGGCCACTCACCTGTACTGCCCAGGTGTTGCTGCCTTTCTCTCAGGGGAGATTTCACACCTGTTTGGTTTCTCAGAATTATAGTGTTCGTGTAGCTCATGGCTATTACAGAGTGCTGCATATTTATGTAACTCTAAGTTACAATAAGAGTTCTACAGTAGTTCCACAGTGTGTCCTACAAAGCTTTCTTGCTATACTCTGGGTCAGTTCAACCAGTTTTAATCCTGGAGACCAGATACTGCTTCAAGTAACAGGTCAAAATTGAGTCTCTTTCATTCTAGTCTTTAAAAGCCATTAACCTGTGTCCCAAGTGTCATTCCCTGCCTGCACTTCACCCAGTGGATGGTTCCAGCCAAAGAGAGGGCTGGAGCTTGTAGGTGGGACCATTTGCCATCTCACTTACACTTGCTTGCCTCACTCTTGATTGCCTGCCCACCAGTTTGAGGCCCTGATGTGACAAAGCATCAAAGCACCTTTGCAGCTGGGATAATCCAGGTAGCTGTGCCTAAAGCCAGACTGTCACCAGTGATGTGACAGCTGATGTGATGCTGGTGTGCTGGGGTTTTGGTGGCTTCTTTTTTTAGAGATTGCATGCGTTCTAATATTTCTATTTCCCTGACCTTTAGAGTAATAATATTTTTTATTTAATTATTTTTATGCTTCCCCCCCCACCCCCCAAACCCCCAGCTAATACTGTATTTCAGGATACCCTCCTTAAAGTGAATAGGGTTTGAGGACTTATTTTCTTATATTGGAGACAAAATAGGATTTTAGTCTAGTGATGTCTTGCACATGGATTTAAATTTTAATAAGTGAAAACCCCATGTAAAAAAAATGATCGAATTGTGTTATATAAGCACAGTGGAGTTATTAGGTTTAACACAATTATTTTATGTTGTTGAAGCCTCATAGCACTGCAGAAACAATTCTGCAATAGAAGAACAACCAAAAGAAAGAGAAATTAAAACTAATACAGGATTTATATTTGGGTACGCTGTGTTTATTAGGATGCTTGTTTATCTGTGTTCTGCAGTAGTAAAAACTCTGATTTGTACTTTGCCTGTAATATTTTGCAGCTTGGTGGCCTAATGTAAATGAGGTAAAATTTGATAATTTCTTATACCTTTTTTAAGCAACAAAAAATGTATCTTAGTCTAGCAAAGCAACAGAGAAAAAAACAAGAAGCAGTATTTTTGTTATTGAAATCTCCCCAGAGTAATAGTTTAAAAACACAACAGATAAAAATTATGTTACAATATTCTTCTGAGATGTGGCTGCAAGATTTTAAGGGGGAGAGGAATGAAAAGGCAAAAATGTCTACATGACTGTCCAAAAGGTACATTAGCCTGCTCCCTTCTGAATTTCTCTCTGAAGTTTGGGAATTTATCTGTGCAAAGCCTTGTGCAGTAGAGAAGTATATCTTCCTTGCAATCTGGGAGGGTTAGAACCTGGATTTTTCAAAAGCAGCTCAATATGTGAGACCTGAGGATTAGCCAGTTTTGTGGCATAACCCAAACCCAGGTCTTGAAAGCACAGCCAGAGGCCGAGTTTCTGGGTATTTTTACTGGGCCTTCACTGAGTGCACTCCCTGCCTTCCTTGAGCACTTTCACTGTGTCACAGAGCTTGACAAGTTCATAAACAACTTGAGAGGAGTCTCATGGGGAGAAGAGGTGGGCAATCCTGATGACACCTCCTGGAGAGGTAACACATGGAGGACAATGTTCTGTCCCAAGGTGGAGGGATTTAATTGATGCAAGAGGGCGACTGTAAGAGTAGAAAGGGAAAAAATAACTGAAAAGGGGGAAGGCATCCATAAAAAGGCATTTCATGGACAGAGCATCCAAGCAAAATGAGGACAAGGGCAAAAGAGCGAAAGGACCTCGAGCCTCCCTCTGGTGTGAATGTAGTGGGAGAACCTCTGGCAGCAGGAGAGGTGCTACTCTGTTCTACCAGATCCTTTACTTTGCAATGATCAGCTGCTGGCACAGGAGAATGTTGGCATTAGTGGTGTATTTCTCTTCCTTAGAAATAACCACCTTGACCAGTTTAGGGGAAGTGTGCAAAATGCGATCCCCCAGCAATTTTCCAGTTCACAGAAGCCCATGCCAGGTTTACCTCACTATCAGATGATGTGGGACAGAAAGCAAGGAGAATCCACTTTGTCTTGTCAGGCAGCTTCTCCAGCACATTCGCTGGAATGGGATTCTTCCCTCATAGCAGACACACATATCATGTGCCAGGCTCTTTCCAGAGGGTGGGAACCTTTCTGCCCCCCCTCCTGTTTGGTTCCCAAACGAGTCAGACACCCAGTGAGCACTTTACACATGTAGTTAGTTGGTGGTCTGCCCGCTGCCTTGCACATGGGGCTCTTCCCAGGGGGATGCACTTGCATGTGGTTTCCATCTCGGAGCTCTCAAAGCCTTCTCACAGTGCCACATGAGCCTGTTAGAACAGCTTGGGAAGAGGGCAGCATCTTTCAGGTGCTGGGGCCTTGGCGGCCCTCCCCTTGCCTGGCTGCACCCCTGCAAGTGATGTTCACAAAAGGAGTGTAAGGCATTTTGATTCTCCTTTTGAGAATCTCTTATGAGAGAGAATGCTCTTATCTGGGACTGGTGAGCAGTTTTAATCTGTAGCATCTGGTCTGCAGTCTCTTGAGTGAACTCTTGCACTGCCAGGCTGTTCTGACATCCCTTTAACATCTAGATTGCTGAGACTCCTCTTCCTTTTTTATTTTTTTTTCTTTTTAACTTTTTTTGTTCTGAGGTGATGTGGTTCACTGGGCAAGGGTCTTGCCCTATAGATAACTTGAGACTATCACTTTTTTTTTTGTCTCTGCCACCTTCCCTTCTGTGTGCGGATAGAATAAACCCGTGCCTAACCCAAAGTCTTCTCATCTGCCCTTTATGTGGCAAGATATCTGACAAATGTCCTTGATCCAGATTTAATCCTGGACCTGAGGATGGCAGACCCCAAGTGAGAGGCGCTGCTTTGTGGAACTTCTGCTTTCAGTTCTTGGCTCTGCCGTTGTCTGTCTGGTCCTGCTGGAGAATGTCTGCTCTCACTGCTCCTCTTTAAGAGATGAATAATGGTTTTCCTTCTCTCCCACCTGTGGTTGCTCACGTCTGCCTTGACTTGCTGCTTGTTTACCTGTGTAGTGCCAACCCCTGCCTGTCCGTCATTGCACGTAATCTAGGTAATTGCTCTGATAAAAAAATTATCTTTTTGGGGAATGCTTCTCCATATGACAAACTGCACCCCTGAGAAAAGGTTTGGCTTTCAGGATCTTGATGCGCAGCCTGGATGATACAGATTTTTGTGGTATTAGTCAAAATGTCTCAGAGCTTTTGCCATACTCTGAAATTACTAATTTTTTTTTTTACTCCTTCCCCCCAGTCTTGCAGCTACATCATGTTGATTCTCTCTGGTTTTATGAATGGAATGTCATGATCTGCATCTGCATAAAGGTCCTTTCATTAGATGCTCCCTCTGTTCTTAAGACATTTATGGAGGTTAATTTGGGGAAAAAATTCTTTGCGATACATGACATTTTCCTTCCATTATACTTCAGCTGTCCCAGCTTTATGTGAAAAGTTTGCACAAAACATCTTATTTATAAGAAAATGTACAATCATCACTCACACAGACAAAACTGTTACAATGTATTCTTTCTACAGGGGAAGAGCTCTGGCCAGCCAGCCCAAATTACATCATGGGACTAAACAGTTTGTATCAAAATCCGGAATTGACATAACTAATTTGCAACACTTCTCATGTGCTTTCCCAATCAACCTTACCAAAAGACCAGATGCACAGCCCAAATCATTGCTGACTTCGCCACTGTCTTTTGCCTTCACCTCAGTGTTTTTGGTAACATAAACATTTGCTGCCCAAACCTAGAAAGTCTTGTGGGAAATTGAACAAACTTTTTTATTTCTTTCAGCAGCAGTTTGCTCATCCTTTTTTTTTTTTTTTCCTGTTCCCAACATGTTAACAGATGTAAATATGAATCATATTTCATTCTCAGACTCCTTATAAAAATACACTCAGAACCAAAGTTTCTGAGTAATAAAAAATTCTGGATGCATCTCCAAACCACAATGAAACACCCTCTCCCCAAACGAGTCAAGGCTTGGCTTGCACACCTCTGTCTGAAAAGGAGAGGAGAAACCTTTTCAATGGCACTGCTGTTTATTTTGCTTTTACAGACAAGCAGCACTGACAAACCGGTGCATGTGTGCAGCTTCGTGCTTCTGTGTGTGTTTAGGTGTGTGGTTTCCTGCCCTCCTTATCTCCCCTGTCTGTTCTGGATGACTGATCTGCACTGTAGACATTTTTGTGGCTTTGATGGCTCAAATGAGCTGATAGTCATTGTTTTCAGTCAGCCTCCTTCCCCCTTCTCTTCCATGTACTTCAAGAGAGGTTCAGAATTAGGCTTTCTGAGCTTCTACACCAGGAAAATCAGGATATATTAGTGGTCTGGGATTACATTCAGGATACAGAGTCTGCTATGAGTTAGCATATCACCCGTTGTGCAGGGACTGGTGCTGGGAGCTGGGTGTGAGGCTTGTTTGAATTACTGGAAGGAATCTTGCTGGCTCTGGGCTCGCTGTAATGACCTCTAAGACAAAACCCTTCTTTAAGCTCAAAAGAAACTATTTGCCTTGGTTAATGATCTCGGGATGGATGGGCTACATACCATCCCAATAAATGGCAAAAGGCTGGGATGTGAGCCTCAGTCCAGGCTCGTGTTGGTGGCTCATGGTGTTTAATTGTTCGACCGCCGAGCAGAACTCCTGGCACACTTCTAACATTCCACAAGTATCGGTCACCCAAGTGACTTCTGGCCATCCTCTGGGAATAAAGAGTGGCCAAGGTCTGGTGCCAGTGAGTGACATGAATGAGACAACATTCTGGGGAGGAGAAAAGGATTCAGGTTACGTGGATGTGAACTGCACTGTGCATTCGTTTGGCCTGAGGACCGGAGATGAGGCCCAGCCCACTGTGTTTGGTGGCATAGGCACAGCTATTGATGTTTTCAATTGAATCTTTGTGTTCTGAATATTCCAGTTCTGGGCTCAACATCCCATGTTCCATGTCAGCAATACGCAGAGCGTGGACACCCACATTCAAGGGTTTAGATTTGATACTCTGAACTGGCAAGCTTCAGTCTCACCTGCTGAAAATATCAGCTGCTTTGAACAGAAAACTCTTAGAGTGGGCTTAATTAAGCATGGACTGTTTGACTTAACTGGGTTTTGATTGTAATGGGTTATTTTTTCTGGCAACAAGCCAGTGTAACAGAGGTTGTTCTTTAAGTGTTCACTTTCATCCTCCCTCGCCCATTCACAAGCATCTTGCTATTGTGTGTGACCCTGAGGCACTGAAAGGTTCTTGCTTTCTCTGTGGGCTCTGCACGGGCTAAATGCACGCCGTGTGTCCCCAGAGCTACAGGAATACAAGTCAATAGTGGGAACAAACCACAGTCACGGGAGGCTGGGGTGTGCAGAAGCATTTCTGAGGTGAGGAACAAGCTATTGCTCTGTAGTACTTCCTTACATAACCTAAGCCTTCAGTCTTGGTTTAGAACTGAACCTTTAATTGCAATGGGATTCAATGAAAACTCTTCCAGGAAGAAAAGGATATTGCTATCACTCAGCTGTAAATGCTCTTGAGGGATTTCTAGTACATATATCTTAACCAAGAAAATACTCACCCTTCTTCCCAATGCAACTCCCTCCCAAAACTAAAAAAAACCTCTGCAACTCCCTCCCCTGAATTTGCACTGTCAGGAACAATGAAAAATGTTTTCTACTTCATTATGCTCTTTGCATGGCCAAGGCAAATCCATAGATACTGTCTCTATCCATGAGATAATGTTGGGGTTTTTTTGAAAAAGAAAGAGACAAGGCAATCAGCAATGATTCACTTTGGTGGGAAATATGCTTCTTTGCTTATTTAGGGATTTCATGTTGCTTTGGAATATGTGTGTCTGCAGAAAGAAATAAGGAGATAGAGAAGTTTTAATCTTAAAAACTTGGTTTTCTAGATGTGGGGCCCAGATGTGAGGTGTAGCAGTGTGTCACGTCTGCTGGCAAAACAAGCTGGAGTACAGCAAATGTGTCCTGCTGGGTTTTTTTTTTTTTTTAATATCAAATCAGTATTCTGGGAATGCCTAGGATATCCCAAGCTCTATGTTATAAAATGAGTCATTTGAGGATTTTGCTGCTGTAACTGTAAAGCATTCATATAGAAAGATCTCTTGAAAGTGTTTGTTTTGTGCTTACCATGAACAAACAAGCCAGAGGAGTATGTGGTCAGCATGATGAGGAGGATTTGAAGTAAAGAGAAAAGCCAAAATGAGTGTAGACATGATCAAAGCTTTACGCTAAACATGCTCACCAAAAACACTTTCCCAGTGTTTATGGGAAATGTATTTAGGACCCTGTGTTAACGGGAAAAGTGTCCAGTCCAGAGCCATGTCAAATCTGTCCTCATGCAACATAAGAGTCTGGAAGTGAGGCCACCATTACTCCTTTGCTTTTCTCAATTCATTTTTGAATGCATCTTGCTGGAAAATTGTAGTTTTCTAGCTATGGATTTTTTTTTT
>VXAC01008058.1:1083812-1174241 GCA_013399225.1 Rhipidura dahli
TTTTTTTGTGTGTGTGTGTCTTTTTATTAGTGCATGGAGACTGAGGAAGAAGGAAAAGCAGCTGGAGGTTCCCCTCTGGAAGCAGTGCCGGGCTGAGACACCTGGGCTCAAAAGCTGTCACTAATTCTTTTTACTGGGAAACAGCAATTATTTATTTCACTGTGAACTGGAAGAAATAGCACCTCAGCAATGTGATTCTTAGTCATCATGTTTTGTAAGACCATTTTTTACAGAGCTTTTGTAACAACTCCGTGTATATCCAAAACTAAAATCTAGTGTTACTCTCATTTTTTGTCTGCGAGCGGGTCAGTGTGGTGATGAGTTGTCTTTTCTCCTCCAAGGAAAAGATTTCTCTTTTGATTTTTTCCCCCCCTCACTTGCTGACTTTGAAACAATGTTCTTCCTATCTATCTTGGGCAGAGAGGGTGTCAAAATTGGGGCTGAACATTTTCCTCTCAGCACCACCCAGCATCTGAGCATGGAACTCTTTGATATGAACAAGGTTACAACATTTCCAGAGCAGAGAGTCATCGACTCATTTTGCAATGAGGCAAAACTTCCTTTGGGACTGTTTTTCTCCAGGGCAATGAACCTCTGGAAAGTATCTTCATTAATGATAGAGTCAGGAGGATGTTATGTATAACCCTCTTCATCACCTCCCAAGATCTTCAGCAGATCAATTTATGTACTAGAGGCAATAAGGATTAGGGAAAGATTGCAATCTTGGGAAGAACTCTGAGTGTAACAGCTAGGCAAATAATTTTTCCCCTTTCCACCACTCAAGATAAAGCAGTTTTGTGCATCTTGGAGTCCGGTGTTTGGAAGAATTGGTGCTCTGTGTTGCTGGCCTGGGCCTGTGTGGGAAGGAGTAGAGAAAAGATACGGTGACATGTTTCCTGGCTTGTCTTTCCATTGCTTCACCAGCAGAATTTGTTGGGTAAAAAGTATCCCACAATTTCTATTTTCCATTTATTGAATATTTTACCTCCAACATTTAACCTGTCAGAATATACCACCTTGGGACTAGTGGGAATTTTTGTCTCCTCAGAAGGTTTATAAAATCTTTGTTTATTGTACTGGTATCTTTTGCTATTACAGAAAACAACACTGGGTGATGTCACAGAGTTCAGCATTCACTGTGGTCATGAAATACTGACTGTATACCTTGGGACAGAATTTAGCATGGAGTTTATTCAAATTTCTGTCTGGAAAATCTTGCTCAGCCTCTGTTTGAGGCTCCTGTATCTCCGCAACTTCATGTGGAAGAGGGATCTCATGAGGGTGCCTTGCCCTCCAGAGCTGAATCCTGCTTTGATTCTGCTTTGTTTTTTTGAAGACCACGTGGGAGCAGCTCCTCTCCTTCACCTCTGTGATGTCATGTCATTCCACTGAATGTGCCCATCTGCAGGTGACACAGCCCTGTGTCTGAGATGTGCCATCCACTTCCCCTTGTGCTGAGGCTTCACAGCTCCATGGCTCTCTCTGACTGCAGAGAGGCATCCTCAGTGTGGTTGTCCCTGTTCTTCCACAGTGGTCTACAAGTTGGGATAACTCAAACATTCTCTGCAGAATCCCAGGAAATGCACTGTAGGGAAAACCTCTGCCCTGGCTTGGGGTCTTCCTGACCCAGAAGGCCTTTCCATCCCTAATTACTGCAATTCTGTTATTTGCATGCTTTAAATTAAATTGGCTGAGGGAAGTTGTGCAAAAAACCCCTTGCCATTCTCTGGGGTTGCTAATTAAGACATCCATCCTCTTCATCACAAAGCTGCAGGACAGATATTAATGGGGGAAAAATACTGGAGGGAGGAAAAACGTATCCTCACTAGAGTTACATATAATTTTCCACCAAGTTTCTTTTGCACTTAGAAATGCAAATTTAAGCCAATCAAAACTTTGGACTCCTTTTAAATTTCCTACATTGTTCCACATAAACAGAAAATAAAATATTAAGAGAATACTTCTTTTTTAATGCCAATAATATCCCAGGCAGTTTTTCTCTGATGATATCCAATAGCTAAACTTGCATTGTACAGCAGTGTCCCTTTTTGGTGACAGTGATTAGTAAATTCTGTGTAAGCAAACTTTTTACTCGTTATGAGATTATGCCCCAACTGCTGTTTTGAGCAAAGTATTGGAACATAAGCACACAAATCTGCCTCTTCTGCAGTTGTGAAAAGTCTTTGTTACCTTATGTGCAAAATAATTGCACAAAATCCTTCTGCCCTGAAGTGTGCAATAAACACACCAACCCCTTTGTCCCAGAGGGGAATGCATAATTAGGCATAAACAGAGAGTCTTTGAACCTGAGTGAGCAGTCTGAAAATACAGTCAAGAATTCAGATAAAGCCAAATATTCATAGGAAGAAAAATAGCTGAGCTCTAGGAATCTCTCTTGAAAGGAGACAAAGCTTTTTATGGGAATAGAAAGTCTTCAAATGAAAGGATCCTTCACTTCCACCCTCCTCAAACCAAAAAGCATTCTCTGAACCTATATGTCTGGGCACAGACATTATCTAATTTCCACCATTACATGGAACAAATGAGACCAACATGTATTTCATGTCGGGGGGAGGGAGCAGAATCACATGGAAGAATTGTGAGGAAAGAAGAATTTGAGAAGGTTTTGTTGAACATACATGAATTTCATGAAACCTGAGGAGGGCAACAGCAAAGTCCTGCTGTGCCAGGTGAAAATGTTCACAGTAGTGTAGCAAGTCTTCAACAGGTGTAAGAGTGTGAAAACTCCTGCAGGTTGATGCGTCCTGCACCTGAGCGCCTGCCTTGATATAATTGATCAAGGCGTGATAATGTATTAATAATTTTCTCTCTAGGATATTATCAAAGCTGTTTATTTGTGCACCTGATCCATGAGAGCTCCCTGGCTTATGGCTGGCTCATTTTAACCAGGTCAGGTTTTGAAGGCTTTGTCAAAATGTAGAAAAAGGATAGTTGCAGTGTCTGCTCTTGTTCATTTATCTCTTCCGTGGGTGTGATGGACAAGGGGAGGCAGCACTGACCCACAGGAGATGGCTGCAGGTGTCAAGATTGCAACCTGGAATGCAGCTGGTCTGGGATCTGCCCCAGGGACATCGGGATTCAAAGGACCTGAGAGCATCTCATCCCACAGACGTGATGTGGCAGCTGAGGGCAGCCTGATACTAAATTTATCCTGGGCCACTGGTCCCATGCAAAGGATGAGCAAATCCTGTGGATCTTGAGGTTTTCTGATGCATGACTTGAATTGTTTATCAGAAGAGTAAAGACCAGTTTGAGATCAGAGACCTTATTTTTCCTATAATTCAAACCCATGGCTGGCTTATTTTTCTTTTCCTTGGCCCTAAAAGTGATTCAGCTCCAAAACAAAAGTGTAATTTTGATGTGTATTGAGTTAGGGTTAGAAAGGTCTCCACAAAGGTAGGCTGAGAGTATTCCGATACATATGTGGCCACCTACCTATCCACATTTTATTTTCAACTGAATTTATCTGTCTTTCTGTGTCCATCTCCTAGAGTTATTCTTTCCTCCCTCTCTTCCCACTCAGTTCTATTTTTAATTAATTTATATGTGGCTTAGACCATGAGCTGTAGTACAAAATCAGTGAAATAAAGAGGATTTCCCCTTATTATTTTGTGGTGATCCTTAGTTGTGCTGCAGTTACATATTGGGATTTTTTTTTCATTTTAGGAGCAGTTCTTCATTATAATTTCTTATTTTGTGAGTGTGTGTGAAAAGGATGACAGTCTCCTTGGTTATTTTCCTCAGAAGGCTCATATGAGAAACTCACATGGAAAATCTAAGTAAACTATAATTCCAAGTTCACCCGTATTTATACTTTGATTTTTATTTTAAGAAAGCTTTAGTACATTAGAAAGCAAAGGTTTGCAGGACTTGTGTTAGCTGAGCATTTAGATGTTGTACAGCTCCATTCCTAGAACAAAACTCTGGTTAGCTTGAACTCATAACATCTGAGTTTTTACAGTGATCTTTTTTTTCTTCCTCGAGCTCCTTTCTTAGGGAAACTTTCCACTCTTCAACAGTATCAGCTCTTTTCAATTAATTCTGCTTCTTATTTATTTGATGGTTTGATGGTCCTTAGAGGAATGTCTGATATGTTTACATTTCTAATATTGCATGAGATTTCTTCAAAGCCACTTCATTTTTCTGAAAAAGCGATGTTTTTTAACTGATTATTCTATGGGAAAATTCTCTGTGGAATTTAAATTTTTTTCTAAGACATTATAGAAGTGCAGAAGTTGTACCTCCTATCATTCTTAATCATCTTTTGAGACTATTAATTCAGAATTTTGGAAGGAGCGGAGGCCGATCCTCTGGAAATCTAGAAGTGACCTCTTTGCTTCTTGTTGCTTTAAGATTTCTGTGCCATCTGTCTCGATGTCCCAGGACAGTTGTTCTTCAGGTTCCTTGAGGCATCTGGCTACCTTTTGTTCTTCTCCTTTCCCATGAACTCGGCAATATTTGCGTCGCGTGCTACTTAAACTCTTCAGGCATGATTGCCATTTTGTATTTAGACGGGAATGCATTTGTGTTCTTTATCACCCAACCACATTGGGTTTATTTTTACAGCCTCTCCTTTGTGGCAGGGGCCAGGGGATGTCTGGAAGGAGGGCAAGGGAACAGTTGTGTTCTGCAGGGCAGAAAACAGGAACCCAACCACCAAGTGCCAGTCCAGCCTCTGCAGATGTGACCACGGAGGGATATTCACCCCTTTTTTCATGGAGTGCTGATATTTGGGGATAGGAGGAAATATAAGATGAAAGTGTAATATGAATGCTGATCACCCTATTAGGTACTACTTTATCATCAGTGATGTTGAGGGTGATGTTTACCTTCCACTGAAAGCTCTGCTTGACTTGTTTTCCTAGGGGCTGGAAAATAATTGCAGATTTGACTACTTACCTACTCTACAAGTACATTCATCTGGGTTTGAAGCCTTGAAGTCCTTGCAGCTGAAATGCAGAATGTCTGGCTGGTCTTCAGTTTCTTGCTATGAGATTTGGACTAATTTGTGTGTTAAACAGAGTTTTAGATCACAGCAGTTGCCTGCCATACACTGATTCCTCATTCTGGTATCAGTAATCCCAGTGATTTGCTTTCTGGTGTTGATATTGGCTGTCAACATTGAATGCTTTGGTTGTTACCTGCGGCTGTAAGAAAGAACATCTTGTCTATCGCAACTGGATTTGGCAAAACAATGGATAAAATACTGTACCTACCCATTAAATAGTTACTGGCAACTGTTCTGTCAAGATTGCTTTTGGTAATTCTCACCTGCTTTTTAGAAAGTGTGTCTGTTTCACATCCTTTATTTCAATTCTTAGGAAAGACAACTTCTAACTTGATAATATTACAACATTCAACTGAAAAAACCCCTTGGTCCTCACTGATATTTCTGCAAAACCTTGGATGACATTCCATTTATCTTCTCCCCCGCCCTCCAAAAATATTTGAAGATCCAAAGGCTCCCTTTGGCATGAGCCTCACTGAGAGAATCCATACAAAAAAGCTTTCATGCCTCGTGATCCGGCCACAAAGACTGCAGACTTTCCAGTCTCCTTTGCTTCCAGCTATATTCTGGCAATATATTCTGGTAATTACTAACACAATATTGTGTTTGCCAGGGTTTGTAACACTGGCTGGGCTGTCAGAACCTTCTGACTGCAAAACAGCAGGCCTAGCAATGATATCAGGTGAGCAGGACCTGAACAGGTCTCTTAGGAACCTGAAAGATGCCAGAGTTTGCTGTATTCAGAAGAAGTGTCTCTTGATTTCCAGGAAAATTTAACCAGAACATACCTGAAGGAAGAAGAGATCCCTAATGGTTTTGGGGCCCTATGTGTTTATTAGGCAATTTCATCTTGGTTTTTGATCACAAGGATGTCTTCAGCTAGATCAGGTTGCTCAGAGCTCCAGCCAACCTTGCCTTGAATGTTTCCAGGGATGGGACATCCACAGCTTCTCTGGGCAAACTATGCCAGTGCCTCACCACCCTCACAGTAAAGAATTTCTTCCTAATATCTAATCTAAACCCCACTGTGGGTCAGCTTGAATCCATTCCCCTTGTCTTATCGCTCCATGCCCTTGTAAAAAGTCCCTTTCCATCTCTCTTATATCCTTTTTAGGTACTGGAAGGTGCTCTAAGTTTTCCCCAGTGTCTTCCCTTCTCCAGGCTGAACATCTCCAGCTGTCTCAGCCTGTCCTTGCAGGAGAGGTCCTCAGCCCTCTGAAGGTCTCACACAAAAATAAGGTGTTCTCCAAGCAGGAGTACATGGAGCAGGCATTTTTGCAACCACATTCTGTGTTCAGGACGTATAAGACAAGTATGAAAACATTTCAAAAGTCTATGATTTTCATATCTCTGAAGTGATTCTAGCAAGTTTTGGTGCGTCAAAGCTGCTAGAGGCTCTCACCTCAGCTGTTCTCAGGCTGATGGTAACCTAGGTTAAAACCATGTCCTAATGCTCAAATAAACGAGAGATGCTTGATGCATGAGACAACCACAAACTGACTTGCAACTCTGCCAGTAAAGCAAACCCACTTTTTCTCTACCTCTTCCCCATTCATCTGCTCATATCCTCATTATTCAAACTGATGGGAGCTTTAGCTGTGGATCTCCTCACACCAGTCAGCAGTCATCTTTCATGGCAAGAGAGCTCCTTGGGGACAAACACACTCAGGCAGCCTTTCTATCAGCTCTCTTATGGGCTTGTTGATCCATGTCAGCTTGCAGCTGGTTGGATGCAAGAAGAGCAGATCTCCAGCTAATCCAAGGGAGAAGCTGATCCCCAGCTCACTTTCTCTTCTTGGATTTCTCCATGATTTTATTTGAGCATGGTGCTCTTCTAAAGTGCCTTAAACTTTTGGGTAGAGGGTATTTCAACTGCCAAATAGATAACACATTTTGAAACTGAATTCTTGCCAGGTTAACAGGTTTCTGGCAGATTTTCTAAAGGTCTTGTTAGCTCTTGCTGGTGAGTTGAATAAAAGATTGTGATTAACAGGAAAGGAGCACCCATGCTTAGTATGGGCAGTGACCTTGAGACACTTTTTACTTCATGTGACAGTAAACATCTGAAACATCTGGAGACGTGTCAGGCCTTGGCCCTGCTGAAAGCCCAAGAGACAAAACCTCACCATAATGAGAACTTTGACTGTGGGGACCTTACAGCATGAGCCAAGCTTTGTCTCACAGTCCCTGAGCTGTAAACCCTGAAGAGCTGTTTTATCTGCTCTGGTCACCAACGAGCCACCCTAAATATGACTGGGTTGTTATTTCACATTCTTGGTGATAATTTCTAGTACAACATGTCCCAAAATACTTTCTGTAGCTTGGAAGCTCTGCTTTTAGGGTCTGATCCAATACTCACTGAAGTCAATAAGTCTCCCTATTGATTTCAGTTGACTTTGGATTAGATCCTTATTTAGGGGCTATAAATACATCACTGGAGGGGAAAATCCCATCCCAGACTTCTTGATAGATTTTTCCCCCCAATTTTCTTCTTTCTCACTCTCCTCTGTTTTGGTCAAATGAAATCTGTCAAGTTCTGTTGCATTTCCTAATCTTCCCTGTTCTGACAGACTTCAGGCCAGCAGAAAGAAAAGCTTAAAATTATGGAAATTAAGTGCAATTTTTTACTATGCTGTCTAAAATGTTTTCAATAAAGCAGAGAGAGAGATCACTTTGCCAGATTGGTGTCATGGCGTTCCAAAGGTTTTGGCTAGTTAGCAGACTTCCAGTAAAAATACATGTTGCTTTTCAGACCTCTTGTGGGTGATCCACACCTCTCTTGGAGCCTCCTCTTATTGTCTTGTGGCTTCAAATGGAAGAGAGCCTGAATTATTTTGGACCTGTACTAAAAGTTCTCAGTATTATTAATAGCATGTTGAGTGAACTTAGTATTTAAAACACTTTGGTGGCCCCTCCTGCCTTTCATATACCAAGCAGTTAAAAACCAAATAATATTGGAGAAGACATGACCTGATGGACCAACTTCACATGGAGCCAGAAGGTAGGTGATTATCTGGAAGAGCAAGGCATTTCTGCGAGGAATAAAGAGCATGTGCTGCTTCTGAACTGTGGCAAGCAGACTGAAGCCCCTTTCAACCTGACATCCAACATACATTGGCATTGGAATAATGCTGCACACAGCTGTCCACGTGATTCTTACTCCTTTTCCTTGGAGCAAGGGACTTCTCTATGTTGTTTTGCTTCCAACCTCCCCAAAATGTTTTTTTTTTTTTGTTTTGGGTCCTCCTACCCATTCCATTTTCATATTTTTATGACATAGAAATTAATCACCAGAAGCTTTGCAACCAGAAAATTATTTCTATCACTTTTTGGTGCTATTATAGAAGACCAAAATACCAGTTAGACAGGGCTTATTTTAAGCATTTATAACACAGATGCTAATTTTGTCTGTATTTAGTTATTCTGATAAACACTATTATCTGTACGTCTAAAACCTCTAGGTTTTTGTGCATATGACCCATAATCATGTGATTTTTGATACATGGTTTGAAAAGGGGAAGGTGAAAGCAGAGGAATGTAACAGTCAGAATTAAAAAGGAGCACAGAACACAAACCCGGACATTCCTCTGTCTAACTGCTGTGTTGGACAGATTTAAAACAGAATTTTCCACCATTATCCAGGGAAAAGAATCTGAAATGTAATAACACTTCTGGCACCACCTTTCACAAATAAGGCAACTGCATTGACTTAGTAGGCATTTAAAATTCTGCAATAAGATACTCGTAGCACACTTCAGAGGCTGCAACTGACTTCAGAGACATCCTCACTGGAGTCTGGGAAGCAGCCAGGATCACTGGAAAACATTTACAAAGAAAGCAGTATTACTATGACTTGTTAAAAAGCCCTAAACAGCCAAAACAAAATACTCAGCCCAATGCTGCTCCCCCATCCCTGCCCAGAGGTTCAGCCAGGTCCTGCATGCTCTGGAGAGGTTTCAGTGCGTCCATTTCGCATCGAGGAACCTCAACACAAGCTCAGCTCCTTTGTGTTGAAGGCTGAATCTGATTTTGGGCAATGTTTGTAGCATTCAGTATGAATGATAGGAAGGAAAGTTGACTCTGTCTATTTTGATGCATCCCTGGATCCCAGAAGTCATCCCTGTGCTGGTGTGGGAGAGATACAGAACATCAGTTTAACTGATAGGGCCTGGAAACACTGAAGCTGAAGGAGCTGTCAAAAATCACTTTCTGCACAATTTTCAAACTATATAATCATAGAATGGTTTGGGTTGAAATGCTCCTTGAAGATCATCTCATTCAAACCCCCTTTATCATGGACAGGGACTCCTCCCACCATCCCAGATCACTCAGAGCTCCATCCAGTCTGGCACTGGACACTTCCAGGGATGGGGCATCCACAGCTTCTCGGGGCATCCTGTGCCAGGGCCTCGCCACCCTCACAGGGAAGAATTTCTTCCCAATATCTAATCAACACCTACTCTGTGTCAGTTTGAAGCCACTACCCTTGTTCCTGATGGAGGGGCCCTCTCCAGCTTCCTGGAGGTACTGGAAGGTGCTGTGAGCTCTGCACACAACCTTCTCTTCTCCAGGCCGAACAGCTCCGACTCCCTCAGCCCCGTTTTCTGATGACTATGCCTGAGAAAAGTGAGGGTTAATTGCAGCTTCAGATCTAGAGATGATACACTTCTTAAAAGTTTGAGAGCAGAGAGAATACAAAGGCACATTGACAAAAAAGGGCTAGGTGACATCATGAACGCTTGTGACATCAGCAAAGCTCCCACAGTGAATTGCCATCTTTGTCTGAGTGGCAGCAGCGTTGCTGTGAGTGCAGGGCTTTGTATGAGAGAAGGTTTTGCTGGTAGCCTCAAGTGGAGAAGGAAGACTGAATCTGGGCTCAGTCAATGCTCACTTCGCTGGGTTTGGGGTTTTTCACTATGTCTGTGGAAGATGCAGATAGCATTTTGTTGAGTTCAAGTGTGGTATTGAAGGGTCTTTACAGAACTGTACAGTGAAGTTCTGGGGCTCACATCTCTTTCTCAGCTATGCTGGAATTCAATTACAGTGCTGCATGGAAGTACTGAGTTATTTACTACCTCCTCATGATTAATTTTTTATAATTATGTAAAATAGACATTAAGAGACCACATTAATTGTTCATGAGGGAGACAAAAGAGAATCTTTTAAGGCAGAGTATTCCAAGAGAAGCAAAACCACTTCTATTCATCATCAATCACCCTGTAATCTGCCCAGCACTCAGAGAACAGCAAGTGCATATCAGAAGAGAAATATTTTAGCACTTCAGAAAATCTGGAATGCATTCAAAACATGGGAGAGAATGATGGCAGTGCAAACAAAATACAAATAGTGTTTTGAATAACTTCTTGCTGCTGCTTTGTGGACACCTTCAAGGGTCTCCCTTCCATTAGAACTATTTTTTTCCCTGTAATGCTCATATTACATATATTTCAAACAAATTCAGCATATTCCAGGAAATTCTGAGTCATGAATGTGCTCAGAAATATTCAGCCCTTCATGTAGAAAACTTTAATCCTTCCTAAAAGAAATTATCATTAGGCAGGAACAAGTATGAAACTATGTAGTTACCAGAGACAAACATCAAGCCTTTAAAGATTAAGGTCTTTATTTACAGATTAATCAGAAGCCACATCAAAATAATGATGTTATTACCACAACTACTACTACTAATTGATGTATAGATCACATTGCACATGTCTCAAGGTCCTTTGAAATTCAGCTGTAAAAATGACACATAGCCACAAAGGCATAATAAAATACATTTAGAACAAACAATAAAAACAAAAGTTGTTAGGACAGTCACGTGGAAAATAGCTGTAGTTTTAGGAATCACCTTCAATTGGTGATGGGAGCTGAATTTGTTCCATCTCTCTTCTTCTTTTCTGATGCTGACTGCAATATTACAGTCTTGGAGTCTTCCTGTCAGAAAGTCAAAAGGGACCAGAATCAAAGCAAATAAAGTTCATTCCTGTTCATTTTCATATTTCACAGTTGGAGGCTTGGTTTTCAACAAGACTTTCCCTGAAATTAGGTAACTAATTTCCACTGCTCAAGGTCACAGAAGATGTATCCTATATCTTGGGAATTGTGTGCCATATCAGCTCTTTTTATGTTTGAGGCCTCTGTTTTCTAAGCATGGGCTCTATTTGTCCTCTCTTTTCTTATGTTTGTTTCCTGTTGTGACAGGGTTTATAAAATGCAGGAATGTGAGTGGAATTTTTTCTCTTAATTATCTATGGAAATGTTGAGCACTTTAATTTTTCTTGTTTCCTCAAAAGCTCATTTTTGTTTATTCAAACCTCCCAATTATCTTTTACTACTGAAATTTGAAATACTCAAATTTCCCACTTATTGGCTTTTGTTGTGTTTTTTTTTTCTTTTGAAGAACACCATGGAAGTGTGATAAGGTTTGCAGCATATCTTCATAAGATAAGAGCTCATCCTAATACCTTTTTAGGGTATTTTGGGGTATTTTGTGATACTCTTTTGCACCTACACGTCACACATTTCTCAGAGGAGCCCTATTCTTCCATTTGATATTCTGAGATTAATTTTGATCACTGTAAATATTTCAGGGCTTCACCACTGAGATCATGTTATTGTAGCTGAAGTTTTGTCCCTAAGTTGCCCATGTGTCCAGGCTGTGTTTTATACAGCTCTGCTTGCTCTTTCCACAGCCCTGATGCTGTTTGCCAGCTGTGGAGAAGGATGATCCTCTTCTCCTGCCCAGTCTCACTAGGGAAAATTCCTGTGTTGAGCCACCCTGGGAGGAAAAGTGCTAAGGAGCAAGATGGATGGAGGGAAGAGTCAAGACCCTGAGCTTTTAGATGCATTTCTGGGTTTTAATTTGCTGTTTTTAATATTTTGCCTGCCTTTAAGTTTTATTTTAATCCATCTGCTAATTCTAATCTTGTATGTTCAATCTGAATATTTCCAGTGGAATAGAAGAAGAATTAGGGTTCATCTGTGCTGTCATGGTAGTGAGCTAACAAAGCCAAACTTTAAATACTGTGAAATTTTATCATGAGCTTTCCTGGACCCAAGTTCAAAGCTGACATACATGTACAGGCTTCCAGCAAGAGAAGAATAATGTGTACCAGTGGTTGAAATGGTGAAAATGTATCAAAGCAAAAATAATACCTATTCTGCAATAGCTCTTGCTTAGTCTGAGCATCACTATCTTTGAACTGGCAGTGTACTTCAGGAATGGAATGAAATCCTTAAGTAACTAAAGACCATGGTAAACTTCTTTCTGGTACAACTGCAAAGCTGCTGCTGCTGCTGCTTCTTCTTCTTCTTTCTTCTTCTTCTTCTTCTTCTTCTTCTTATTATTTCTTTAATCCATGTAATCATAGTTATATGCACTTTAAATAACTGGGACAGTAGTGTGTTGGAGTATTTCATCAGACACACAACTGTTCCCATAAATAATAAATTTTCTTTAGTCTCTCTAACTCATAGTGTAGGCACTCAGAGTTCAAATAAAACTGGGACAGAGTAGTGTGATGGAGTAGCTCGTCAGGCCCACAACCCTCCCCATAAATAAAAAAAAAGAGGGGAGCATGAATGATGGAATTTGAGATATTCTTGTCAGACAATGTCACTTCATGCATTTTGGGAAAGGCCATAACCATGATACAAGCCCAAATAGAATGAGAGTCTTTCTAAAATCTGATGTAGCAATGAATTAACTCCTTTAAAATGGAAAAAAAAATAAAAATAAAATTAAAACAAAACCCCATCAATTCCAAGTACTGTATAAAGGCAAAAACAATTCTTGGGTTTGCTCTGCTGCTGCTAATGCCATGTAAATTTTTAACTGTGTTTGAGAAAGTGCAGGCATTGCAAAATCCAGAGAAGGTTATCATCTCATGCACTACATTCTTCCAAGCTGGTGAAAAAAATGCTGGAGTAATAAAGGTTTATGATTCAAGTCAGAGACATGACAGCAAATGTATGACTGAAAAATGCCACAGCTCTTGTTCTGTACTGATTCTCCATTAACAGACTCAAGCCATCTGTCATAAGTGTCTGCTCAAGCAACACTGCCCAGGACAGGTCTGAAACAGTTGGAAATCCATGGAAAAATTCCTATCTGCTCTCTTGAGTCTTAGCCCAGCAGGCTGAGGCTTCCTCTATTTTATGGTCCTGCCTTTGCTGCCCCTATTGAAGGGCCGTAATTAGTTGCTTAAACAAACTCATCAAATAATTGCAGATGATGTTCACAGAATCACAGAATCAACCAGGTTGGAAAAGACCCACTTTTGAGAGTGTTGAGGTGGCCCCTGAAGTCCTCATGTGAGCTGGTGCTCTTTTGGTGATGGGGAACAGGTCAATCCTTGAAGTCACCCAGGTGTAATCTGTTTGTACTATGTGTGCCAGCAAATACCTTGAAGTGAGGGTTTGGATTGTGTTAGAAATTGTCTCCTCATTCTGTGATGTCTGTGCTTCATTTTATTCATTAATTAATTTTTCTTTAGAGGACAAATAAACCTTTTACTGTCATTGAAGAAATAAATCCCTCTGGCAAAGGCAAAAATGTTTAAAAAAAGTCAGAACAACCTCAATACAAGAAACAGTCGTGCCCAGTGGGAGGTCAGCTGCTGGGATGGAGCTGTGTCATCTAAAGGCTGGGGAAGAGATTCTGACTAATCTACCATAATGCCATAGCTGTGAAAACACAGTGATCCTCCATGGTAAAAACATTCCTTGGGATCAGGGAAGCAGATAAAAATAGCTGCTGGTGGGAGTCGAGTGTCACACTGCCTTTTCCTGGGATCTTGTGGTGGGCACTAAGCTGGGAATGGATAGAGGGGCTGAAACATTGCATTAGCTGAGCTGACCTGTGAGAGTGTGTGCAAGTTCTCTGCTGCTCTGTGGTCAAGATCTTGCCTCTGTCTCAAATTTTGAACGTATATTTAAAATTTGGAGTCTTTTTCCTTGCAACCTTTTTGACCCGTGCAGGGTTTTGTGTGTTGTGATTTTTAAATTTTTTTTTTAAGCTCGGCAGATTTGGGTCCTGTAAAATGTCAAGTGAAAAATCTGGTGATTAGAACTAAACCTGGTTGCCTTTAAGCCTTTGCTGAAGGGTTTGAGATCACTGATGCAGTTGAATGTTAGCACATGCTGAAATACTTCCTGAATCAGGACAGCAACAGGGTGTAGGGAAGAACAAGCAAAAGATGAAATCGGAGCAAACGATTCATGGTAATTTTTTTCTCCAAATGGGGAGCTGACCGTAAAGATACATACCAGAGTTTCTGGAAGAAAGTGAGACTTCACTAAAATCACTTTTTTACTGAGAATATGGTGGTTTTAACAGATATTTTGACAAGAATCTGTCAAGGCAAACACAGCATTCTTGTTTCATTCTGTGACATTGTCAATTATAAAAATAAATTGAGAAGAAACTAATTTTGACATATCTATAAATTTTGTGTCAGCTTGTAAAAATATGTTTTCTACTGCTTTATATATTTAATTTACATGTTGGATTTCCTTGTAGAAATTGAAATGTTACCATTGTTCTACTGCATTATCTTGTCATTTTCCTGGTCACTTCTATTCCCTTGTTTCTCTTATTTAATTCTAGAGATTCTAAGTAAAATATTCTGATGTCAAACAACTGATAGAGCGCATTGGAATCATTGACTCTAGGCTGGTATTTTCTAGAGCAATGCAGAAAGATGTTTTGGTCTTAATGTCTCTGGGATAATTTCCATTTTTTTCCAACCCCAAAATCTTATATCCTCATCATTCTACAATCACTGTATTTTCTATTAGCTGTAAAGAGAAAACATGCCTGAATTTCTCTTTTTAAGGTTATGTGTCTAGAACTAGAATCAGATGTGCTTTCACTCCAAACTTGTACATAGTACCCTTGCAACATAATACCACACCCCTTTCATGTCAAGATGTCAAGAGTCTCTCTATTTTTACTTTCACCTCCATGAAAATGTCATCAGGGCTAAAACTGAGCTGTTTTTCACACCCCGTGCCCTATAAAGCAAGGAAACATTACGCTCATTAAATTTTACGGAAGGAATTCTTCTTTCTTACTCCACAGCAAGGAACGTTTTGTGGTGTGTTTTTGGTGGTTAAAGGGCAACAGTGGTTTGAGGACCAACACCCCCTTCTTGCCTTACTAAATCAGGGATATTCCACTTGTTTTGGGTTACAGCTTTTTTTTGCACTTCAAGAGTGCCTTGGAGAATACTTGACTTGAGGCACACAGGGAATGTGTGTGCATGTACGTGTGCATTGTAAGATAACAAGAGCATGAGGAAACATGGGGGACATAATGAAATTAGGATTTTTACTGCACAAGTAATGGCAAGTTCAGAAAACCAAGATTTAAGAAACTGGGAAAATAACTAGTGAATATACTTGGTGAAGAAAGCAAAGGAATATCACAGCAGTGCTATGAGACTTCATTGGAATGCAGTTATGTCAGCTTTTTGTGATGTGGAGTAGCAGGAAAGTTTGAATAGTTATTGCTTGCATGTTTCTGAACACACCATATTATTTTTATTATTATAAAATAAAAATACCTGGCGATATAAATATAGTATCCATTTTAGGATAAAACATACTGAAAATTATTCTTCATTCTGAATGTTTCATTTATTCTGCTGCCAGGCTTGAAAAATGTAATAAATGCTATAGCCTAATCTCTGTAGGCATTCTGGGAATAGTAAGGAATAGTAAACAACAGAAGCCAGCTCTATCCAGTGTATTCTTTTCCATTAGAGTATAAGGAAGATCAATGTTATCCCGGACCCCAAATTTTCCAGTGTTCTCCCTACAACTTTTCCTCAAGCAAAGCAGCAGCTCTGTCACTGTGATAGTCCAGACTTCTGTGCTCTGACTCCTGAACACATCCAGGACATCGGGGTTTATTACTGGTACTATGGAGTGTGGATTTATTCCAGCTCCAGATACTAGAATGTTGGGAATCCCTATTTGCAGTTATGACTTGAAAATCACTGTTTTCCAAGGGAAACTGCAAAACAAAATGTAGATGAATCTAAACTATCCAAAACCTGAAAGGGGAAGAGTTCTTCAGGACACTTGTCTTCTGCAACTGTCAGATGTATTGAGGCTTGATTAATGCTGTTCTAGGGCTTCATTTCAACAATTCCAATTAGACTCTGCCTTTTGCTAGAAAATGTAAACAGTGTTGTAGAATTAAAGACCTGGAATACCCCACTCTGAGGAGTTAAATGCCACCTAAATGTAGGAATTTAGGACTTAGTCATCTAAACTAAATGTTTCAGCTTTCTTTGCAGTCACTGGAGAGGGGCGACCACCTTTGCAGCCTTTTGGTGACGCCAGTTTTTCTGTCCTGAATATAGAAGAGTCCAATTCTCTCTCTTAGACTGGGTGGCAAAGCTGTGGATGTGGGGAGAAAAAGGAGAACCTTTGGCAGACGGATCCAACACTGCAGGCCCCAGATCAGCAGGTCTGGCCGTGTGCCGTGGGGTTGATCCCTGTGTGGGAGGCGGCTGGGACATGTAGAGCAGGAGTTCCCCGCTCCACGCCGGCTGTCCTGACGTGCCTGAGCAGTGGCAGGGGAGTTGCCACAGGTGGGAGCTCTTTGGGCAATGGCTGTGCTCGGGGTAGGATCTGGAATCTCTGGTCCTCCCTGGAGGAGTTGTTGGATTCCGGTTCTCTGCAATAAAAAAAGATCTTAAGGAAGTGAGTGCATCAGCTGCTGCATTTGGCTGTGAATCTGCTAATTTAAGAGAAGTATTTTTAGGACTTTAGGAAGTTGCTATTTATACCTCATTCTTTAAAATTAACTCAGTGATGAGGGCATTTTTAAGAGTCATTAGAATCTATTGTGTATAGAGTCTGTTTGTTATTTTGGAACACTTTAAATTGCATGTTAGTGACCTGAGGGACTCTATTGGGTGCCACTGTAATGTTTTATATTACCCCATCAACCTTGGTTTATATAGTTAAAATGTTATTTGCTCACAGCTAAATGCCAGGAGCTTGCCAATGTGGCAACTGGAAAATATTACCCCTCTGTATCTAGCACAAGGAGTTGCTGGCTTCCCCAGGCATCACTGACAAGGATCCTACTGCTAGGGGAGCAAAAGGCCGAGGATCAGTGGGATTGGCTTACGCAAGCTTAGGGTGCATCCTCAGTGGCTGTACCTTGATGTTCTCCCTGATGAGGGTCTGCCCCAAAAATGTCATTCCCCGGCAGACCCGCAGCCCCCTGTGTGCATGTAATTGTGTGTGAAACACACGAGCAGGGTTGCAGTTGTTGCTGCCAAGCCGGGCTGAGACACTTAAATCCACGGAGGGATGGGGTAGATTAGACAAAACACATCATGCAGTCATACATAAACTCTGCTTTCATGATACGTGGGGATGCAGCATGAGACCAGGCTGCACATTTTGAACACACACACACAATGCTTTGAACAGCATCTCAGTGTTTTCTAAATCTGATTTAGGACAGTTTCTTTAAAATCAAACATTACATAATTAAATTAAAAACACTGTTGCAATTTCTAGAGATCACTGTGCGTGAAAGCAGAAATATGATCTGGACATATGTCAGCATAGAAAAATGAGCTGCCTGTGGTTTCAGTTCTCCAGTATGGATTTGGCTTGTGAGGATGATAAAAGTGCCGCAGTGACTGCAGAAGGTAAAGGCCCCTGTTAATGTCAGTGGCAGAGAGAACACCATCGGCTCAGAAATAACTCCCCTCCTTGGCCTGCCATACAAAGCTTGTGTAACCTTTCAGGGTTTTGTGCTCTCTCAGAGCCTAATGGGAGATTTAGTGAGAGTACCTCTACTGACTCCAGTGATCTTTGGATCGCTGCAGCTTCACATAATGCAAATTTATGCAGCGAGAGCGAGATCCATGTTAAAAATTACGCTCTGTTCCAACATTCAGTTGCTGGATTTTATGTCACTTAGTGACTAATTTATGCAAAATTCCAGACTGTCTGATAACACTAATTTTTGGACCTGAAACTCTGAGAAGAAATAGGGATAAAGAGAATACCAAGGCTTAGTTTCTTGCAGCAAAGGTACTCTAAAGCAAATAAGAACACTTCTGCTTTGTGACTAACTGAATGATTCTATTGTAAATTCAGCTTTTGGATATTTATTTTAAAAGCTTCTGCTGCTTAAATGATTTTCAGTCTGTGCTGATGCATTGTTGCTTTATCTCCATAGTTTATACAGCTGTCAGATACCTGTGGAGGGTGCCTTATAAATCAATTTCCCAGCAGTAATGTGCAATTGGCCTGAAGGGAGGCTCAGGTCACTTAATCTGAGAGGTGCAAAGAGGCATCTTATGTATTGTTTGGTTTTATTTATTTTTGTAAGACTTAAGGCTACTTGAAGCTTTTGTGAAGTAAAAAGGGAGGTTTTAGCCTGAAGGAAATACTATGAACTGTCACTGAATCATTTTGCATTTTCTCAAAACATACCTTTCTTTATTTTGAAGTTCTCCCCTTTTACTCTGGTCACGTGCCTATCTCTGCCAGCTGCTGTAGTCTGGCCTGGGAAAAGGATCTGGGTCCTGACTAGGATTGTCTCAGGAAAGCACTGTGTTTGAGGAAGAACATGAAGAAAATGCTGCAGCAACATAGTTTTATAAGTGTCTGGGAAAAGGAGATTTGATCTCTTTATTTCCTAAATAACTTACTTTGTATGTGTGTCTGTCTATGCAAGCATATATGTGCAAGCAAAAGGAATTGAAAGGAGAGGTAGAAAGGCTCACTGGAAAATTAAGGGCTGACTTTCCAGCATTTGTTTTCCTTTTTATGATAGCATATTTTAGACAGTATTTGCTGGTCAGCTTTAGTGGTGCCGTGTGTGTGTGTGACCATTTTACAGATGGAAAAATGGAGGCACAGGACGAGAAACACCTGCACAGGACCTGTGGTGAATCACGGGCTCAGCCAACATTAAGGTTTCCCTCCTTACTCTTAATCTTAGATCCACTTCAGCCCCTCCTCTCAAACTCAACTGCTCAGCAGGTTTTTAAACTGAGGGATGAAGGCCCAGGTTTAAAGAATGCAACGAGACTTTTATATAATTTCTGGTTGAACTTCAATTCCGTGCTTGAGCAATTTGTGTGTGTGTATAAAACAACACGGATGTGCTGCAGCTCCTGCTGCAAAGCTCAGCGAGGTAGTGGGAATCTTCCCATGGAGTTCCCTGGGATTTGGACCAGACCTCAGAGTCATATATAAAAATTATTTCAAAGGGAGAACCATGATGTAAACACAAACCATTTCACATCCATGTGTCCCAAGAACCTTAATGTGCTATGAACTTGAATATCTATTGTTCAAACCTCTCAGTGTTTTTCCTTTGTTTCTGTGGGTATTGTTTGTACTTTGGAGACTGTATGTGTGGCTGCAGCATCACCAGTGAAGTGTGTGCTTTTTAGGAACTGAATCCCATCAGAAGGCCACAACTTGTGTTAATTTGGCCTCATAAATGTCACCCTGATGCATAAAAAAGACTTTAAAAATAGGAAAACATATGTACTAAACATTAACATTACTTGACATACAAATACTAGAATCCATTCCCACACACTGTACAGAAGATTTTATTGTTATCACAGTTTTCTTTTAGGAGTACTGAATCCAGTGGTGGTGAAAATAGGTTCCAAATTCCATGTTATAAATTCACATCCACTGGTAGAGTAAGTTTCTGCTTTGTGACAGGAGAGAGTTTGGCCCTTGATGTTAAAGTCCAGTTGCCCTTTTGCCACACTCTATCAAATGGGACCAGTTCTTACTTGTGATACTGACATATGAGACAAACTGGGCTGACCAGTGGCAGGTATCGGTAAGAAGAGAAATAAATGAGGTTTTCCATCCTTCGGCATGTTGCAAACACACACTACTTACCTTAGTGACCTTTGTTCTTTGAGTAATACTGTAGACTTAGATTATGACATACATTTAAATACATGAGCATGTTTTAGTGGGCATTAAATAACATGTGGTATTAGTTCTGCAGTTTTTATTGTATGAACTGATCTAGCAAAATATCTGAACTGAGCTCTAAGTACGTGAAGTCAATTAAGCAGCACACACACTTGTACTTGAGAGCACACGTGTTCTGGTAAATTAGAAACACAGTTTGAGGCAAGAAGGCAGATCTGGAGTTTGAAGCAACTTTTTTTCTGACTAGGGTTGCAAAACATCCTTTTTTTTTTTTCTGCCTTCTTCCTTGAGGTGCTCTTGTACTTACTGCTCTACTGAATTTTTTTAGCAAATTTTCAGGCATGAAGGAAGGTCAGTGTGGGAGGGTACCGGCCTCGTAGCCCTGAATAGGTGAAGCCAAGCAGGATTCAGTGCAGATGGTGGAGATGGACTTCTTGCTGCTGTTGTACAAATACTGTGCTTCCCCACAGATGTAGAGAGGAGATATTTTCAAATAACATCTTCATAGAAAAACCACGCTGTTGAGGAATTTTTACAGGAGAACAGACACTGGGAATGCACAACCCAGCTTTCCCAGCATTGAATCAAGCTGAATAAAGGATATGCTATCTTTGATAACACCATGGAGGAGAGAAAAAGAAACAAGCCAAGAATGAGAAATAAGGATGTATTGACTGCAGCACAAAAGAAATATAGTTTAGGAATCACTGAGACAATAGGGTAGTTCAGCAATATGAAAGAAGTATAGTTTAGGCACTGCTGAAACAATAATTTAGTTCAAAAAGGACTGATACCTTATGCTGAACAAAAGGATGTGAAATGCTGAAAGATGGAGAATAAGCAGTCACAGCAAGGGTCCAATCAGAAGTTTAGATGCAACATGCTAACAGTAGTAAGCATCCAATCATTAAACTTCTTTTTGACCGAACGATGTTTGAGTCATCACGTATTCAGAACTGAAAATGCTATGTAAGTGTATATTTTGTCAATAATGAACAGCTTCACATGATCATATTGATCACTGTGTGATGTCCTGTTCTTTCGCCTCCGCACCACGCGAGTAAATTCAGAGCTGTACATAAAAGCCTGTTTTGGTCCCTGTTAGAAACCATTTCCAAACTTCCCCAGTCAAGGTCTGTGTTTCTCAGCTGATTTAGTTTCTAGGTAGTTCAAACACTCCAAAAATATTACAGCAAACTCACTCTTTCTGACCTCTGGGGAAGGAGTAGGGATGATTAATTCCACAATGCCCTTTGGTAGTGAGTCAGCAAGTTTCTTACTCATTTGGTTTTCATACATGGTTTTTTTTAGTGAATGGGAATTTCCTCTTTTCTCCCTTCTCACACCTAGTGAACAACCCCCCAGCTGGGCAGGATTCTCTAAATACCTTGAGCAGTCCTAAAAACCCCATATTAAGTCATCTTTTCCTAGCTGAATTGCCTGGTCCTAAGGAATATCAAAATGTACAAACTCCAAGAAAGTGCTCCCATGTTGAGTCCATTGCTCTCTTCATTTTTACTTCATTATCCCTTGAATTTAGAGGTCAGCCAATGAAAATGGTCAATATTTCTCTGTATGTATTTAGTCTTTTCCTGAAGTAATAGATTTGCTGTGGGCAGTTATTTCCATTCTCACTTTCTAGTTTCAGTTCTTAATACCTCCCTGTATGTTATTTTCTTGAAGGGAATTAATAATCCTTCATAATGCTGAGGTTGTTGCTACTTTGAAAAAATTAATGTGAATAGTGAAAAGTCTTTGACCTTCATCAGGGGTTCTTCATGCTTGCTCTGAAAGAAGCACTGACTGCGGGAAATGTGGTGATAGTTGCAGTTACCTCCACAAATTAAATTTTGTGGCACTCAATAAATCATGGCTGACATATCTAACAATGTTAAAAATGGAAATACTGTGTTTTCACAAAAAACTGTGCAAAGAAATGTGTACCCTGGATATGCTCACTAGAATTCCTTTGTAAATGTGGGTTGATGCCCTTCATTTCCCACTGACTGTAAAGCAAAATGGCAAATGAGACTAAAAATTGGGTTAGAAATTTGCTGCTTTTTAGATTTAATTTCGACGTGGTGATGTAAATTCTTATTTTCACCAAGCAGATGTTTGAACACATATTTGATTGGAAAAGTTATTTATGTGATCAACAGCTTTACTGAACCCTGCAATAACTTTTTTAATGTGAAATATGACTTACCCCTCTTTCTGTATCTATTTTAGCACAGGGTTCTCATAGTTACTGCTTTCACCCAAATTAATTGGGTGAAAATTAATGTTTTGTTAGTAAATGGCTCTTTTCCCTGCACACTTGGACCCATTCTGCAGTGCAAATGATGGTGATAATGATGATGATTATCATTATTATTGCTTGGCAATAAGCTACACAAAATCTAATTCTAGGAGAAATTCTTCCCCATTTGAAACCTCTTCATGTTCAATCTTTTCCATGGAGCAGGGCTTCTATATGTCCTAGATGATCTACAGATTTGTTTGGGGCTTGAACTTTTCATCAGATTTTGGGATTCCTCTGGGATTCACTGTTAAAGGTTTCTCTGCGTACTTCTGAGGTGAGAGAGGAAAAGTCCCCTCTGTTTTGAGTTTGGTTGTTTCACTCTAAATCAAGTGTAAATGTTGAGACTAACAGTGACTTGCTTCTCTGCCCATTGCACCCATGGGCTGCTGTTTGAAAAGTGAAGGGTATTCTACTTGTTCTGTTACAGACCCATATGGAAGTACAAGGAGGGGATTTCTACAAGAATGCAAAAGTGGTGCAGCTTTTTAACAACTTTCTAGTCAGAATGAGGAAAAGGAAAAAGGGACAAATGGTAAAAAGCTGAAATGCAGGGAGGAGATAGTTCTCTGGTGGTAGACACAATAAATATGTTTGTTTAAGAGAAAAAAGAAGCCAAGAGGATACGCATGCCTCATGCCAGAGAACAGCCAGTGTGCCTGACACACTGGAGAAACTGTTTCAGAACAATCCATCCATGGGAAAATATGACCTTTAAAATATTACCAAGGTCACTGAAACCTACAGTGATTATCTGAGTAAGGGATTCACTTGGCAAATGAGAGGTGCCTGGGGTGGGATGCTGTCCCAGGACCTGCTTAATGTAAGATTTTCAGAATTCAAGATACAGGGATGAATTTATAATTCATAGCTTTTCTCTTTGTTCTCTCTTGCAAAATCCTGCTGAATAGCTGTAGGAAAAAATAAATCCAGAGGGAAGAAGGAATTGTTACATATGTACTCAATAAAAGCAACATTTAGGGAAATACCCCCTCAGTAGTTTTTAAGTTAATTTCATATTAATTAAAACTTTTTAAAATTTGCTTTGAAGAAGTTTGGCTG
This sequence comes from Rhipidura dahli, assembly GCA_013399225.1. Lineage (NCBI taxonomy): Eukaryota > Metazoa > Chordata > Aves > Passeriformes > Rhipiduridae > Rhipidura > Rhipidura dahli. Next base: position 1,107,152 of record VXAC01008058.1, read on the forward strand.
AAGCAAAATCTAGAATTAGGATAAGTCATGGGATCGTTTCAAGCAATGAAAGGAAAATCTTCATTTTTATTAAAGAAGAAAGACCTTTTGATAGAAAACCTCATGATGGGAAGTCCATTAGATTAGAAAATTTGCATAAATGGGCTTTTGCATGCAATATGGAGGATGCAGCTGAACAGAAAAAAATACCCCAAAACTTTGCAGAGTGTAATATAGTGAAGGGTGATCTGTAAGGATTTTTGGCCACATGCTTTTTAAGATTTGGTGCAAATTTGATTTTGGCTCTTTGCTGTGACCTGCAGCCTGTAGAGATCTATCAGAACATTAGAGAAGAACATGAGCTTCTTCTGTCACATAGAAGAAACCCAGAATTCCATGGCAAAAGCAAAGAATCCAAATCAAAAGAAAACAGTGAAAAACCTCAGCTTCTGCAAAGAGCAGGAGTTCACTCAAGGGAACTGTGTGAAAAGTGCACTATTATCTATTGTGAAAGTTGCCACAGGGATGGCTGCACTGAATAATTAAAGCCTTGCAGTTTTAATCTACTTCAGTTATTAAATATCTTTAGCTGCCTGTAATTCAGTGTAAACCCAGAAACTTAAGTGTTTGGGTGTATTTAGTGTATACTGGCACTTTGGTCAAGAGATAAAATGTTGTCATCAGTTGTCAGTGTACAAGTTGGATTTTTGGTGGTGGTTGAACACTTTTCCTGAGCTCTGGAATCACAGAAGTGTAGATTGACCTGAGGTTGTTATTCAGATCCCTGTGATGAGCATCCAACCTTGCTCCTCAGGGGATGTATGTTGGCATTATAATGAGGATATTGAAGCTGGGCTGAGGGTGGCAGTCTGGCCCAGCAGGCACAGGGTGGGAATTTGGGAAGTTCTTACCTTTCTAAGTGAACCATTGTGGTGGCAGGTCCATGTAGGTCAAGCAGCACCGGGGTCTCCAAGGATTCCTGTTTAAATCAACAGATTACCCATGTGTTCACATGTCCCGTGTGGGAAAGATGGCTGGAATCTGGCTTGTAATAACTGGGGCTGCTGGGAATGGTAACCACACACTCAGTGGGAGAATTCATGTGGGGCAGTAGAGCTTTTTCCAGGATTTGTCCTCTAATTGGATTAATGAATATTTTAGCATGTGTTTTGCAAGAGTTTGAGTGTATAGCACATCTGTGTACTCAAATCCCAGGGATATCTGAATATTTTCTTCTCTTTTGAGTAGTACTGCTGTAAATACAGAATGTCTCCTCATTTCAGCAAAGGGGTTTTTGGGTTTAAATTAAAACTAAACAAAAAAATCTGACCTATACTTCCACTTTTTATTTTTTAAGCAAGTTCCTTCTCAAAAAAAAAAAAAAAAAAAAAGATATTTTGTAGTCGTGAAAATGCAAGCTTCAATTATTTTCCTTTAGGAGGGAGGTTGGTGCAGCCACTGCCCATCAACGCTTTCTTACCACCAAGACCTACTGCTAAATTCTTTTTAGACACTTCCACTTTTACAGAAGTTTCCTTGCTCTACTTTATCAGGAAAAGGTCTTGACTTGAAACCAAGAGAGCCATCTGGATTTAAAATTCGACAGCTTTTAAAAAAGAAAAATCTCATTCTGAAATATGTAAACCCACAAATAAAAGATTAAGTTGTATTTTGAGTAGCACTTTTGCTCCAGCTGAGATAGAGGAGTTGCAGCAGTGTACTCAGCTGTGGAGATTCTGCAGCTTCAGGGGTGGAAACACAAAATGTCCTGGAAGAACTTTGCAGTGGGATTAAAATAAAAAGATGAAAATTAAAGTAGGGAAGTACTTGTACAACACTGGACCAAGAGCTGATGTGAAATGCTGGTAACCATGAGAAAGCTGCCAAGTTATCTTGCCATTAAGAAACTTTTTTGTGAGACATTGGTATCAGCCCACTGATAAGGTATCACAAAACAAATGCCATCTCCACCCTTTCCATCAGCAGCTCTGGCTCGGTGGCCTGAGGGACAGCAGCAAGAGGAGACTGGTGAGCTGAAAGGGAAAGGTGTGTTACAGGCAGGGTGATAAAGGAGGTGGGAGAGAAAATCATGTGAAGATGTTGTTCTGGCCTTTGGATGCCAGGGTTCACAGAGCTGAAATGTGTGAAGGCTCCCACTAGGAAATGAGTGTTTACACCTCCCCAGGCTCAGAAAACTGGACGGATAAGATGCCTTCCTTTTGATGTGAAAAAGACTGAAAAGGGAGTTGCTATTTTAGACAAAGAGCAGTTGCTCACTACAGCCCAAAAAGGGTGGGGAAGAAAACACAAAGTCATAGGATGTGTTGTAGTTTCCCTCCAGGTTTTCTGCAGGAATCATATAAAATTTTCTTCTGATTTTTTAAGCAAGGAGGATGAAGGAATATCTCATTAACCCGAGCAGCTTAACTGACACAGGAGTTTATTCATTTGGAGAGTTTCCTTTTTCATCATCCCGTATGCAAACAGATCAGCATTGTTTTAATGCTAAATGTTTTCTTTGCTAATCCAGCTGAGATTGATGCATGAAATGCAGAGCTTTCTAGCCAAGTGCTCTTAAAGGAAAGAACCATGGTCCATGAATAATAAATTTTAGGCAAGACTAAAGATATAAGATGCCGTTCAATCCCGGGCCAAATGGTTTCTCCACTCTGAACAACAGCTGTAAACGTAAATTGTGGCTTCACCCACAGATTTAGGAGATTTAAATTACATGATTTATGCCTGGGAATTTTGGAGCCATGGTATTTATATCTACCTTTCCCTCCTCCTCAGCAAAATCCTACCTTTTGTCTTTGGAATTCTAAAATTATGACTTCCTAATAATGCATAGAATTCAAAGAACAAAATCTTGCCCTTGCAGAGCAGTTGTCTCAAAAACAAATGTGAAGACTATGTTAACGAAATGGTCTGTGAATGCACAGCCCTGTGTTCATTTTTCTCTGTGTCTTACCAGGAACATTGTTGGAAGTCTTCCCTTTTAGCTCATGCCTGGGACAGCCAGAGCTCAGTATCTCTGTGAGCTACAGGCTCTGTGTCCAAGGAACTGGTAGCAATAGTTACCCAGGTTTTTCTATTAATTAAATATAAAACATTTTGGTAGTTTTTCCCTCAAAGCCCCCATGAGAGCTACTGGGTGCTGCACTCTTAGTTTGGTCCTCACTTTGGATCCAGACAGAAATTCCAACACAATCGTGTTGGCATTTGCTTATCTAAAGAGTTTATGTGCATATTCTGTGCTCTATTCCTTTTTCTTTTTGTGTTGGGAATTTCTGAATAATCAAATTTAATATCCAATTAAAGGGCATTTTGTGGCCCTTTTAAAGGTTCTCCTAGGGTGCCCACTAGAAAAGGTATCTTTGGCTTTTCTAAATTGTTGAAATAAGAAATTCTAAATCCTTTCTATTACAGTTTATTAGGGTATCTGTGGTTTTGGTTAATTGTCACAGTCTCGTTTACTGTAGGTGGAGGAATTTTAATGTATAGAGCAAGATGGTTTATTAAATCAAAAATATTTTATGGGAAGTTGCTATGAGCTGAAGGAAGTAGTGTAAAATGCACTCTTGGGGGCCCACCTTTCTTAGTCTCATTTAAGAAACAAAGAAAAAACATCTATAAACTGTGAGTAGAAAACTGTGGGTCACAAACCAGCACTTCCCTTCTTTTTTGGTGTTGCTCATGTGCCAAAACTCCTAATATTTCATCATGACCTGCAGGAGCAATGCTGATCTGCAGCAGGCCATCCCAGTGTGATGCCTGGCACGTTAAGAAATTGGCCCGTTTAACCCAAAGGCAGGATTCCACCCCAGTTAGCCAGAAAACAACCAAAATTTCTGTGAATTCAGACCTGGAGATTGGTGGTGGTGAATTTCAGCACCTATGGAAAAGGGCCTGGGAGAAGAGTCTGGTGCATCCCCAGAATCTCCTGGTAGGACTTTGGCCACGAACACCTTGGCTGCAGTTTGCCATTCCAGGTTTTCAAACAAGCTGCTGGGGATAGGAAGTAGTTTGGTTTATCCAGCTTTTGGAGGGCAATGGAGAAGGAAGGAAGAAAATAATTTACTTTCTGGTTTTCTGCTTAAATTAAGGCTGTCGGGTGGCTTTAGATGAGAGTGGGGAAATCCCCACTGTAGGTGCTCACGGTCCCACTTGACCCATTTTTCCTAATGCACTTGAAAGGGGGCTATGTTTGTTTTTAATGCATCCCTTCAGAATAAAGGAAAGCTGAGGGGGTTTTGTGACAGCCTGATAATTGAAGTGCACTCTCTTACAGCAGTGGCTTTTCAAGGAGGGTGCAGGTGGGCCCTGCATCTCCAGGCAAAGCAATCTGTCCTTTCTTTTACTTCTAAAGGAGTAATTATTCCTGAATGCTTATGTTTTCCTACATCTTTCTCTCACGTGGTTTTTGCTTTGTAACTCTGTAGGTATTTATAGGGCCTTCACTGCTGTCCTCTGTGAACAACTCCGAGTGAGCCTTGGGTTTTATCCTAGAGACTTCCTATGGAGTAATGAAGAATTACAAGTGAGGTATGATTTCTTTAAGGTTGTATGGGAAATCTATGTCCAGCCTTGGAAGCAAGTGCTGCTCTCTGATCCCAAGCTAGTGCCTGCTGCAGTGAAGTATCTTTCTGTTCCACAATGTGTGCCATTTCTTCTTGATATTTTTCTACCCGGCAGCTGATGTCATCTGCTTTTTTTCCTCCACAATTATGCTTCTAGCATAGAAAATAATTGCAGGGAGAAAGAGATAAAAAGCTTCTGAGAATTCCCATGGATTCTCTTCTGCTTCAGACAAGTAAAGATCCCTCTGGCATCGTTGGAATTCTCTTGCCTGCTGCTATTGAGAAGTCCTGAGGACTGTGCACAAAGAAATAGAAAGGCTGCATTTTAGTAGTGGGAATTTTAACAGCACAGTCTGACTCAAATCAGAGACACTATCTCATCTGGGGCCCAATCCTGCTGTCAGTACAATTCAGAGGGATAAGATCAAGCCTTGAGCTGGGGGTGCAGTGACAACAGCCCTCACACAAAACCTTTGAAGGGGCTCTTTGTGCTCAACAGGCGCTGAGGGGAGCTCAGAGGGAAGACAGAGTTGGTGAAGCTGCCAGGGTCTGTGATAAACCCAAGGACAGAACATAGCAAGCTTCTCAGAAATCTGTGAAGTGCAGTAAAAAGGGCAGAAAGGATATAAATATGTTGAAGATGATGTTTCAGATAGGAATGGGGCACACTGTCTCCCTGACACGGCACCTGGAAGGCTTGGTCCTAAAGCTCCAGTGATTTGAATTGAATCCATGTGATCTGCCTGTGGGAGCATCCTAGATGGCATTTTTCACCTTCCTGTGGGTAAGATGCTGCTGTGGGGGAAACAGGAACACACAACTTTCCAGCAGGATGAGCTGAGCAGGGAAACAGGACAGAATTGTGGGGGTTTATTCACCTTATTCAGGTTTGAAGCTGGAACCAATCACTGATTTTATTTGCAGGTGAAAAGCAAAGGCTGTGGCTTTTCTTTCTTTTTTTTCTATTTCTTTGTGTTTGTATGTAGATGGCTTCAAAAGCCTCCTCCCTATAGTGTAAATCAGGTTTTTGGACTGCTGTAATGAAAACACTGAAATCCTTTCATACACCTTGCAACAAAAAATGTCTTATTTAAAAGTTGGCTGCTTTGTGCTGGAAGGCCACACATAAAATATTAAGTCCCCCTATTTATTGTCATCTTGGCTTTGCATTTTTTCCCTGTCCTCTTGCAAACATCACTGATAAATTTCTGTAGTAAGCACAGGGAACATAACCCCGCATATCTCTAAAAACCACCAAACAAAACCACAAAGGGGATTCAAATACGCAAATGAATCTCTAATTACTTTGTTTGTAGACAGTTAGAATTGAGTAGTAATATCCATTAAATCAGTTTGGGAATGTTGGCCCTGTACAATCTACAGAAACATCAGAGCAAGGATTTGCACTGAAGTCAGTCACACTGCAGACACAGCGCGCAGGATTCCATCCATCTTCTGGAAATTGTGATCCTGTGTGCTGAGTTTTTATGTAAATTTTGCTTGAATTGTTAATCAAGTAAGATACTCAGCAGCTGCTGTTCTTCATGGTATAATCAGCAGCCTTTAAAGGGAATTCCATAAAAGAGAAAGGCCAAAACTGTAATTATCTCATAGAAGCAGAATTTTTCTCTCATGAGAACAGATTTTTTTCCATTGAAAATGAATGCATTTGCAAACATAATGATTGTAATTCACATGAAGAAATTAATTTGCAGTTACATACTCAGCTGTACCTGTCACTGCCCTTTAATTCTGTTCCCAGGTCTCTAATGAGTCTGGTGATCTATTTTATGTGAAACAAAGATTCTCAGCAGAGATGGAAAATTTAAAATTAGCTCCAAGAGTTGGACATCAAACACCTAGTTGGAGTTCCACTGAACCTTGCTCTGGTTCTTAGAAATAAGCAATTTAGAGTTGTAATGAAAATGCTAGGTGAAATTACAGAACAGAGGAGTAGCAGGGATTTTTTAGAAGGAACAAGTTTTTTCTCTGTTATTTTGAGCTCAGACTATATATGTGAGTGTACACTTTATAAATAATATTCTGCTTACATGCCAAAGCCAGGCTGATTCTCTTATTCACACCAAACACACATTATACAGAGGTTCAATTCACCATGTCCAGAGCGATAGCTGAGAACTGAAAACATAGATCAAGGTGAATTTTGCTATCAGTTCCTTCTGTGAGTGTCAGATAACGCCTATGCATTATTTGATAAGGATAAAATTCATATATTCTCGCACAGCTCAGGTTTCTGTGCAGCTGCTATGTAAAGCCTAAACCTGATGAGAGAGTGAAATGCCAGCTGAGGTAAAACCAACTATTTCTTGTCTTGAAGAGGTTTTTTTCAAGTTCAGTCTCCCCACACAAGTTCTTAAGCTCAGCAATACTTGTCAGAGCACTCTCTAGATTAGTTTAACCCACATTACATATGGCAAAATAACCCCACATTACACTGGCAGAACTCAGCCCTTGCTTCAGTCGGGTTCTGCCCTGGAGTCCAGCTCCTTTCACGCTGTAAAGCTGAGTGTCTGTCACCCTGGGGGGAGAATGTAGACATTTGTCACTTCTTTCATTTTCAAGTTCCTCCTTTGCTGGTATTTTGTTGTGGATTTTTCCCTCCCACTTTGAGGTCTGTTCTGCTCCAGCTCATGTCTGGTGTTTGGTCTGTCCCATTTTGCCCCCTGTGCAGTTCCCAGGGAAAAGGGACACACTGGTGGGACACATCTGCATCATGTTTGCTCTTTCCATATTTTATCTTTTTTTTTCATGCTGAGAATAATTAAAACACAAAATGGCTTGGATTGGAGGGGGCTTTAAAGATCACCCAGTTCCAAGCCCCCTGCCATGGGCAGGGACACCTTCCGCTAGAGCAGGTTGCTCAGAGCTCCATCCAACCTGGCCTTGAGCACTTCCAGGGGTGGGATAGGATGTAACCAAGGGGTGATGGATGTTTCAACTTTCTGAAAGAGAAATAAATAAGTTTGTTTGTTTTGCAGTCTTATTTAATAACTGGGATTAATGACTTTTCCTGGAAGATAATCAGGCATTGAGCAATGATTATCTTGGTCCTTGGTTAGGACTCTTGCCCGTTCTGATAAAAATTTCCTTTTTCAGTTTTTTGAAAACTAAAATCCAGAAAAGAAACAAAGCGAACAACATACCCCACACTCACAAACCCCCAGATCTCTTCATATTGTAAGTTTTGTTTTCTTGGACTGTTTGCTTTGCAAATTTGTTTTCAAAATATGAATTATTGCTCAGGCTAATAAATAAAAAAAAGAACAAGTATTTTTAATTTAGGCTCCTGAAAAACATTCTTTTAATCATAATTCTTGGTTTAAATAATGAGATGAAAAGTGGTAATTCTCAAAATAAACATTTTGAAAAAATAATTTTTAAAAGGGAAATATTTATTCCCAGTTTTCCACAGGCTTTGCTGAAACACAGATGTATTTTTATGTAGTATGTGATGAATGTAAATAATCAGAGATAATTGTGTACTATTTATCTTGGGGTGAAAAAGAAATAACCAATATCTAGCAATGCAGCAATAATGGTAGATTATAAAAACATCTTGAAAAATAACAAGTCACATGTACACTATAATATTTTAAAGAAAATATTCCCTGTTTTTTTAAATTTTGTGAAGCCTTTCATAGTTGTGACACAGTCTACCAGCCACTTAGACCAGATTTCTTGCCTTTGTCATGTGAGACTTCCACTATGGAGAGTCGGGTTTTACATGATTTTTCAAAAAAACCTGAAAAGGTGAAATTGGAGGATGATAGAAAATACAGTTTGTTACTGAAAGGATATGGCTTAATCTCTGAGTGTATGAACATGAGAAATCTATGCAGATAAATATGAAAGAAACTTGAAGGCAAAGAGTGTTTCCAGACAAATCTTTCAGCACTATTTTGCTGAAAAATAAATCTTAGAATTGTTTGCAGTAATGGTGGCTTAATCCAATTTTCCTGTGAGTTCTTTAGATATACATCCCTGTGAACCAGTACTATCCATAAGAATTTTCTCCTAAATTGCTGAAGGAATGTGTTTTAAAAACGCTAAGAGCAATTAAAGCAGGAGGAATTTTTCTCTTCATTCTTGGAACCCCTTATTGGTAATGTCAAAGAGGTTTATTTTTCCTGAATCTAATGATTAACAATAAACCTATAGAAACAGCAAGTCCTACCTAAGGGGTCAACAATTAGTGAACTGCACGTAGGTTTAGACAGATGGAAGCAGTTACAGCTCAACCATGGGGCAGCAGAAACTGAACTCAATGGCTGCACTTCCAAAAAGACTGAGAGATATAAAATACTCCACCTATAAAATATGTAATAAAATATTTACAGAATTCCACAAGATCATTCAAATCTCAATATGAAAAAAAAAAAAAAAAAAAGGGGGTGGGAGGGGAAATAAAACCTGCCTCTTTCAAAACTTGCTGCTGATACCATGGAAGAGAAATCCATTTTCCTTTTCATTTCCAGGAGGGAATGTGCTCTGAGTCACAAACATGAGGGCAGATGTCCTTGTGGAACAAAGACTGCTCCTGACACAAGTGAGAGCAATTGCCAAGGAAAAAGGCTACACAAAGACTCACCTGGTTCCATTGTGCAGAATAATGTTGAAGCAACCATTATGCATTAACTTGCAATCAAAAAAATATGAAGTCTAAAAAAGAAGATTGTCTTAAAGCCTGTGGAAATGTAACCAGTGAGCTAACACTGAGTAATCCTCCTGCCTCTGCCAAACTAAGCATTTCCTATCAGATAGGTTAAATTCTAAAGATAAATGCTGAACACCAAGCGCAGCAGCCTAAAAATATCAGCAGCTGATTTGAACAAAACACTCAATTGTTTGTTCATACCTTCAAAGGGGTGTTTTTCAAAGTGTTCTAGGAGTGCCAGTCCCTTCCCTAACAGTGAAATCTGTAATGATAAATTATCTTCCCTCCTGCACAGGTGCAAAATGAGCTTTAATGCTGTTCATAGGATACACAGTGCATGCTGTGGGGGTCACTGCTGAGGGTGTGTTCTGCAGTGTAGCATTGATGAGCCATGTTTTGCTGTGAGCTGGGATGTTTGGGTGGAAAAGCCTGCAGGATCAGGATACCCAGGGAAAGAATGGTGTGGTGGCTGTCTTGTGGCTCTCTGAGAAGTTCAGCATTGCTCTTAACCAAGAGCATTAGTAAGAGTAACAAAGGTATGCGTCAAGGAGTGGCCAACAGGAATGGCTCCCTTGCAGGTTATGGCATGATCCTACTTGGTTTTAACCCTTTCCATGTGTTCAAGTGTTTTCAGAGTGGGATAAGTTATAGGGTGATGATGGCTGGAATATAATCCCAGGGCAATGCTTCTGCCCACCTCCCTCAAGTCTTGTGATAAGATTTAAACTTAGTTCCCTTCTTCTGGAGATGAGAAGGTTGTGTGGAGACCTCATAGCAGCCTTCCAGTATCTGAAGGAGTCCTACAAGGAAGCTGGAGAAGGACTCTTCATTCAGGAACTGGTGTGACAGGACTGGGACAAAGGACAAACTGAGAGTAAGTTTGGAGTAGAAGTTAGGAAGAAAAGCTTATCTCTGAGGGGCCTGCAGTACTGGCACAGGTTGCCCAGACAAGCTGTGGCTGCTCCATCCCTGGAAGTGCTCAAGGCTGGGTGGGGCTTTGAGCAACCATTGCTTGGTCTAATGATGTCCCTGCCCACAGCAGAGGGATTGTAACCAGATGTTCTTTAAGGTCCCTTCCAGCCCAAACCATTCTATGATTCTAAATTTAACAAGAATTTGAAATGGAATCTTAAGGGTCAAATGCACCCACAAGCAGAATTGTCCCCTTACTTCTGGGACTTTATCTTGATTTTCACATGCATTAGTGCTCAAAAATACAAGATGGTGAAACTCAGACTCACAGAGTGTTTGGATACCTCCTTCTGCTTTAAATAAAGAAGAGTGAACCTAACTCTGAAAATCTTGTTCTGGGTGTGCTCTGTCAAGGAATCCATTGAAAAGCTACAGATTACCTTCAACTAAAAATTGCCTTTCTATCAGAAGAGGCAGCAGGATGGAACAATAATTGAAATAATAACTCCATGAGGTGCTTAGTTCTGTTTAATTCTGTACGACGTTCAGTTCTGTTTCTAAAACCCTGTGCAGGCTGTGGCAGGGAATTCCCACTGTTTCTCTAGACAGATGGATAACAGCTCCAAACAAATCCAGTGGTCTCATTTTCAGGGTATCATGGCCACCACCCCATGCCCCAAGTGACTGCGCTGAGCTGAGCAGCACAGGGCTACAGCCCAGTTAATGTTAAGGTCCAATCCCACAGTCAATGGGAGTGTTGTCTGTTTAAGGACTGCAGAATCTGGCCTGTCTCCAAGTTTTTACAGGTCAAATAACATAAGGGAATATTTTAGTCTGAACCACTTCCTGAATTCCCGATGAAGAATGTAGAGTCAAAATATAATGAATGGTGACTGCATTCTACTCTAAACAATAGCTGCTATTTACCAAACAGTGTGTAGTGTGTAAATTACATGTGAGATTTCCCCCGGTCTTTTGACTTCTTAGAAACTTTTCCTTCTTAACACTTGGGATTTGGACTGACTACAGAATTTCCTAGAGATGCATGTGGATACAGGACTGAAGGATTTCAGAGATGCTAGGCTTCCTTGCAAGGCAGATTTCTGCATGGTTTGAATACCACACATACAGAGCATACACTGACATAACCCATCCTCTTTTAATCAAAATTGGTCATCTAAACTAAAAAAGCCCTACTCCATCACACTTTGTTGCATTTTTGTGGACACCCTCACAATCATTGCTTCCTCAGTGTTTTTTTTTCCTCAGTGAGAAAACAAATGGCATGGAGGGACAGCACTTTGATTTGAGTGGAAGTTCATTACATCTCCATGGCATCGAAGTCATTCTTACCAGCTTTTGTTACAACACTGTAAACTGTGATATCCATTTAACGGAGGTAATGAGGGGTGCCCTAAGTACTTTAGAGAAAGACTTGTGTGACCTCTGTCACTTCAAGATGGCATCAAAACTGGAGGTGTTCTCATGGACTCTGAGATTTTGCTTAAACTATGTCTGATTAGTTTTCTTCAGGGATTTTTAACTGTTATAGTCCTGCAAGTTGTGTGAAAACAGACAATATATTTTTAGCTTTAAGAAAGCTGTGTGTGTCACTATACACTGGTTTAAATTTAGGAATTAGTGGAAATGACTACACAAACCTTTGACAGAGTGAGCAGGCAGAGCTTCAGGCCAGATTTACACAACTCATGAAAAAAAAAATTCTAATCACTTATTTACTGAATATCTGTTTCAAAATATTACACAAAAGCATGTAAGCTAGCGGTTGCTTCATTTCATGAAATGAATAGTGATTGCATTAATGGGGTACTCGAGCTTTTGAAGGTGAGCATGTGTATAAGTACCTTGCCAAATCAGAAACAGTCATTAATTTTAGCTGCCAAACTATTTTTGTGGTTTTGGACTGCAAATTGGAATACCCAAAGAGATCACATATCAGTATCCCATGGCAACAAATGAATACATAGGAATATCAATGTCTTCTTGGACTTAACACGGGAAAAAAAATGAGCTGTAGATCCAACATCTTAGGTCACTGTAAAGCGCTTTGGAACAAAAAACATGCAGGAGACATGCTTTGCCTGTAATGGTGTAAAGCTGACACCGTCCATAACCTTTCTGCAACGAATCCAATTCAATTAGTATGAACTAATATGGGATTCTAATATGGAGTTTGCCGCGTCCCCTAGCCACACACAGTTTATAATCCAAAGGTGTAAAGCCTCCAGGCAGAGGGTGGACGCAGCTTCCAGGGTTCGGACCCTGTGACCGCTGTCAGGGGCGAAACAGGTTCCGTGTCTGAGGAACGGATCCTATCAGAGGACCTCGCTCCTCGAGTCCACTGAGTCCCAGGGAAGCACCCTTCAGCTGGGTGTCGACACCGTCAGTGGTGCCGAGCACAAGCAGGCAGTTCGTGGCCTCTGAGGGAGAGCGGAGCGACGAGAGAGAGAGGGAGACCGAGGAGGATAAGCAACAAGGTTTACTCCCGGAACAGGTGGGGGGGAATCTCCGCTTGCCGAAGGCACACAACATCCTTTATACTCAAGCAGGGTTAGGGAGGAACTAACCAGGGGAACCAATACATTTGAACATTACTACATCGGGAACCAATCATATAACAATTGAGAGGAGGGGAGAACAAGTCAATCAAACAGAAACCAATCATTCGACGCCTAGGGGAGAACCTTCTAGAAGCTCGTCTTGATAGACAGCCTTAACCCTCCCCTAAAGGCGTGGAATAGCATTAAAAATCCTCCCAGGAGCGAACCATTTCTCCTTTAGGGGGAACACAGATCATACCAACAAGTCTTATAAGTCAGTTCTTTTTATAACTCCATCTCTGTACTATCCTCCATCTCAGAATCATCCAGCCATCTGATTGCACGGGCTGGAGCAGCCACTGGAGCTGTCTGGGTCCCTACAGGAGTTCATCCCTGGAAGTGCTCAAGGCCAGATTGGATGGGGCGCTGAGCAACCTGGTCTGGTGGGAGGTGGCCCTGCCCATGGCAGGGGGGTTGGAAGTGATGCCTTGGTGGGGCTACTTAAAACCAGAGGCCAGACAAAATTAAGAGAATAAAAGTGGGTATTTACTGAAGGGCCTTCAATAAGGTACCCTAGAGGCAGCTGGAGCCCTAGGATTACACCTGAAATGGATGCTGGGTCACGAGTTTCTCACACTTTTATAAGTTTGGTCCATTTGCATATCAGGGTTAATTTTCCAATTACAATTCCAGGTAATGAAGTAATTTACCCCTAGTTTGTTTTCCCCTTTTGGAGGCTTAGTTTACATATTTTGAGGCCTGAGACAGTAAGGTGTACTTGAATCCAGGCCTAGAGAGGACTTGTTTTCTCTGACCAGGATGGGAGAACAGTAGCTAACAGGCTACATGGAGTTTTAGAGTTACACAATAAAGCAGTACAGGATCTGAAAAACATAAAAGTTAAATCCTAAGGCATCAGGAGATGAGCTTTGAGGTCCCTTCTGACCCAAACCATTCCATGAGCCTAAGGTGAGTCAGTTAATGATAATTTTCCTCTCAATGTGTTTTCTTGGTAGGGATTCATTGATTCTACAAAGCCTTCAGGATTTACCATCAAGTCAGGAGGTGCAATTTTTTGCTAGAGAAGGCTGGAACCTTCTGTTCAGTTTTTGCAATTCATGGCAGTCCCATGGATTGTAGTCCCTGTAGTCACTATTCACATAGCCAATCTCAATGGCTTCAAAGACTTTACTTACAGTAAGAAATGCTCTGCACCCTCTGGAAATGTCCCGTGCCTGTATGGATATGGATCTTCAAGTGTTCTTTCAGAGGCACCACATGAGTGGTGCAGCTGAGCTACCTGTGGCTGGCACAGGCACATGTGTCCTTGAAAAGACCTTCTTTGGAATTTAACACCAGTTTTTGTATACAGAGAATGCACTTTTCCTCCTGAAATGCACAGCAAAAGAAAGAATAAAAATATCAGTTTGAAACCCCAATTTTCTGACACATGAAAGTTTAGATTTTCTAAGAAGCTTAGTAACAATCACAAATGCTGCTAATCCCCAGACACTCCAAAGGCAGTTTGGGCTGGATGGCAAGCAGAGTAATTAAAGAGCAGCTATATGGGCATCCCGGCTTTATGAAGCTGCCAAAATCCATTGGCAGGGAGACAAATTGAGACAAATCTCTGTCCCACCCTTTTTTGATTTTTCATCTCTTTTTCCTCAGTGATGTAGAGGTAGGGCCTGAATATCTTCCTCAATCTTCTGTTTCAGACCTTTTCAACTGGGTCAGGCTTTTATTAACACTTACCATGATAGGAGAGGTGTGTTTTACCCAGAAAATGGTATCCAGGAAGGTCCTGTGCATCTTTCTGACTACTTTGCCTAAAATACATTCAGAATAAGAATGATGATAAATTCTGATGAAAATCTAGCTTTTCAATGGCAAACCCAGTGTTTCCTGGAAGATTGCATCTCCTTTATAGAGTATAATGGAGTTTATGGACTTCAAATGGGATTCTCCAGGTTGTTTCTCAGTACTTTGGGTGAAATTGGTTTGACCTCATGTTGAATATTGATGGGCTAGACGGCAGTTTTCCCCTCAAGCCATGTGTGTGAGTGCTCAGCAAACAACACCAAGACAGGGGTGCAGGATGCTCTTTGCAAGGGCACACATGGACCAAATTGCTGCTTCCCTGGTGATCCACATCAGCCACAGGGATGTGAAAACAGAGCTGTTTAAAAGTTTCCCTGTAGGTCTGGGTGTAGGCACCCCAAGGTTTGGCAGGGAACTGTGAGGGACCACATTGATGCACATCCATTGGGCAGGCACAGAACCGTGATGATTTGTCTGACATAATAGACATGGTAGAGGATTTGTCTGACATAGCTGAGTTATAAGGAACATATGAATGTAAACAGGAACATTATTCTTCTTTCATACGATTCTTTTAATATATAGCCAGCTAACTATGTAATATAATACCCAGCTTTGAAAACTGTTTGTTTTCCTTTCCTTCTCATATTAGGCTTCATCTGCTTGTGCAGCTAATTCTTTGGGAAGGATTCTCCCCCACATTAAATTTTATAGGTCATTTGGTGCAGACTTGCTACATCAGAGACGTATAACAACATGAAAAAAAGTGGTGTTTTAAACTGTTTTCTTATTTAGAGATACTTTTTGCTTTGTTCTTATGCAGCAGATTACAAACAGAGGTTTTATTCCTTTATATTCCAAACAGTGGCGGATCTATATTGGCATGGTCTCCACGCCAATTTTCTGTCTGCTGAGCTCAGCTAACTTTTCCAAAGTGCCCATCAAACAATTTATCCAAAGAACAGAATATTCAATATATGCAACATTGCTTAAGATCTTTGATGCCTAATCAGCACAAGTAGCTCTAAACCATCTCTGTGATATTGCCTTCTAAGCTCCTAGTTCGTTGCAGCAATGGTTTCAATTAATCTGCAGTTATCCATTAATATGTCATGTGTCTCTGATTAAATGAAGGCTTGGTTTTCTTTCCTAAGGACTGTAGTTCATTGTCCCATCGGTTCACTTGGTGTCATGTGGGTTATGGTGTGGGAGCAGGAGTTGAAATAGGCTTGATTGCCAGAATCTGCTCTTGAATTCATCACACTTAGATCAGGATTTTGCTTGAGTTTTCCCATCTTCTCATAGGCTCCCAGAATCAGTGCTGGTGCCAGCTGTTTGCACAGCTGGGGATGGGAGGGACTGTAACCTGTGTCCTGCTGTCCCTCTGGTCTCTGCTCCATGGCACTGGTGCAAGCTGAAGCACTCAGATGCTGGTAGTGCTCCAATGGCTTTCCACAGTCCCACCACTGGAGCAATAAAGGAGGATCAGACTTCCCTCAGCCACTGCAGAGGAAAAAACCTCAGACCAGGCCAGTCCACTGCACCATGTGAGCAATGGGAGTATTTATTTCTATACACCTTCAGGTGCTGGGAATTGGGAGCGTTTTGCAGCAAAGATATGTCTTTAATTAATTCAGATTTCCTATTTGAGACTTCTTCAAATACTTGTAAACAACTCTTGGAATGAAAAAGCAAAGTTTTTCACGTGTCTACTGAACATACAGGTGACATGTTTAGAGGCCTCGTGGCTTTTTGGTAGAACATTTCAAGTGTATTTCTCTGGCTTTGGATTTCCTGAGGATTTCCACTAATGATTTTCAGGCACTTTTTTGAGGGGATGTGTTACAGAGATTCATGTTTTTCCACAGGAGCACAGAGATATTTAATTATTAGGGTAATAATAGCACTGCATTTCCTCCTTCCACAGACTCCATTCAATAAAGGAAACGGCTCTATTGGTCTGCTGGCATCAACACTCGTTCTTTCCTCTCTCTTTTACTCCAGAACATCACTGTTCTTACAAAAGACCATTATTCTGCTGAAGCCTAATCTGAAACCTGTAACTGACCTGTGATGTCTCTTTGGACAGGGGAGTTTCCAGAGAAATGGACACTGCTATTTGAAAATTTATATTAATTGTCAGTTCCATTTTATACATTAATATGATTAGGAAAAAAGAATTATCTTGATTCAAATGATACCTGAATGTTGTAACCTGTAACCTTTATCCTCTAGGCTGCTGTGATCACTACTTTGTACTGCTCTGCCTCTAGATCCTCATGGGAATGCATCCATCAATCTTGTCTCACAGTTAGCTGGATCACCCCCAAAATATCACTGCCACCAAACTCCTCTTCCTGTCCTCCTGTAATCTGTACAACTCAGCTCTCCTTATTTTGTGTTGTCACGATCTTTGAGCTTCACACTTGGCATGTTGCTCTGTAGAATTGGAAATAATCTCCATTTATATTCCAGCCTTTACAAATTGGAAACACGTTATGATGGGGGCAGCTTTTTCTAGCAAGTGCACGAAGGCAATTGTGGCAGTGGCCTGTACGGAGTGTGACAGAGCAGCAATGCCCCTACATAAGTGTCTGCTTTACGAGAAATAAGGGTGCAGAGACTGAAATGCCACTGGACATTCTCAAGAGGGATGTTCAATTAATCATTAAGCCACATCCTGCTCCTCAGACCAGGAATAATTCTAGTCTCACGCAAGTAGAAATCGAAGAAGATTAGATGAGCCTCCCAAAGCACAGGTATTAGACTGAATGTTCTGCTTTAAGGGTACAGAGTTCTGCCAGAGGACTAGACATTTGGAAGTTTGCCCTGAATTATTCCACTTTCCTGTTATCCTCTTTGTTGTAGTCAGTGTCAGGCTTTAGAGTTGAGTCTCTCTCATACAAATGGTGGCCAACACAGAGAGAGCTCAGGTCCTTTGACGGAACAGTCTATCTAAAATAAAATTTGGATTTCATTCTATAATAAGTTACATCCACTCTTAGAACAGTAACAAGACTGAGAAACAGAGAATTGTGATTTGAGTTGCTGTCTGCTTTCCAGAATCTTGCTTCAGAAAAGAGGCAACAAATGGATCTCAATATATGGACATACATTTCTGAACACAGTCTTCAGGGTAGCTGTATGTGTGTTATGTGTCTTCACATGAGAAATGTTGTCATAGAAAGTCCAAATGGATAGTCCATACACATAATGTCCATTTGGAAAGGCATGTCTGGGAACATCGACTTTATGTACTCTGCTGCACAGCAGCTGATTTTTGTTTGAAAATGACCTTTTATACTGACTGGGGGTCTTTAGTTGCCTGGAAGTGTAAAACTGGTTCTTGGCTAGGTGTTTTGACATGTGGCAAAAATGAAGAATAATGCTTTATAGTCTCCCTGGATTTTGAAATCTGGTTAACTGGAAGCCCTTAGTATTTTCAGGTCCTTGGACGGCAGCCACTGCAGTTACATAAATGCAAAATATTATTGGAATAGGTAGTAGGTGTCCTTCCTTCCTTAGGAATTGCCCCACTTAAAACCTCAGTTCCTGTCCCATCCCAAACGTTCTTTTTAATCTTGTTTTTCTAAGCTATGACTCAGTTCCCCTGCCTTCTCCTCTTCTAGGTTGAATCCAAGGTTGTCCAATTCTTTTCCCTACATGGTCCGGAGCAGTGGATATGATGTATTCTTGTTTACAGTATGCTAAAGCAGAATATTTCTGAGATGTTTACAGGTACTTCCTGCCCCAGAGGAAGAATATAGGATTTCCATCCTCCTCAGCAGCAGCGCCTCGGCCTTACTGGAGCCAAGGAACTCAAGCTGTGTGATCTCTCCCTTCCTGTTTCTTTTACTTGACGCAACGTGGTCGAGCTGTTTGATGTCTACAGTGAAGGATACAGAAACTCCAGCTCGCTAAATTCACCACTTGCTTCCTTTATTATGTTCCCTACAAGGATGTTGTGAGGATTAACCTTTTCTCTTTGCAAGTTAAATGAGGTCCAAGATACACTTGAAACACTTAGCAGCTTTTCTCTTTTGTATCAGGAAAGCTGGACTCTTGAGGCTCCCTGTCTTCACTTTACGCAAGTTTGGGGGATGGCTAAACATTTTCAAACACTTTTGCATATCTTCCTTCATGGGACTTTTCCTTGAACTCTTACAGGAGAGTGTTTGGTGGAACTGTCAGCTTAAAAACTTAAATACTCTGTTTGGAAGTTCACCTCATATTTATTTTCTGCTTAACTTCCTTGCAGAAGAAGGTTTCTGTGTCCATTATTTGTAGGAAGTTTTTTGAGCCCTTCTCAGACTCTAAATTATTCTGCGTACTGTTATTGTGTAGTGCTCTGGGTCACTATTTCTCACTGTAGAGTTCCCCACACTGGCAAACATGGCATTTGACTGATCCTGCCCCACCCATCAAATCCTGCATCTCAGCCAAAGAGCCCAAGGATGCAAACAGCAGGATGTGGCTTTCTACATACTGAGACTCTGTGTCAAATTGTTCCATGCTAATGGCAAATATTTTCATTATCACTGCTGTATTCATTTGCCATCTGTGGCCATCGTCATCCTTGTGGCAGCCAAACACCGTTCCTGCCTTAAAAGGAAGGTTCAAACTTCAGGTTTAAGCAAGAGGATGGGTGTATGGAAATGAAGAATCAGTGCATGAGTTGGCTTATGAATTGTTAATCCTATCCTGCAACAGTGAAGGGATCAGTCTGTGAAGTCCAAACCCATTTTATACCTGGTGTTTGACATTCTTGTACATGTAGCAAGAAGACCAACATGAAGCTCCAGATTTACCTCCATGTTCCTCCCCTTGGAGCTGCAGAGCTGCTGCCTTCAGGGTTAATGTATCTCAGGGGAGTATCCTGAGAGGTATCCTATTAAACCTGGGCAGAACCAAATAGAACACTACTTCAGCAAAATCTCAGCTTATGTTTCTGTATCCAAATCTACATCAGCTTTAGGAATGGGATGAGCAGACTAGCACTGTCACAAAAAATATTGCACATTGATGAGTTGTGGCTGTATGGTGTAGAAACAGTGTGCATAACACAACTCTGGGGAAGAAGGGTTGGTTTGTTGCACCTCTCCAATGTAGCACTTGCATGCTGCATCAACTGCTTTTATTGCAGGAATAATATATTAAGCTGATTTGTTTCTTTATTTGAGTGACTGCCTCAGCCATGCCTTACCTTGTCGTAAATTTGGGTCAAGCCTCTGATAGTGTTTCCATTATAGTTAAGGAGTCCAAATAGGGTCCTGAAACATTGGGCTGCATGTTTTCTGATTGTTTTTTCTTATCTCAAGTGTAAAACAGATTGCTTTGACATTTCCAGAAAGTCTTTCTAAGGCCAGACAGAAAAATAATAGAGAATACTTGATTCTGTTTTTTGGACAGAGATCTAAATGTGTGAGCTTGAATACTTATATGGGTGTGATTTTGGTTCAGATTCTTTTGGCACCAATACTGAAATATTTGGATTGTTCTACTTAGAACATTCTAAATGATGCATCCTTTTCTTCAAGTCTGTTTGCCTAAGGTGGTGGGTTTTTTTTTTTTGTTTTTTTTTTTTTTTGTTTTCACAGATCTGACCTTTTATCCAAGCTAGTTCATGTTCCCTCTTGGTACTGAAGGAGATGTTTTAAGCAAGTTTGAAGGACTACTAGGAAGAAGTTGATAGTGATGACATCTGCTATAAAGAAAGTAGCAAGGCCTTTAGCTTGCTGCAAACTAATCCTGTATTAATTTGCCTTTCCATACTGCTCTGGAGTCCATATTGTAAGTTGTTTAACCCACTTCCAGATTTTATTTCCATCAACTTCCTTAATGGCTAGTGTGGTGTTTGTATAGGGGTATCAGGATGATGGATAACTTGGAGCTAATTTGGAAGCCATTTTTTTGACTGAGCCTTGAATCAGGCCTGTTAGTGCAGCCCAACTTCCCTGTGTGATGGTAACAAAACATCTTTGGTAGGGACAGGTTTTGGTCCTAAGATTTTGCTGCTGTTTGAGCAAAGTCTCTTAGCAAAATCTTTTCAATGCTTCAGTTGATAGAATTCAGCTGAATTTTGCAACAGCACTTAAGTGAATCCTGCTGTTCTGTTGGACTTAACTCTGTCGCATTTTCCATTTTGGAAACTTAGAGGAAAAAACACCATTGACAGAGCACAAGCCTTGGCATGGGTTATGCAGAGTAAAAGGTGAAGGATCCAAAGGAAATCCCAGTTGTGAGGCATCTCCAACACAAAAGGAACAGGAAGATCCATTTCAGAGTTACAGGATCCTTTCTGGGCGTTTTAGAGGAGTGTAGGTGGGATGGCTCTCAGAGCAGCATGGTGTCCTGTACTCCTGTACAAATATATGGAGAGCTTTAAACGTTCCCAGATCTGCTGGGTCTGTGCTGAGGACCTGCGTGCAAGAATATTTCGTGTTGTTTGGTGAAAGCAGTGTCATTGTAACTTGGGTGAAGAGGCATAGGCACGATGAGACAGTGTTAACTGTGAGCAGACAATGTTGGCTTGTACGACTTTGTTTCTCATCGCCACCGGGATGTGGTTCGGCTCGCTGGCACTCAATACCAGATCACTCAGAGATGGTCCGTGGGTAGAAACTGATGTCTGAAAAAGGAGAGGTAGATGGAGGAGGTGGAAACAGCCTCTGTGCAGAGGGACCTTGGGACACAGTGGGACAGGACAGGTTTCGGTAATAGGCAATTTAAATATGTTCTGAATTAGCCAGATTCCTGCAATAGTGTTTACTTCGTAAAATACCAGCAAAAAGTATAATCTCCCTTATCTGGTAGATTTTTTCTCCATGTTTTCATGTCCTTTGTGGCTAGCAAGCACTTCAGGATGGCTTCTGTGGCAAGACTTCATTACTGCAGCAACAGCCAAAAAAAATCAGCTTTCCATCACTTAATTACAAAATATATCACAAAAAATCTTTGAATTCTTCAATTAAATCTGGAGACTTTTTATACTGTTGTTCCCATAAGTTCCCTACAAAGGGAATGAGGTCTTGGCAACGTAATTCTCCATCTGTTTCTTACATGTGAATGCAGTGGTTTCAAAATCCATGATGTGCGGGACCTGCTTTACATTCTGCTCACAATTGCCTGAGTAATGCTATAAAAATGATGTGGAAAAAATAAGCTCCTTTTCATGCTGATGCACTGTAAGTCAAACATTTGGATATATTCTGAGGTCAGAAAGGACCATTATGGTTATGGTGCCAGACCTACAGGCCATAGCGTTTCACCTAGTGCTTTCCATATGAAGCCTAAGAACTAGGAAACACTGATTTAAAGGAAAATCCACTCTAGTCTTGAAATGTTTCAATGCAGTTCTCTAAAATGGATTTCTTGAGTGTGTTTTTATAAAAAAGTACAAACTGGGAGCTTTTAATGTGAATCTAGTAATATCAAATTTAATAAATCATTGCTAGGTGTAGGTGTATGCTACAGAATAAAATGGTGACATAAAAAACAGGGCAGAAAAGAAAGCTTTAAAATCAGAAAGCTCCAAGCTTCAAAGTATTGATATAAATCTATATCACAACCACTTGAAATATGAATGAAGGGTGACTGGGAGGGATCAGGACCTCCTTTGTCATCTCCTTTGTCTACGGTAGAAATGGCTCAGAGGTAATGAGACAGCTGACATATGATTAAAAATTGAAAGAGATTCAACCTGTTGTTAAGACAACCAGGCTAATCTGTCCTTTATGCCCTTAACATAACCAGGATTCAGAATTGTGTATATTTCCAGAAATGCTATCTCCTGTTCAGTGGCAATACTCTCAAGTGTGATCGGTGATTATTAAGCGTGATTTATCAAGACATTCAGATTCTATGGCTTATAGATGTATAGATGAATTCCCAATCCTTTAAAATTCACCAGCAGCTTTGTCCTGAAGTGAGGCTCTTACCACAAACACGTAGCTGTGTTTGAAGACTATGACTTAAATTTTATACTGCCTTGAGGGATTTCTGTGGTTCCCTGGCTTGATAGTTGATACTGAATGATGATAGACACAAGTGAAGTTACAGTGCGTCATAGATTCCCAGATTTTGTTTTCATGCATGTTTGAGTCCTTCCTGACTAATAATTCTGCCATTTACAACTTATTAATCAATAAAGAGTGAATTGGAACTTAGTGTTAGTAGAAGCTCAGAGCAAGAAGTACATCCTAATCCAAAAGGCTAATGATGCTAGAACTCCATGTTTCCTATGAAATTCAGCTGAAGAGATGACAAAATACTAATAGCTTCCTAATAACACCCCCCAAAATCACCCAAATTTTCTCCCTTGCAGGATGTGCACATTTCTGAAGAAACTTGGGCAATGCTAGACTTTGTACAATCTCTCCAGAACCATAAAAAATGCAATGAGGCTTTTGGATGGAGGAGCATTCAACTTCTGTTCCCATTTCTGTGTGGTAGATTTGCTGTCTCCACTAACATGACTCTAAAGTAACTTTTCAAGCAATTTATCTAGAAGTTTTAAGGCCGAATGTACCCAACTTCTAACCTTCTGCAGAGTCAAAATAGCAGGACAATTTGTCATTCCTGGGAAAACTCTGTGAGCCCACATGGGATAAATTCCTGCTGGTCTTAAGAGTGATCTAATTGCAGGTTATGGCTCTGGACTCTGGTCTGTTTTTTCCCATCCTTACCCATCTTGGACAAAAGCAGGGACTGTCCTTTCCCTAGGATATTTCTGAGTAACAGAACTTCTAAGAGAGATACCAGAAGACTCCAGCATGCCAGTGATTATATTGCTGTGCAATAACTGGGAGAGGCTTTTTGGACTGTTTTAACTCACCACACAAGATTGGTCACTACGGAGGATGACATTGAAGGAGCCTTGCAGGAACTTTCCATCTTTGCTTCTGCTAAACAAATTGTCCCTGCTCTGCCCTGGAGGACATGGCCCTTTTTTTGGGGACAGCTATGAATCTTATTAAGCTCATTGCTGTAATCATTTATGGTGGAGCCCACAGGCTAAATATAAGTTGCCTAAATATATGTTGTGTAATTATACATTGTGTTAAGAAAAACAGAAAGGAATAAGACTTGTTTTCTCCCCTCCCCTCCCCTCCCCATTTTAAATGTTTAAACATGAAATATTGTGATGCCTTTTTGGATTTCCTAAAAAATTGTTGAGTATCTTTTTTTCCCCTCTTTGCTTAGAGAGCTTGCTTATGTCCTAGGGCAGGTTTAGGAGTCTAGATGTCTTTTTATTAATAAAGAGGCTTCCCCCTCTTAGGATTCTTGGGAATAGCAAGGCATTTTCTCATGAATTTTTGTGTCATGACATTTGACAAGATTAAAAAAAAAATATATATATATATATAAAAACAGCCATGTGTTCCTTGGCTTCACCCACCATGGCTGGTTGCCGTATTTGTTTGTTGGCCTGAAGAGCTGCTTGAAGGACATGACAAGATCATGTTGATAGAAATCCCCTTTCTGTCACGCTTCCTCTGGGAAGAAGTTCTTTTGAAGCTAAACCCCTCAGAAAAATTCAAAATAGAGGAATTCTTTCAGAGATCCACCCTTTTAAATGGAACTCATTGTCCTTTCTTGGGAAGAAAAAGTGACAGTCCTCTAATATCTCCATCTTCATTGCAAATACATGTGATACAAGTATTTTTTATAGCTGGACTAACCCTGTTCCTTTTTTACACTCTTCTTCCTCTAATTGTCAGGAAACCTTTTACAGCTCTGTAAGAATCAGGCACTAGGGTTTTCCCAAACAGCATTGTGCCAAGATATTTAGACCCTAATTCCCCCCACGTTACGCAACCATTAATTGGGAAAGTTCAGCAGCACACAGCTCGCTATGGGAGATTCAATCCCCACTTCTTGTAGCAGCACGTATAATCTTTGGGAGATGGTTCATGGACTCGCTGCTAGCAATACTTGGCAGTTCCCAAGCAGTTGCTGGGCTGGGAAGAAGTATTGCTGATTGTCAACCTCAAGGGTTTAAGCAAATATGCCTGAAACATCTATTTGTGGAAAGAAAAACTCTCGGCATTCTTACAGCACCAAGTCCTGGGAACGAGCACAGATTTCAGAGACCTATACCAGCATGACCCTGTGTATCACAGGGTATTTCTCTGCAGTTTGTGTTAGTCAGAAATGTTGAATCTGTGACTTTTGTGTACTGCTGTTACCAAAAGATCCTTGTCCAGGGGACTGTGGCTGTACGGTTGAAAGAATCAAGGGGATAATCTGAAAGAAACTGACAGCTGAGAGGGGATCTCATCAATGCCTGTCAGTATCTGAGGGGAGGTGTCAGAGGATGGATACAGGCTCTGCTCCATGCTGCCAAGCAATAGGATAGAAACAGAGGCACAGGAAATTCCACCTGAACGTGAGGAAGAACTGCTTTTCTGTGCAGAGACAGAGCACAGGAACAGGTCACCCAGAGAGGGTGTGGGATCTCCCTCACTGGAGATATTCCTGAACCAGCTGGACACAGTCCTGTGCCATGTGCTCTGGCAGTATCTGGCTTAAGCAGGGAGGTGGGACCAGATGACCCACCCTGTGATTCCTTCCAAACTGACCCATTCTGTATTAAGAAAAGTCCTCATTGGTAAGCTGCAGGATGTAGAGGAGAAGGAAACAGAACAGAACAGAATGTAGAGGATCTGGTACTGCAGATGTAAAGGAAAAGGAAATAGAACAAGTCCAACAAAGCAAATTTTCTTAGTGAATGAGGTTTGATAGGTAACTGTTTTACCTAGACTAATGTAAAAATGAAGCTCGGTTATTCTGCAACCAAGTGAACCTACAGTGTCCTCCAAGGTCAGAGCCTGGCTCTAAGTGCCCCTCTATGACTTAGAGTAATCTTCAGCTTTTTAGAGGGCCTAGACCAGTAGATTACTGGAATAATAAAGAACATGAAAAATCATAAATCTTCCATAAAATGTGCAGGTGTTTTGGGATAAATTCTCTCCCAGTTTTGCTTCACCTCTTCAGGTTTACATGTCCATCGGCATTCATTCCCACATCCCCTCCTGTGACTGTCTGACACTTTCAGAGCCTTTGCAGTACTACCACAGTAGCTGGCACAGAGTGTTTTGAATTCCACTCTCACCAACTCCTGCACAGCCCTAATGCCCTTGTTCTCACTAGAGGGGTTATCTACGTGGTTCCATCAATGGGAGAGTGGAATCAGGCTCCTTAAAGTGAATGTAATTGTAAATATGTTTATCTTCCTTTTCCTTTTATGTACCAGAAATGTAAAATATAAATGGGAATCAGGTCTGTGGTAACCACCTGAAAGTTAGAAAAAAAGTTACTTTTCCAAATTATGGTCTTATTTGTCTATATTGCTGCAAAAAGAAGTCTTTGAGAGTTGGTTAACTTCTATTTAATTACTTGCTTCTAAGGTTCAAATAACTAAGTGGAATTGAATTAAAAAAAAAAAAGAGGAAAAATTAATAATAATAATAATAAAATCTTTCCATGTCTTGTTAACTGAAAAGAAAAAAAAAAAGCCAGAAGGAGTAGTGGCCTGAGGGATCCAGCTTCAAAACCGGTTTCTGATGTGACACGACCTTTCCTAAGCACATTTAGCTCTGCTGCTGCTAATAGCATCAAAATTGTTAAAATGGATTTAAGGGCATAAACTGTTGTTGCTACAGAAATAACAGTAAGCAAGTAATTAAAATGTACTACCTTCTTAGGGGAATGGAAAGCATTGCAAGATACACATGTAAGTCATTCTTCCTAAGTGCAATAGTCCATGTTTAAAACAGATTTTGGACTTAAAATTAGTCAATCTTCTGTAATAAAATGAGAGTGGGCTTTGGTATTGAGAGCCTAAACTATTCCTTAGGCTTCACTGACAGAAACCAAATGAAAACCGGGCAAAAACTCCTCGCTAAAAGTGAGTCCATCTGGGGCTGGGAGGTAACAAGAATAGGCCAGCCAGGACATCAACAGGTAGATCACGTTTCCACAGAAAACTTTTGAGTCATCAAAATCCTTTCCCCTCCTAGGGAGAAGACTGGACAGCAGTATCACCGCTTGCTGTTCTTTGGAACTGTGACCACAAGCTCTGGGGACTGACATGTATCTGATACATAGGAGGGAAGTCTGTGCCTATCAGCATCAGCCTCCTTCCACCTCATTATTCCCTCAGAATGGTTGTTTCCATCCAAGCAATTATTTGAGATCTTTTGACTGAAATGTGGGCACACAGGTCTTCCCCCACAAGGTTACATTACTTTTCTAGGACACACTTTATAACCATGGTCTGGAATTTGCTATCAGTAAGTGCAGGATAAATTTGCACAAAATTAATTTTTTTTTGACATTGACTTTAATCTTTTTTCTCTCTGTTACCCTTGATTACCTGTTGGTTGTCTTCCATTATTCTTGTTGAAATGACAGAAGAGGGAACACCTATTAACATTAATATGGGAAGTAAGGGTCAGCTTGCAGAGATTGAGGAGGTTGAAGGGAGGCAGTAGTGTTGGAAAGCAGCAAAAAACCCCATTTTTTTGGTACAGTGCATACTCAATTTATGGCTCTCATTCCCCTCATGAGGCCTGAAATTTGGTGGGATTCCATTTCTAAGGCTAATGAGATTGTTCGCAATTTAAAGATCAGGAATGAAAGAAAATCATGTTTATAAAGTCAGGGTATAAGCCAAATGGTTTTTGGGGCAGCATAAGGAGGAATGTGGCTCCCTCTCAAATTTTTTTTAAAGTGTTTGTCTCCTCTGGAATATCTTGCATCTTCCTCTGAAGGGCTTGTGTTGGTCGTGGTGTGATCATGCCAGACACATCACTAGTCCAATCTGGGTTCCTGTAATTGTCTATTTATTTAGGGCTTGGTTTCAGTTGCAGTGATTTGGAACAGAGCTGTCATTTTGGTTTCAGAATTAAAGATTCTGAATAAATTAATGTGATCTGTCTGCTCGACTTAATCTGTTGGACTGCCCATAAGTAGGCAGTCTGGAAAGCAGAGTAATGGCAATACCCACACTGTTCCCTGCCCTTCTGGAGAGGGAGCCCCTTTTCCATTGGTAACTTCACACCAGAGAAGCCAATTTATCAAGGAAAGGAGAGGATTTTGCTTCTCCCTCACACACAGAGTTCATTTTACTACATGCACTTCCTACATCCTTCCAGGAAACAATTGTGGAACCTGGAACTGTCCTAAGCAAACCAGGAGACCTGGTCATATCGAACTCTAATACTGAATTTTTCCACTGTAACTCAATTCCACTCTGACTTGCCAAAAGTTTCAATCATTGGTTTCTTGTTTTCATGCATTTATTCTGCAGTGCTCTTGACTGTAGTAAAGAGTAATTTAAAAATATATGAATATGAAAGAGCAGAGGATTATAAACCAGGGTAATATTTGTTCAAAAATTGCATAATGTGTAGAAGGATTTGAAACCATTTTACAGCCATTAATGAATTCTGCCTGACAATGAATTGGTAGGGTGGGAAATCATTATTTTAAAGATCTACTACAGTGGTTAGCTGCTGGGTGAAAATAAATACCCCTTTACTTCTTGGTAAAGGCAGATAAATAATCTATTACACGTACTTTTAAATCTCTCTGCCTGGTAGCCAGTGAGAGGTCAAAATCAGGTTTCCTATCTGCTAGTGCTTGGTCAAAGAAGTGTACAGGGTGTTAATTTAGCTCAAAGATGTCTGGGTAAATCTATAGGAAGGAAGTTTGTAGACAGGAAGGAGGGGTGTGGATGGGAAAGGCTTGCCCTGTGCTAGGCTGCATTGAATGCAGTCTCAAATCACAGCACATGGATAAGAAAGAATTTAGAAATTAATGTGCAATCTTAAGAATTAAATTCTCTATCAAGCGACCTTAGAGTCTGGCAGCTGTTCTGGAGCTGATAAGGAGGGGACCGGCTGAAACGTTCCCATGGAAGGCTCTCGTCCCTGGCTGGCATTACACGAGCTGCAGAGCATGAATCAGAATCTAATTTTGTCAGCCAGTGATAGGGCCTGCGAGGCACTGGCCTGTGCCTCAGCTGAACAATATGCTCCCTTGACTTATGGGAATCGTAGAGTCCCTTTTACTTTTTGCCTCTTTTTTTTCCTTTCCCCCCACCCCCCACGTTCAGCTTGTTTTTCCCACACTGTCCTTTCCATTCCAGACCATGAAGTGCATAAATGCATGTGTGCATTAGCTCATGTGTATAGTATATCAAAGTGCATTTGGGAATGACTTAGCACAACACTCTTATCGTACCAAGTGGAAGCAGCCCAATGCCGCAGGACTCACTGACTGTTTTTTTGGCAGCCAGGCTCCAAGGATAACACAGTCATGTGTCTTGGTTTATGGGTGGGCAAATCTTAAAAAGCTCAGCTTGCACAGACAGTGAGTTTGGGGGGAATCTCCTCCCTCCTCCCCCTTTCCCTTATTTTTCCAACCGACCCAGGTTTGGTGTCATCGGGCCAGCCAGGCTTTTATCGTGTGTGACAAAGTAAACTTCAGTGTGGTGACAGCGAGTGAAAATGCTGTGGGAGAAATAATTATTTACTTAAACCTCACAGAAACTAAACTGTACGAAACTGAAAATGTTCAATTTACTCTGCCTGAAGCCAAATGCCAGAGACACATTAAAACATCTGTTTGCATTTATAACCTGATTGACTTTGCCTATGATAAAATGGATTTTAATATGATAATTTGAGTGCCCAGAGAAGTGGTATTAAATAGTTTGCTATTTTTGCCCCGGGTCACTAATCATTTGAGTCCTAATCCAAAGCTCCCTGAAGTCAAAGGGTATTTTCTTGCTGTCAGGCTTTGGATGAGGTACATTTCTTCCTGGGGGCCGTATAAATGTGCTCGAACACATTGTTGGTAGCACAGCAGTTCTGTTGGGTAAGGATTCATGCTGAACTGAATTTCTGGTGAGGTTTCAACTCTTCTGACTTCATCTGTTTTAAAAGAATCAAAATACACAAAGCAGAAGCCCTGGCACGTTATCTTACTTTACATAAAAACACTGGATTGGGGAAAAGGTAACTGAAACATCATTTTAGTTTACTTCAAAGTTGGATGAAGGTCAGTAATCAACTCATAATCAATTATCTAATCCTCTTTCCATAAGAAACCAGGCTGAAAATCCCATCAGAAAGCCTTTTCTCCAAATATGCTTGCTTCAACCTGTTGTTCTCATCTGGATCAAAGAAGGTGAATGAATTGTACCACATCTTGGGCCTAGTTCTGAAAGTATTTTGGATTAGCAGTGAATCATCATAAGGTAATGGAAATTGAGGCTTAATGTTAGGTTCTTCAGGCAGGTTTTTGGTTAGCTGTGTCTTGTACAGGTGCTGTTCTGTAAGGGTAACCTCATCCCCAAATGCTGCATCAAAGAAACCCCCACCCCTCCTCACCAGTTGTCCCCACCAGAACCATCTGTAAATTGAGTTCCCCCCATGCTGATAGGGATGGTTGTGTGTGAGAATGTGTGACGCTGCAAACTCAGTGAAGGCCTTGCAGAGCAGAGTGCCACAGGTATTTTGTTGATTTTCCTTGGCAGCAGCACGTCTGCTTAGAATGTGGGATTAATGAAAGCCACCAGCTCAGAGCAGTGGGCTGTATCTGTCACTCAAAGGTGACGTTATTCAGAGATTCATGGCTTTGAATGGCACAGGGGAGATTTGGGACTATTCTCATCTCAAGTCTGAGCACAATGCAGAGATTGAATTTCTGATGATTTAGGATGGGGCTGTAACTTCAGCTTGAGCTAAAATGTCAGCATCAGAAATGCATCAAACTTTCTGGTCAAGAAGTGACTGGAGAATCTCTAGGCAGGTTATTACTCTCTAGGAAAACATTGTGTGTTAATTTTGTCTCTCTCTCATCTTCTATTGTTTAGGACCAGGTTAAGTTTTATTGTAGATGCTGTAAGCTAATGGTGTTGATGAAACTTTTTGACTAATGTGTACTGCTGAACTTCTTCCACTCTTTAGATCATTCATCAGCAGAATTAATATGAATGTGAGTTTCATGCATGAGTATTTGCCAAATAGTTCAGAGGATTTATTTTCAATGAATGAAATATTTGCTACCTCCATATTTTGATTTTGATGTATGATTTTAATAAGCTAAAGTCTTCTATTTTATTAGTACTTTCTAAATAGTTATTCTCTGCAATAAAATGAGATAGAAAAATGAATGATAGTTACTCTGAAAAGAAAAATGAGTATTGATCTGAGTAAGCAGTTTAGGATGGCTCATAATTTTTGAGGCACATAAACACAAATAAAAGAATGCCTTTAAAACAAGATAATGTAAACCCAAAGGAAATCAAGGCAAGTCAGGTAACTGAATCAGTTCTCTAAGTAAGACATGCAATTATGAATAATAGGCCATTAAAGAAAATGGTCAATTCAGTGTCCTTGCTAATCAATATGTTTGGTACTCATGAGTAACCTCTCCTAACCAATGTCTGTAGCCACTTTTGACACACGAGCTGGAATCACATATCACTGCAGCCCAGCTTCCAGGCCCTTCACATGGACAAGCTTTTCTCCTGGCTGGAGCCTTCCAGAGAGGCCTTTAGTTCTACTTTAGCAGAACTGGTGCCAAGCACTTTTTTGGTATGAGTGTGAACAGATCTTTACAGGACCCAAGCTGGGGAAACCCCATACAAGCTCTGCAGCAAAACCAATGGAAATCAGATTTTGATCAGACTAAGACTTTAAAAGGAAACAATCTGGACATAAATAGTTTTCATTTTTTTTCCCTTCCCCCTTTCTAACATGAGGCATCCCTGCATAGTTGGAGGGAAATATCTCAGTAAGCAATTACAGGATTTTCTCCAGCGAGCAGGGATCTCGCAGTGTGATGTTTTTCATCTGGCATGTCTTTGTTACTCTCACTGTGGGCCGTTCTACTGAATAGAAGGCAGACATTACTCAGAATGAGAGTGGAGACTGTCTGTTTCTGAGTACTGAGGATTTATTTGAATGCATGCTTTGCCAGTGAGGCCTGCGTGTGCCTCTCTTTTATGCTGCAGCCCCAGCCCCTCAGATGTGCATTACAGGGCTGGAATAGTGCACAGATCCTTTGCCTTCCAATAGGCACCAACATTGCACTTTTTACTAAGTGCACCACGAATAAGTGAAAGAGGGCAACGCTCACAACTGAATCCACTTACCTGCTGCTCCCACTGTGCATGGAACTGAGGTTTCTGCCAAATGTTTGGCAGAACAAGAGG
The DNA here is from genome assembly GCA_013399225.1 of Rhipidura dahli. Taxonomy (NCBI): domain Eukaryota; kingdom Metazoa; phylum Chordata; class Aves; order Passeriformes; family Rhipiduridae; genus Rhipidura; species Rhipidura dahli. The sequence continues at coordinate 1,138,907 of VXAC01008058.1, forward strand.
TACACTTTCTTCTTTTTGAACTGAAGCAGTTCTTGTTCCAATAGAAAATACATAACTGAATAAGGTGTAACTAAACAAACCTTGAAACACTTCCACAGCACTTACACACGTGTCAGTCAGCGTGGGCTCTGCCCTTAGCTGCACAGCTGGGTTAGCATGGGCCATGCTCATATTGAGGACTCTGAGTGGTAAAATGAGCACTGTGCAACAGAAGCATCCAAAACCAGATAACCCAAAGTGTTTTGCTCAGTCTTGTCGCCTTTTGTCACCGGGGTGCATTCATAATTGGTGCTCTTCTTTCCATCACTGGCCACAATAATGTGCCATTCATAAAAATTACTGGCTTCATAAAATAGACCAGGATATGTTATAGGGAGAAATTGGACTTTGGTGCCATTGTTTGCTGGGACAGCCTGGCAATATGAAACAGCCTCAAAGGGGAAAGAACTTGCCATGATGGCCAAAGTCAGGAAAGATATGGATGAAACTATTATGAGTCCCACCTCCCTTCCTCTGGTTTTCTTTATTAGAATTCTTATTTAAAGCAATTTTAAAATAAATCCCCAGTACAAAGTATAGATACCCCTGGAACTTGTTTAAATCAAATTTGTACATGCTGAGCTTTGCTCTTATTTCTTACAAAAGAGTTCCTCTGCATCCAATACTTATTTCCAGCTAGAATGCGTGCAGCTGGTCAGAAGGTGTCCATAGCATAGCAAAAGAAAAAATACATAGAAATTGGCAGTTGTCAGACTCAGCATCAGGCTAAACGCACGAAGCTGAAGCTCTGCCAGTGACCCAAGAGCGCGTGCAGCACACGGAGGGGACGTGTGTCCCCAGCTGCCTCACACTTGCTCCTCAGAGCTGATCTACAGCACTGATGTGAGCAGCAGCAATTCATGTGGCAACAGTGACAGTCACATTGGTGTCTGCATTCAGTGCCCTGACCCTTTCTCAGGAGCAACGGGCAATGGAGTGCGAGTCATGTTCTTGAAATATATATATTTTATTCTCGTGCCTGATAGATACCACAGGTTTGCTTTGCTAAGGTCATTGAATGGTGTCATATTTTTAGTGAATCAGTTTAGGATGAACCTGAAGTCTTGGATAAACTGCAGAGTTTTAGAAGGCAGCTGTCATTCAGACACCTCTGAGCTGTCCATATTCTTTTCAGAATGCCTGAACTTGATCCATCATTTGGCCTGAGCTATTTCTCAGATAAATCACTTCATTTGTGTCACTCATTTCACTTGTGTGGATGTGTTGAACACAACCTTTTTTCATAAAATGCTCTGAGATTTACAAATGCTCTCCAGAAGAAAAGTGTTACCTTAGGCAGCTTGAAAACCTGAAGCTGAATTCACTAGTAGAGAGGACACAACTAACTCTTGGAGAGGCCAGTGAAGGAGGCAATGTCTAATAAAAATCTCAAATACAGGACTTGGATTTAGCTCAGGCTGCAGTGATTCATGACTTAAGGTTCCTGGCTCAGTCCCTGGTGCTAGGCATGGTGAGAGACATCCTGCTGCTTAATAATCCTACAACCGAGCTGGATTTCGCTTGGCAAAACACAAGGTGTCACAGATGGTTTCATGTGCCTACCTTACTTTTAAGTAAACAGATAAAGCACAGGTTAAAGGTTATTTAAAATTGTATTTGAGAACGTCAGAGTGCTGCAGATGAAATGCTGTGCTAATAGAGAGGCTCTGTCTGTATTTGTTAACTCTGAGATGGAACAAGCTGTTTTTTACACTGAACTGGAGAATTTGAAGGACTAGCAGGAAGTGATGGCTACAGGATACAAAGGGGTGGGGGAAGCCATCAACTTTTATTGCTGTTCAGCAAAAGTGATCACATTACTCCCAAGTGGCAGAGCTGCATACATAGAATAGGTTTTCATCTAGCAAGCAACCATGGAAGTGCTGTACCTGGCTGTACATGTTACGTGTTTTGTCCATGTCTTTCATCTGTGGCACCTGAGTGTCTCTCCTCTTTTCTTTCCGTTTTTCCTTTTCCTTTATTATGCAGAAATTATTACTGGATGAGTATGGTTATAACTGCATGAGTTCAATTTATTTTAAGGTTTCCTTGCTAGAGATATTTATGTGTTGATTGTTCTCATATTGCATATTCTTTTTCTTAGAGATGGGGCTGAATTCATCTATGAAGCTAAATATTTCTGTATTTTATATTTTTTTATTTCCCTGATGTTGTTTTTAGAGTCACTTGTGTGTGTCTCCATCTTAAGAGCTTAAAAGGGCCCCAAATGACTTTTCCTGTGAAGTGAACTGCAGTTGGACTCCACGCACCAGGTTTACAAAGGGTTCGCCTTTCCCCATGCAGGCTGTGTAATCAGAGCTGTGCTAAGCACCGTGCAGTTCAGCATCATAGAATCACACAAATTTAGCATTAACACAGCCTGGGAAACCCAGCAGACTAGTCCACTTCAGGGTTTTAGTATTTTTTCCTCCTGCTCAGCTGCTGTTTTGCCAGAAAGCCAGCTTTCTTCAGCCTTCCCTGTGACCCAGGTCCCTTCCCTGTGGAGAGAGCTTTGGAAAACCCAGTCTGTTATTCTCCAGCACTGGGTTTGTTCTTTACTAATGGAACACATGAACTCGATTTTGGCTGTTGGAAAACTTTACTTAGTTTCATTTTGGCTTGGCTGAAACCTTCCCCTCCTCCAGTTAATGAACATGAAACTTTTCCTGGGATGTTTCCCTCCCATCTCAGGAGGGGAGAGGTGTCTTGGGTCCGTTGTTAGTCACTGGTGTAGGAGAGGGGAAAGCTACGTACTGCAATTCTCTTTCCATTACAGAGTCGAAGGGTGTGATTTGTTCCCTCTTTCTCTTCTGGAAACTGAAGTGTTCATCTCTGCTTTTCATTGGAGAAAGTATCTTATGGTGAATATTTCAGAGCTGTTTCAGTGTTTCATGTTCAAACTTGGATAGATTAGGACTTTTTGGGTTTCTTACCCATGCTTGACATCACTTTGGCAATGAGAACTGCTTGGGCCAGCCTGTGAGAGAGTCTGTAGAGAATTCATGCTGGAATGTTGTGCTCCTCTGCTCTCTACTTGGTGATTCTTCCCGGCAAGATGTGCATTAGGAAAAATGTATTCCAGTTTCTTTGTAACTAGCAGTTTTATTATGTCTTGTTAAAAAAAAAAAAATAAAAAAAAGGAAAAAGTAAAAGTAGAAAAGATCTCTACTTTTATTGAGAATGCTGTAGTTCTTCTACTCCCTTTTCTTTAACCTAGCAAGTGCTATTTTAACCAAAGAATCTCAGTTTTAGAGAAAAGCTTTATAGCTAGAGAGGTAAAATACAAAAAGGGAATAAGAAAATGTCAAAACGTATTCACTGAGGGCTTTTGAGGCTTTGGTTTTTGGGGCTTTCAAGGTCAGGAGCACTAGCCCAGCTTAAAAGAACTAATTTCGGTAAGGTCTGTGAAGCTTAGATTTGATACTCCTTACATCTCCAACAGTTTTCTAACCTTATATCCCCAATCAGCAACCATTTTCAGAGATTTATGGGTAAAATAGTTTTGAAATCAAGCCAGGAAGTTACAGACTTTGACTGTTTTGGGCAAGAGAAGGGAGAAATTTTAGTGGCTGGGGGTCCATAGATAAAGCATTTTGCCAATAATCCCTTTTTATTGGTTTGAATACAAGTCTGAACTTCAGTCCCACATGAGTCGTGGTCTCTGACACGGACAGTTTTCAGCTCAGAATTAACCTCGGATATTTAAACTTGAGTGCAAACTTTGCACTCAAGAACATTGCAAAGGTGAACATGTTTTGCAAATTGCAACTATTAATTTTACAGCCACACCGTCCTGAGTAGTATTTAAAAAGTCTGAAAGCTTGAAAGTGATGTATCACAGAATGTTGTTGTGGATGTTTTAGAGAACCTCGTGCAAGAATACTAATAAAGTAATTCTGTGTCCTTTTAATCATTTTTCATGATTTAATATGACTTTGGGACTACTTGGGTAGAATAAATTGTATCCATTTGGTGAGTTGAAAGAATTTGTTCTCTTGGGGGAAAAATAGATTTTCTGGCATGGTTTTCAAGATGCTGATTGCTGATAGTGGTGTGCCAAGTCAGGTTCTAGCATAGTGATGATCACTGCCTGTCTCAAGGGAATTTTTTCTCAGGCTAAACTTCCAAGGCAGTTTGCTACTTGGACTTCAGCAGGAATTTTAATCCTCTCTGAATTCTACTGGAAATCAACAGGAGCTCTGCCTGACTTTGGTCGCCTGTAAGAGCCTGGGCTGGTACTTTGGTGTGCTCCAGGCACCTTTGGAAACGCAGCCATTTGCTGTTCCAAACTGACCAGAAGTTTTGGAGCACTGCCCCAAACAGACACCATGTTTTACCCCAGGAGACTGCTCCATTTCCGTGGTGGGAGAAGGGATGCTTAGATAAATAGTCTGTCAATTTGTTAAGCATGAGGGATCCATAAAAATGAAAGTTATTATTGCGGCAGGAATTTTCCCACAGCAAAAACAAAACAGAAATGACTTTCATCCATAAAAATATTGCAAGTGAACCACTTGTTTGCTTCTCACCTCTGTTAGCCTGTTTTATATAAGCCGGCGTTCTCCTTTATAAGGACTAAGGCGCGGAGCACAGGCATGTTGATCCTTGCATCCACAGAAGAATTCTATGAGCTAAACACATGTTCTGCCATTGGCACATTACTACTCTCCTGCCAAAACCCTCCTCCGTGCTTGGCTTCAGCAGCAGCGAGCATGGGTGGAGGAAGGAAGGAACAGCTGGAAGGTGATTATGGTTTCCTGATGCCCTGCCCCACCCATGGCACAGGTTAGCTCAGTTCTGAGTCTTAGGCAGCTGGTAGAAATCCCCGGGAGACTGTCCATTCATCCCCTGCTTTATCTCCACCCAGTACCTGGCACACATCCTCTGCAGCAGGCGGCTGCTGCTGCTGCTGAAGGAATTGCTGTTCTCAATTCCATGCTCCCTCCTTCAGCTCTTTCTCTCTTTGGGATGTTGCTTGGAAGAAGAACAGACTCAGTTCTGTTCTTTGGACTTCGGGACAAGTTTGATTTTAACAGGACTTGTGTGCCTGGAGTTTTATCTCGAAGCCCTGGGGGCCCCAGCTGATTTATTCTAGTTATTTGAAGGGTATGTTTCTGGAACTAATTCCAGTTAAAAAGTTGAGGTCCAAGAAGAGCAGAAAACTATCCACTGAGGAGGGAGAGAGAATGTGCTGGATGAAGCAGAATGAAATTTCCAAAGAACACTGTCTACCTCTGTCCTGTTGGAAAGTTCACCTTTCCCAATACAGAGGTTATCTTGAGCATTGAATGAAGGATAAAGTTTGTGCCATTTAAAATAGTCCTTGTATTATCTTCCAATAATATACCCTGCCACAGAATTGTTAGCCATTTACAAGGCCAAAATCAGAATCAGTCAATTTAAGAGTCTGTAATATCCCTTTGGCTGATAAATAAAGTATTTCAATACCAACCAAGTGGAGTGACCAGTTCACAGACTAATTTTACAGCCTAGCAGAAAGCAAAGGGAATTCTGGATCAAAGGATGACCAGTGCTAAATCCAGGACTATAAGTTGCAGTTATCTGCTGTTCTGGTGAAGGGCGAGCCACAAACAGAGCTATTGGCTGACACCCCTGGAAAGTAGTAGTAACAATAAACATCTGGAGGGTTTGACATACTCATGGTTGCCAGTAAATAATCCCTGGCTCTGAAGCAATTCCTTTGGAGAAGCAGTTTGAGATATGGAGAATCTAAAAAGTAATTGTGTAATGGAATGATGGACAATATCCTGATAAATCAGGACCACTTGTGTGTTGACATAAATACACACAATACATACATAAATTATTCATGAATAATTAACAGGGTCATAGGAAAAGGGGGAAAGAGACCCTGATGAGGTTGCAGCATTCAGGGATAGGGGTCAGCCATGGAGGGAGGAGGAAGAACAGCCAAGTGGCAGCTCATCCCTCAGGAGCACCTATGGATGCAGCCCTTCGTTCCACACAGGGACCAACAGCAAAACCAACGGAGTGGGCTTGTGCAGCCAAGAGGAGAAATGTTTGTACCCACTGAGGATTTGATGCAGATTTGGTTGAGTTCAGTAGAAATCTGCCAGTGACTGCTGAGAGACTGGGATCTGGCCTGCAGAGTTGTCTGTTTACATCCCAACCTGCAAACATGAGTCCACATGCCCAAAGCAGCACTTCTCACTTTGGTGTTTACTCCCAGCCATTCTCAGACAGAGATTCCTTTTGATGAACGCCCCAATTATCTGCTTGCTGCAGCTTTCACCTAATTTTCTGTGGCTCTCATGGGTGTTGGATGTTATGAACACACTGGTAGTGCTGCTGTCATAAACTGAGGACACCTTGGTCTGGTTTTCTCCTTTCCTTTCCCCCCACAACCCCATTCGAGGCAATCAGGGCGTATGTGCAGATGAAGTCGTTCTCCTGCACCCACACCAGCATTATTCTCTTGCACTGTGGCCTCATACCCAAGGCATTCATAATGTAATTGAGGCTGGTGGGAGCCCTGCTGGGCAAACCCACGGGGCTGCTTCCATCAGGTAAACCCCGCTGACAGGCAAAAGGTTACTGCTTGTAGAGGCAAGTTCCTTGCCCCAGTGCACATAGTGCTGCGGATACATCATCACATTAGTCAAATGTCTGTGAAAAGGAGTCTGTCTCCAAGGTTCCAGTTGCTCCATGCCTGCCTTTGATATTCCTGTGCTTGCACAAGGAGTTTGACCATGTTAGCATTACATAGACCTCGCTCATAGAGAGCTCATTGTCCGTGTCCTTCTCCCAGTGAAGCCCAAAGGTGTGGGGCTTAAGCACAGGCGTGGGATGTGCTCCCCAAATGATGAATCAAAATATATTTGCTGCCTTTTAGCTGCAGTATCAATGACCTGATAAGATAGCTTGAACTGATAGGAAAAATCAGCTCTATCCAGTGTTTGGGGCTACAGATGAAGCGATTTAGAGCTTGATGGCCACTGCTCAAACAGTGCAGCTCATTACAGCCGTAGGGGTTTCCTGTAAGGAATCCTAGATGAATACATGCCCAAGTATTCATTAAATGTCGTGTAAGAATAAAAAAAAAACAAACTGAAAAATATTTGATGACACCATGATGTTTTCTGCATTCACAAAGAAGTGCCACAGAGAGGTTCCAAGGTGTCTTCACTACTGCAAACAGCATTTGCATTCACACAGTCCACTGCCTGGGGTTGTTTAAGAGGCATCTTTTTATTTATTTTTACATGGAATTTTACTTATTTTTCTTTTTTTTTTTCTCATTTTTTTGGCTTTTTTTTTTTTTGTAATATTTAATACTAGATGGTATTGATAAAATTTAATACTCATACTGTATTTAATATTCTATGTCTAGATCATGCTCTAAGTAACATTATATTTAGAATTTAATGTTTTAAAGACAACTTTTTTGAGGAAACCTTCATACTGAAAAAAGTTTTATTTGTTCCAAGTCGGAGCACAAAACATGTTTTGGAACACTGAAATTTCCCACGGGGCAGAGATCCTCTTTTCCAACCAGCTCTGGTATATGGGCTATGAAAACTCCTTCTGATTTGCCCAAAGAGGACTTGGCTCATGATCCCTTCTGAAGTTTATTCAAGGGCAAAAGATGGGGTGATTATTGTGAAGAAATCTCATTTTGGTTCATTCCCAGAAGACCAAAGCAAAAGCCAGCAAAGAGCTTGACGCTGTCTCACCCACCAGCTGTCATTTCGAACCCAGATGCTCCACAGCCCTTGCCAGCTTCTTGCTGGGGGAATGGGAGGAGGAAGGCAGGGCTCAAAAATAAAATAATTTAAAAAAGAAGAGAAGGGAAGTTGAATATTGTTTGCACAAACTATGATTTGATGCAAAGCAGAGCATAAATAGGAGCCATTGGTATCCACATGAGTCACGTATTCCCAACTTTTAATATGCAAAGCTGGACAAACTGTGTCCAGCTTTGCATATTAATGGAAGTGTGTAATGATAAGTCCCTTCTCGCTTTCAGCTATGGGGATCTCTCCATTTCATCTTTTGAGGAATTTCTAAGTGGGGATGTGTATGTGGTTCCCATTACTTGGTTTATTGAACGCAGATTAACGGAGTTGTCCTCGCAACACTTGGGTGGTAAAATGTTACCTCTGCTTTAGTGATGCAAACCCAGAGACACAGAGATTTTTAAAGGCCTCATCCACATTAGGTAGGATGTGGGAATCTAGGTAGGCTTTAGTGGGAATCTTGTCCTTTATTTCAGTGGCCGTGGATCATATCCTTACTTAGGGAACTGCTCTGATGACTCATTCAAACTGCTCATCCAGTATTTGATTTTATTTTGTCCAGCACCAAAATATATCTTGGTACTTATTTTCTTCTGAGTATATAGAACTATGTTTTAAACTTGCAGCTTTAATCTTAGTGCATTTCCTCTCACAAGAGGAGAACAACAGCTCAGGTTGTTATCTTTCAAACATTGTCAGTTATAATACAGTACCTAAAAACTTTGAAATATTTCAAAAATTACTAGTCTTATCATAGCTGCCCTCAAAGGCATGGATAGGTAAGGATAGCTCATGGTTAAGATAAAAATCAATGTGTTCTGTCTTTATCTTATTTCCTGCTTATTATGGGTCTAGATACTTTTTCAAAACTATTATTATGTTTACTAAAAATACTTGATCAGGGAATTTATATGAACATTACGCAGGAAGACAAATATTTGTTGACCCCAGCAATGGAAATTCAAATTACTTGCTTTACAAAATACTGTGCTACCAGTACAGCTTGCATTCAGGTCTTTAACAGAAGTGTAAAATGTGGTTCCTTGATGAAAGCTGGAGCAATCCTGATCTCTCCCTGGTCTTTGAGCTTTGCTGTGTTTAGACAGTTGTCAGCTCTAATGCAAGTGTGAAGTGATGCACGGCAAGCTGCCCACAAGTAATAACTGAATGCAAACCCTCCAGACCGAATGGATTTCACCTGATACAGAGGAGTTTTAATTAGAACTAATGGGGTAAAACTGAGAAAAAGGCATATTTAGACTGGATGTCAGGAAAATGTTCCTGGTGGTGAAAGCTGTTATGGTATGTTCTCTGAAGGGAAGCTGTAGTAGCTGTCTGTATAAATGAAAATGAATCACAAAAAAATAGATTGTAAAGATGGAACTATTTTTGGGCTGATGAGGACCGGTTGGTTTGACTGCAAACCTCATTACTAAGCTTTTTCCTCTTCAGAGTCCCACAGTTCTTCTTATCTTCCTGGACATTCCGTAGAATTATAACTCAGTTTGGGACAATAAAACAAAATTGATAGGCCTGGAAAAAAAAGTTATTGTTCTGTTCCAGCATACCATGTTTATAACATTTGTTTAGGTAACTTAAAAAAATAAATAAATCCCACACAACCTGTTTCATGATTATTTCAATTGTTCATGTGTATCAATTTATAAAAAAGAACAAACTCCTCTGTGACACTGAGACTTTGTACCATGTGTGCTTAGAGACTTGACCAAAGATTGTGTTTCTTCAGCTTGATGGGAGCTGTGTTAGAACCCCTTTCAAATGCTGACCTCAGCACCTAACCCAAACATTTCCAGTGAGGTAACTGGTCCAGAGTGGGCCAAAATGAAGCAGCAGTGACTAAGCAGTGTTAGTGTTCACCATTTTCCTTCTTTCATGCCCCAGATTCCTGAGGAGTGTTATAACTGTGGCTCTGGCTGTGACTAATGGCCACTGTCTCTGCAGGGTGCAAAATAAAATGGTGAATAGCTTTGTGAAGCTGCACTGTGAACTGCTGGCTGAGACCGTGAAGGAAACCCTTCCAGAGAAAAAACTCAGAAGAAAATAAATACTAAAGATGTCTTCATTAGCTATGCAGATTAGTGAGTTTCCTTTTGAAAATGAAGAATCCCTGTTTTATTTCTCTTGCCATGGAAGTTAGGGACCAGTCATTCCAGCTGGAGTTAGGAAACAGCTTTAGTGGGGGGCATATATTTGTACAATTCGTAGTTCAGTGATTCTTGGAGTGAAGCATTTGGGGGTTGTGAAGAACAAATTATATGTAGGAGTTGCAACTGATTGATCTGTGTGACATTTCAGTGTCACATGAGAGGCCTTTCTTCAAAATCATGCACTGAAAATTGTGTTTGTCATTCTACATTTCTAATAAGAAACACCTGATAGAAAGTAAACCCTGCTCTTTTGGAATGTCATATAAAGAACTTGTTCCATCTACCCCACCTTTTATGCCACTAATCTTATGCTTTCCATTAATATTTTCAGCCTTATTTTTCCCTTAGCTAACACATCACCTTTTTGTCCTGTCCAGCAAATAGCAGTTCAGTAATTTCTATACCAGGACCATAAAACAGACACAGTATCTTAATTTGAGAAGTCATGAAGCTGCTCCTGTTGTAAGTCAAGGACTGAGATTTTTAGGCATGGCATCTGGACGTTCTGTTCTTCTCTGTTCTACCACAACCACCTCACAGAGCTTTTTTGTCTCATGGAATTAAAAAAAAAAAAAAAAAAGGAAAAAGGGAGGGAACCTCTGAAAGCTGGAATCCTGTTTGCATTTGCCCAGATTTGCTGAGGCATATGGGAACATACATTGACTGTGCAAGAACTGAATGTCCTTGTGACTCTGTCCCTGGAGGACCGTGGTGAGACTCCTGGTAACATTGCAAATCAGGATCTATGGAGCAAAATGCTGGATTTTGTCTTAGCACTATTAAAAGAAATAACATTTTAATGATATGTGCTATTGGCGTAATCCTTCCAAAATGGACAATGATTTATATATTTCATGTGAGGACAGGATTCCTAAGGGGATGACTCATTGTTTTAGTCTGGAATAATTCCAGTGGGAACCTTTTTCAGAACTGGTTGATACATACCTTACATGGTCTTAGTTTGGGATTTTTTTTTGTCTTTCATTTTGTCTGATATGTGTGCTTGGCCTATTAAAATTAAACTGTCTCTTTCCCTTCCGAGTCAAATCCAGTTCGTATTTACCAAGACCTAATATGGAGAGGGGAGTGTGTGTACATATATATATACATATAAGAAATACATGTATATATAAACATATTTATGTATGTACTTATACAAATACAGGGGAGAAAAAAGAGCTGGACCTATTGCAAAGGCAGTGTTTATTTTTTAGTAAAGGGATGAATTTTGCTTTAAGCACATCTTTTCACATCTTGGTTTGACCCAAAGACAACAATTACCAGCATAACTGCTTCCATTTATAGAAATAACTCCGTACTGTAGACTGTGGGACTACACGGATGCTGTGGGCTGTGAATGCTCAATTAACAGCCAGGCGAAGCAGTACAGTCTTGGATCATCTGATCTGGGAACAGACTGTCTTCACTGACATTCCTGCTCCTGGTGGCATGTTTTGTCTCCTTTTTAAATTGATGTTGCCACTGTTATGGATCAGTGCAGTCAAGAGAGTTCTGTAGCAGGGACAATAAGGAACTGGGAAGCAGAGCTGCTTGGGGAGTCCTCTAAAGGGTTCCAGAAAAGGCCCTACTGCATCAACGATTTGAGATCATCTCCATTAGTTACTCTTTCTGAAAATGGGTCAAACATTTGCCTTTCTTCAGTCATTGGGGACCTCCCTTTGTCTCCATAACTTTCCATCAGTGGTGAAAGAGTGTCCTTGCCATGCCACCAGTGGTCTCTGCACTCCATCCCTTCTGGTAGCATGGACTTACAAGGGTCAGGATTTCTTAAGGGATCCCTGACTTTGCTTTGACTGCTTAGAACTTCTTCTATCCTTGAGCCTTATTTGAGAGTGAAAAGGTTGGATAGACTTTGCTGGTGAAACCTGAGGCATAGAAAACATTGTGCACCTCAACCTTACCTGGGTGTGCTGCTGTAAGGTTTCCCTACTCCTTTTGACAGCAGAACCACTTGCTTTTTTTCCTTCTACCATTGAGGTGATTCTAGAAGTTTTTGTAGTTTTTAACGTGCCAGTTTGGACTCTCTGACTTTGCTGAAAGCATCCTTTTGTGCCTGAGCAATGTTTCTGTGTTCGTCCTTTGTAGCCTGTCCTTGCCTCTATCATGTGTTTATGGCTTTTTGCACTGGAACTATGTCAGGATTCCCCAGTTTAGCCAAGCTGCTCCGCTGATATGCAGCCTTGCTTCCCTAAGCACAGGGGTGGAGCTTTCTTGTGCTGAGAAGAACATGACCCCAAAGACAGCCTCAGTCTTTCAGAGCCCACAGGATGCCACCCATCAGTTTCCTGTAACAGATGTCATCTGCTTTCCTGAAGTTCAGGGTCTACGCTCTGCTACTTGCCTTCCTTGTGTTCCTTGGGGTCTTGAATTCTGCTATATGTTAGTGAAAGCCAAAAGTCATTCTTTTGCACGTGGGCCAAAATGGTTAAAGTTCAATTAAAACATTTTGAATATCGGTTGCAAATGTCAGGGTTTTGTACGAAGTTCTTCCTGTGCATCATGTTACACTGGTGGTGCTGGGTTAATGGTGGGACTTGATCTTAAAGGTCTCTTCCAACCTTGACAATTCTATGATCATGGGAAACAATGACTGAGGAAGAGAAATTTCAAGAATCCATTCCAAAAGATACATAGAAAACAGTGATGCCAGTCAACCAGCCCTAACTATAAAAAGATTTCCGGTCTTGGGAACCAAAGTCCCAAGACAACAGGTTACAAGATTTCACACTACATAACTCAAGTTTAGAAGGTTTCATCATCATCAGGTCTGTACGAGAACCCCAGCCCTGATTTGGTTATGAAACCAAACCCCAAACCACTGGCTAAACTTAATTTAGATGTGGATCTGAGCACCCACTTCCTTTTCCTCATTTCCAATCAAAACAGGTTTCAGTTTTGGTAGGTTTGAATTCTTGGTGAAATCTCTTGTTGGTTATTGTTAACTTTTTCTCCCATCACTATCTGTGATCTCAAAAAAACCCCAAACAAACAAACAAATAAAAATATCAGACCTGAAAACAATTCCCCCTCCCCTTCACAGGCCACATGTTTCTATTAACCAAAACCACTGTCAACAAATGAAAGTATGACAAAACAGTGGTGGTTTCCTAGCCCTTGTTTTTATAGTTATTAATTATATTTGGTTTTGGTCCTAAAATGAGATGTAAATATTTCATAAATCAGGTGAAATTGTTGTTTTTATAATTACATTTTATTGGATAAATGACAGAGTATATTTAAGTGGGCATAGATTCTACCCAAATATTTTAAGTGGTTGTGTTAGCAGTCTTTTGCAGATGTGTTTATTAAATCTGGCACACAGATAAGGATTAAAAACTCCCTCTTCCCTCCAAGTACTATGACTCAAAAAGCAAATTTTGGGACAACTAACACACATCTGACTTAAGGCTCCGTTTTGGGTATAAATCCTAATGACTTCATTTAAATGAGTAGAACTGGACAGTCAATACAGAAACAGATTTATTGATCTTGTTCAGGTTTGTATACCCTTATGAAAATCTCAGTATGTTGATAAAATGATTTGAAAGCCAAGTCCAACTGGAATTCTGTCTCACTGTTATTGCTGCCAAGCACCTTTGTTTTCAGACATTTCTATCTGTCACAAATGAGCACCTATCATGACCTCCTTAGAGAAAAGCATGTGTTCTTTCTCTTCATTTTACCTGTTGGTGCAAATAAATCCAATAAATTAAAAAATTCTGTTTTCCTTTATTGTGGTGTTCCCTTTGGAAACAGTAACACAGATGCTCTAGAGGTAGTCAGCCCCTTAGACTGACATGTCTGGAATACCCACTAAGTGCTCTATTTGAACACATTTGTTGAAGAATTAGTAGTTCACTGGTGAGGAACAAAAATCTTTCCTGAACTGCAGATATAGGTGGGTAAGGTATGTAACGTGACACAGCAGAGGAAAACATGCGAAAACCCAGAGGGCCCATCTGTTTAAGGGATTAAATAGATTTGGACCCTCTCCCCAAAACAGGTGTAAGAAGCTGGCAAGATAGGGCCAAAGTTTTTTCTTTTTCACTGTGGGGAATGCAGGACTCTGGGCTAGGAGAACCATGAAGTATTAGTCTATGGTGTGATTATATAATAATGATTGGAAGTGGAGAGAGGAATCTGGAAGTCCTGGTGGTTCTTGGTGGGGTGCAGCTTAACCACCTCTCTTTGCTTCCTAACACACCATTTAACCCTCTCACAACAGTCTTAGCATGAAATGTTAAAATTTTATTATTCAGGACAGAGGAAGCAGCTGTTCTTTTGGGCTCTGTTCTGATTTGTGTTTTGAGTGAGCCATCGTTTATTATGGTGGAATTTGGTGAGTAAAACCAGGCCCATGCAGGGCTGCTGGGATCTGCTGCTGGGATGGAGGCACCAAACACACTGAGCCTGCGATTTGTTTTACTTAACAAATTCACCAGCCCCAAAAAGCATTTTTTAAAAATTATGATTTTTACAGAGTCAGACAGTGTTTACATACACAATACTAGTCTGTATGCAGACAGAGGCTGGCATTATGCCAAATGCCTACAAATTCAGAACCCCATCCTCAGCTGGTACGTATCACTGTAGCTCCATTGACTTCAATGAACCGGCGCCAGTTTACATTAACTGAGGAGCTGTTGCATTATGTGGAACCATTTCTTTTTTCCCCCTTCCTTTTCTTTCTTTCTTTTTTTTTTTTTTTTGGCTGAAAGGCATGGAAATGTCATTCTTGTTAACTCACAGGAGCCCTTATTTGGGAGACGTTCCTCTTCTCCTTTGATATTCTTTCTTTTCTCTTTAGCTTATTTCTATTTCTATCAAATTTAGGATATATTCACACTAGTTTTCTGAAGGTAGTATGTTAGGGGTGCCTTATGCTTCTTGACCTACCCCTGAGGTACTCACACAGAATTTAGTAAGTTAAAGTCTCGGCTCTGTAGGGTAATAATTCCTTACACTGTGATTAAAATATGCATTATATCATTGAAGTGGTATCTCTTTCACATTGCTGTGATACATAAGCATGTCCCACAAAAGAGCAATCAGATGAATATTTTTGGTCAATTCCCAGGAGTTCATGAAGGAATACTGCTGACCAAAAGCAGCCAAAAAATAATCTTCTCCTAAATTTAAACTCTGTCTGGGCAATATATAATAAAATGAAAGCTGGTTCAGGCTATGATGCTGTTGGCTGAACTGGGTAATGAGGTCTGCAATCAGCTTTGTCACACAGTGCTTTGGCCCAGAAAATGTACATTTATATGTGTAGCTTCCACACATGTCCTTTCGTGGGAGAACAAGCCCAATCTGTGTAAATATTTCCTTTACATAAACATATGTTCATATGTCCATTCAATGTCCAGTGAGTCTCACAAAAGTGAGAATCTTTCCTTTCCTGAACTGATTACTGTTCTAATCTAGTAACTGGTATGTAATTGCTTAAGAGATGTTTCATACTGTTTTTGAATTTCTTTTTAAAATCTCTGAACTCTAAGGATTCATTTTCATATGTTTTTATTCCTTAATCATTAGGTTGTTGTCTCTCATCCTTGAGAAGACAGATGCTTTGGATACCTTCTCTGTTCTATGTAAAAATTCTGCTTTATCTTTATCTTTGCCATAACAGTTTTGGACATTTTCCAATTTTAAATGAACTTGTAGTAAGCAATGACTGTTTGAAGATGGACTTCATGTCTAATATTGAATGAGTGTCTGAATTTTTCCTCTTAATCTTCTGTTGCTCTCTTACCTACCCTGTATTTTCTCATGCAGTCATCTTGAGTCACACACCCACAGTCTGGCCAGATGTCCAGAAGAGCTCTGCTTCTATTCTGGCATTTTAAAAAGTAGCCAGGTTTTGCAAAGTCCCTGCTGTATGCCTGAAATCAGAGTTTCTGGGCAGTGTAAACTCTTGAAAATTGATGTTACATGCCTAAATTGGAGGGAATTCTTTTGAAATGCAGGCTGAGATTAGGAGTTTCTGAATTACTCAAAATCGATGTCACGTTATTTTCCCACTACAACTTGTCAACTTGAGGTATCAGTCTCACAAGTGTTGTGCTTTCCTTAAAACTAAAGTGCATGGAAAGAAATTCCTAGACATAGGGAGGCGTGGAAAAAAAGTAGCTGTTGACAACACAACAATTCATTCATTTCCTAACATCACAGGTCACGTACTGTATTTTAAGTCAAACAATAAGGCCATTGTTCTCACAGGAAAACAAGCACAGTTTATGGAAAGGTTAAAAGACTGGAAAGGTTAAAGGCTGGTTTGTTTTTGGCAAGCTGTGATTTGCTCCTCTCAGGTGAAGTGGGGAGGTTTCTTGCTCTGGCAGTGAGCTGGAGCACCGGCAGAGGAGAGGGGAGGCAGCTGACGTGCTCTGCCATGGCCAATCTCGCCCCACTGGTTCCTTGTGCTGCATCCAGCTCCACAGTTTCCAGTTATGTTGTAAACTTTGCAGGGAAGGGACTGCCTCCTTCCTGTGTGTTTATATGGTGTCTGATTCCATGCAAACCAGATTTCATCCGAGATTTCTTCTCCTTCATGACATTTTAATAGGTACTAGGAGGCTTTCAGTGTTATAAAGGGGGTGCAAGCATCAAAATCCTTGACATTTCAGTGAAATTGGCTGCTTAACTGCCCTTCAGAGTCTCTCTTCTTTGTTTTTTTCCACTGACAAGCAGCTTGGGGTGGGAAATTTTTACTGAGTCCCTCTTTAAAGCCTGTTTTGTTCATGGACTTTGGATCAGAAGTTTTAGTTCTCCACTCACTTGGATTTATCAGCATCTGTGAGGAATTATAAGGATAACTCCACATCAGATATCTCTCGTGTCATGACTGATAAAGTGATATTAAAAGGTGCAGCAGTTGTCATCTATCAACTCCTATCTTCTCTATCAGCTGTATTTGTCAAGTTCAACTGGCTTTCTTCCGAGAATACCCTGCACATGACATTTTATAGAAAGGCTAAAAAAACCCCTCTTTCCTATTAAAAACTGGCTTTGTTCTAGATTGAAATTCCAGAAAAGAATTTGGTGCTCCTAACTGGAATTGAGGTATACAAGTATTGTTTAGTCAATGGTGTGGATGGAGAGAAGAGCTCAAATGTAATTTTGATGTTTATGCTAGCAAGCACAATTTAATCTTTTAAATTAAAAAAAGTATAGGGAAGACTGGAACACTGGAAGCCTGTAAGATACTGATTTTGAAATCTAGTGCTGATGTTGTTTATACAATGGTGTAAATGCTACAATTCTGTCATTAATTTTGCAAAAACAAGTGCTCAAATTTTGGCAGCATGAAGCAGCCTTTTCTAAGATGTTTAGAAGTCTTATTGTGCAGAGACATGGGTTTCAGTAGTTGTTTGTTCAGCCTGGCTGTTATTGGCTCTGCCTTTTTGCTCCAATGGGATCTGAGAGTTCTCAGCATTTCTGCAGGTCAGTCTGCACTACTGTAGGTACTCCAACAGGTATGGAAAACTTGGGTTGCTTTCCAGAGCTGGCTTAGCACCTGGATATATCCAGTGTGCCATGTTCTTGTACACAACAAATAAGAACAAGAAAATGCACAGTTTAATAAAGCTGGTTTAGACTTGCACCCTTCCTCCTGTCATGCCAGGAGCAGTACAGTGATTTCCCTCTGTTCCAGCTGTATTTCCCAAACAACCCTGTTCTGTCCCACAACAGGTAAAATAGAGAGCCAGGGCTTTCAAGGCTGGTCTTACTGGGAGCGTATGATGTGAAATTTCAGTACAATCCCACTGTAGGCTTCTGTTTACCCAGCCATGCTGCCCTGGGACAGAGTCACACAGATTGCAAGCATTCTTGCTGCAAGGAATCCGGGTCTGACAGGACCAGCCGATTCCCAAAGCTCTGCTCTGTCTAGAAAACTGGCTCTATTATCCCAGATTATGGCAGAGAGCAAACACTCCTCCAGTTTACCATAGCTTTGCCATCAAAAGAAGCTTTCATTGAGGAGTTTGAGGTCCCAAACAGAGTGTGTTTTCTCAGGAATGCTTGGTTCAAAGCTGACAGGCAGGGTGTCACTATCAGTGCAGCATAGTTTAGGTTGGGTTTATTCCAAAGGCTCCCAGTGCAGCATGTGGCAGAGACACCTCAGCAGATCACACCGGCTCCCTGGCACAGGGAAGTAGCTGGCTGAGTACCTTTATGGATTCATGCTGGCTAATAATTCCTGCTGAGAGGGGGTTTCAGCATGTTAAATTTCAGTGTTGGTTTGGCACTGGGCAGTCTCTCCCTGCTGTGAGTCAAACCCCACACATAAAGGTACCCTCAGAGCCATTTGCTTTATGGGACATGATACCACACGAGTAACCAGAAAGCTGCTGACTTTAAAAGCTATCTTTTATTGTCAAACATCTTCTTTCAAAACAAAAACCTGTGATTTCTCTGGTGGAGAACAGTGTGTTTGGTGTGCGAGGGGGAACTGCTGAGTATCAGCACACTCCACGTTTGGAGTATTGCCCTTCAACCATATTTCTGCTGAAGAGAGATTACTCTGTTAGACTCATAGTTCAATGAAAATATGGTTCCTCTTAGCAGATGCTCAGCCACTACGTAGCAATTACTGCCTAATGTTTGTTTTTCAGTGGTTACTGAGAGCTGTTGAGTCACTGACATCTTTGTTGAGAGTCTTGGTTTGGGTCTTTTTTTTACATAGCGCTGTTTGATGAAGCCAAAATCTGATTCTCAATGTCTATTGTTTTTCATGGGCTTTTTGTAAACTCTTCTGAAAAAAGGCAGCATTAACTGGTTAAGGGCCAGTTAGCAAGGCCAGACAGGAACGCCAGCAGGGTGTGTGAATTCTGACTGTCGTCCTCATACATGCAGAGGTCAAGAGACTGACACAACATATGCAGATAGCAAGCCTTAAATGTTTGCAAAAAGCAGCAGTGTATTTTTAGCATGATTCTTGGTAACCCGCTGTTTATTTTCAAAAATGACTAAGTGAATTAAGAACCTATATTCCATTGTTTTAATGTGCTCTTATGCCAAAATCCTCTGAAAAGATGGTTTGGGATCCTAATTTACCCATTGCTGGACACGTTAGCCAGTGTGCCTAAGGGAAGAATAGGGCTGAGTCAAGCAATCTGGGTGCAGTTTTGAACTGTCACAGGGACTTTGTACTGCCTTGAATAAGTCATGCAGAGATTGCTTGAGAAAAGGATGTGAACTTATGACTGGTGCCCACATTTTCTGTATTAGATTTTTCAAAATCCCCATGTATCTGTCATATAAGCCTGAAGGTGCCTCTCTTTCTGCTTGTGATTTTCCCAAGGGAATTATGTGATTATCTGGCCACAGCCAGCACTGCTTGACTCTCAATATTAGCAGCAGTTTAAGAACTCATGACTCAGCTCCCCTCGTAGGCTCCGGGGCCCAGCGTGTTCCCTGCATGGACCATGGCTCCCCTCAAAGGCAGGAGAGAGCTGTCTCTCCAAAGTCAGGGCTTGGTTTGCTGATTTCTCTGAACATTTCTGGAGGAAAATAAATAACAAGTAACCAATGTAGTGGGTATGAGATGGTTACTTATATGGTTCTTTCCATTTCCTACCCCGGCGTCTATAATGTGCATTCTTGTGTCAAGAGCTGCTGTTGATGCAGCACCACAATACCACAGATTTAAAAAAAGAAGGATAAAGAATCAATTAGATGCAATTATAATTAAAGTCTACTGACTGCAAGTTTGTTCTGGCTGATTGGACAAGCTGAATGAGAAATTTCTTGATCATGAAATTTTGTATCATACCACCACATGTACAACCCTTTGTTTACACAGAAACCTCCATATTATGCTTGGTTTATTTTAAAAGTCAAATTCTATTTTTGCAATATAATGACATGCCAGTAAAACCAAAAAGAGCATTGGCATACTCATTCGCTCACAGCCTCCTTTTGTTACTATCTTTTGCCCTGGCAAATAAAATAGAAATTCATGCCTTCTAATAGGTTCATTTGTAAACTCAGCGGATGTGGGCAAATGAGGGGCAAGTGAGGCAGCTGCATGATCAGGATTCCTGACTTGTGAAAGCAGATTTTTGGCAGTGGTAACCAAGTCTTTGGCTTGTTTTGCTTTGGCTGGTCTCTAATAAGGCCCCTATTTCCTCCTTGTTCTGGCTGCTGCTGAATTGCTGATGAGTATGTAGGGGCAACGTGGGGTCATCTGGCTGAGGGTTTGTGGGAGTTTGCACATCCCAAAAGGAGCTGATTACATTGGGCTTTACCTGGTTCCCTCATACAGGATAACCTGTCAGATGCCATTTTCCAGTAACTCTTCGACACTTCTGGGGACTTGCAAATTAAACCTGCTGCTCGATTTCCCCACTGTGGTTTCATCTGCTCTTCTGTATTCTGGTCAAGATGTGGTGTCTTTCTCAAACGGCCCCTGGGCTCAGCTGGGAGCTGCGGGATGGATCTTTGAGTCAGGGAAACTGTATCAGTGCTCTTCCACTGTGATACGGTTTAGGCTCCTTCAGTGCCAAGGATGAGCGGGCTTGGAGATGTTATTTTTAGGAATTGCTGGAGACTTGATGCTAAGAAGTGTAAGCTCAGCACTCCAGAAAACCTCCAGCAGCACCCTGTCAAGGACTGGTAAGTCTGGATCAGCCTGTGCTTTTACAAACAGTACTCTGGGAAAGCCTATGCTCAACAGACCTGTATTTGTGTAGTGTTGGTTGCTTAAAAGAAAAAAAAAAAAGAAAAAAAGAAAAAAAAGACAGAATTACTCTGTTAGACTACAGTGATTGTGTGCTTGCCCAGCCCCAGGTAGTGTGGGCATTAGCCTTGTGAAACAACCCCACTTTTCAGAGGCTGGCACAATATGATTGCTGTATTCAGCAGCCCAGGCTTCTTGGAGTTGTAAAGGACCATCCATTGAAGAGTGACGAGAGATCATGAGAAAGTTTGTGGGTGTTTACAGGAATTTGCAAATTTCCCATTCATTTTCTATGAGATACTCACATGGGCTGGCATTTCCTGACCAAAAAAAAAAAAAAATTTTCTTTTATTTCCNTCCTAAAAAAAAAAAAAAAAAAAAAGGAGGGGGGTATTGGGAGGGAAAGAAAACACTTGTCATATCACTAATCATGTTTTCAAAGCTGCAGGAGGTACAGAAAGGCACTGAACAGGTCCATGTGGATGATGGGACAGATGCTCCTATGTCTGCACATAAGCCAGGCTGAGATCTCGTGGCGTGCAGATGGATTGGGTTGCTGTGGGCTTTTCAGAGATGAGGTGGTCTGTGGCACTGGCTCCTTCTGCTCATGGAGGCTCTTGGATGTTGAGACTGCATTCACAGTTCCCAAGTTCAAACCTCAGCATGCTACACACCCACAGATTCCCACAGCTTTGTCCTGCAAAATGCCCCCTCTAACAAAAACCTCCCAGTCCTCGTGGGCTTTTTTTCACCACTGCAATGAACAGCTTTGTTTTGAACAGAAGGTTGAACACAGCTCATTTTCCCACCTGTGACCTGTTCTCTCATGTGCTAAACTTGGAGTAAACAAGTATTACTTGATCCCACCCCACTGATACTCACTTGTAGCAGGACATGCATGGCAATGGAATCTCTGAATTTCCTGGCAAATATTTCAGCCTTTTTTGCCTGCTTGCCTCCGTTTTCCTTGTGAAAACAGGCACAGATTTTGCTCATTGCTCCTGGAGGAGTATCTTCACATGAATAACTCAGTTACTACAAGCAAAACAACAACAACAACAACAACAAAAAGAAAATTCACACCTATTCTCTCTCCTTTAGTTACCTCTTTTGGTTTAATATTCCTGAATAGAGCAAAGCGTATATTTAGTGATCAGTCACAAACCAAAAATCTTCAATAACTTGGAATATTTGAAACATCAATTAATCTTCACTAAGGTCCTTTGTAGTGAATTACAGGCCCATTGCTCTAAAGAACTGGAAACTTCAAAAAAGGGAGTAGAAAAAGGATGGTGTGTGAAGGGAAACAAAGCCAAGGAGCAGTGGCCAGAGCTGCAGAAAAATTGACAGAAGACATTTAAGTGTCGCTTGTGAAACTCTGCTGCTCTGGATCACTTCCATGTGACTTTGCTCGTGTGTTTAGTGGAGTGGATCTTGTTCTTTGTGAAGGACAACCTTCAGCTCAGCTGAGGAACGTGTAGTCCTTTTGGGGCTGAGGAGGCCTGCTATGTTAAGAACCATATGTGTGTGTGCTGTCTTGGGCTGGGCTTCGTGAGGTACTGCAGCAGCAGCAGCTAGACCTGCTCAAAATCGAATCAGGAAAGAATACTTAGATAGTTTATCCACAGCAAATAACTCATCAAGTCTGTCACCAGTGCCCTTCTGGTCTGTGCAGATACTGCAGGCAGTAATTCATCTCTACAGAAAGAGCCCACCAATAAAGGCCACCCATTCTTTCCCAGTGAAGACCACCAATCCTTCAGTTGTCATGACTTCTCTGAGCACATTGTTCCTTACTTCCTTTCTCATATAATAATTCTGACTTCCCTGACCTTTCTGTCTGCTCCTCCAACACGGATTTTAGATCACCTACCACAGAAACAAAACTGAATCCCAATGATTATTGGTCTTAATTCCTTTCACCCTAGATGGAGTTGTATTTTCCTTTCACTCCATTTCCGTTTAGACTTTCTTTTCCAATTCCTTTAAACTGTCTGTCTCAGCTGCCCAGTTTGCAAAGGCCTCTTGTGCTCTTTGCTGTGTTTTTCTCATACCCCTCTGAAAGCCACAGGGTCAAAACAATGCTTGTAATCTCATTTGAAATCCCTTGTGTACTTTGTTTAGTTATGTTTTTGTGCCAGTTTTTTTTGACAGATTTTTGCTTGTAAATGGAGGTTGCAGTTTCTTCTCAGGGGTTGAAATTCTGGTTTCATAGAAATCCATATAAAGCTTCAGTCAGACCAGGATTATGTTGATAATCCTGAAAGAAGAAAGACTGTTATTATTTCTTTTTCCCACATTTCTGGAGTTTTAGTAGACTGTATAGAATTTTGAGAAATATGAAAAACATTCCAGGTAAGAGTACAGATAAGAGCAGAATTTCTTTTAGCCTGTTTCAGAAGCACAGGTTTGATTTTATTCAGATGTATTGAACCACAATGGATTTTTTCTTAGCTTTAAATAGTACATTTGGTTTTTTTCTGCCATTCTGCCACCCTTATTTATATTGAGTGTGTTCCAAACCCCTCTGAAGTTAGTGGAAACACTCCCGCTGAACTCAATGAACCCATCTCAGAGTTTCCCACCTGAATTCAGAGGGAGATTAGAAAGGCTACCTGTGGCATAGGAGACTACTGGTTTCAGGAGAGGGAGAAGTCTGCCTTTATTTTGTGCTCTTTCTCTCATTTGAGGGAATGCTGCTTTATAAGGATGTAACAGGACTGTCTTTGCCTGTGCTTCGGTACCTATATCAGCCCTCAATCTTATTTTTTGCACTAAAGGAAGACATTAAATCCATATTCTCCTGATTCTTGTAAAATAGCTGAAGGTGATAAAAGCCCAAATATATTGAATTATATCTATTTTTACTCTATTGGGCTTCAGTCTCCTTTTGCTGCTTTTAAAAGCATTTTTTGGTGTAATAAATCCATCTGGAATAGGTAGATTATAGTCAAGTTTACATCTCCTCCCGAACCATGCAGGAAAAATTTAAGAGGTGATACTTTGAGTGCAGGCAGAAGTAAGAAGTGGTGGTGGGGAACCATCTATTTTTTTCAATATATCATAGAATTCTTATTTTGGACACTTGGCAAAAATTGTGCAGTGGAAAAACAAGCATCATCATTGTGAGCTCTCCCTAAACATGGAGAAGAACAGGTGAGAAATTAAAAATTAAAAAAAAAAAAAAAAAGAAAAAAAAGGCAGCAGCTCTTTGACTGGGTCATTCTTCTGCAACAGGAAACTCACTCCTAACCAGAGCTGTGCATGAGACACCAGGCACTCCAAGCTGAATTTGTTGCACTAACTGTGCCCTGGCGGGGGGTGCTGACCAGTTAGGAGGATCAGCAGAAGAAACAATAAAGCATTTTTATTAGCCTTGAAGTAAGACCAGTGGGAATTTTCCAGAGAAGGACCTACCCTCGTTCTCTTTCATAAACTGACTTCCTCCAAACTGTTTGATAACAAGGGAAATGAAAACAATCAGAAGAAGGGGGGAGGCAGAAAACCCTACCATTTGCTAATTACATGGATGTTTTGGAACTGTCAAAAGGTGGCAGCCCCATAGCATTTCTGTCAGCCACTGGGCGTGAGTGGTTTTGGCCATCTTGCCTCCGTGTCAGGAAACTGCCCTGCTCTTTGGGCCTGAGCTGTGTTTTGCCAATGACTTACTGAGGAATGGTTTGGGTTGGAAGGGACCTTAAACACTCCATGGTTCCAACTGCCCTGCCCTAGGCAGGGGCACCTTCCACCAGACCAGGCTGCTGAAAGCTTCATCCAGTCTGGACTGGGACACCTCCAGGGATAGGGCAGCATTCCACTTCCATCCACAGCTTCTCTGGGCTGTTCCAGTGTTTCATCACCCTCACAGTGGAAATTTTTTCCTAGTACCTAATCTAACCCTGCCCTCTGTCAGTTTAAAGCTGTCCCCCCTTGCTCTGCCACCTCATCATGATGATCATTGCAGTCAAAGGTCTCAGACAAAACAAAGGCTCTGTGCAAATGTGCACTCAGAGACAGAGATTTCAACAGAAGAGAAGCTTTGAGTTACTACTTGCATCTGATATTCTCACTGGTAGTGCTCTATCTGCTGCTGTCAGATCAGAGAGTTTTCTGTTCTTCTCCCTGTCCGGGAGTGCTGCACCAGCAGCAGCAGGAGCACTCATTCCAGCTGAGGGATGACAGCCCTCTGCTCAGTTTGCTGCCCTCTGGTTCAAGCTCTGAAAATTTTAATCTGACAGAAATAAAGGTCGGGGATCTCCAACAGCGGCATAGGCTGCCAGATAACAGTACTTCTAGAAAGTAGGTCTTTGAGTTAGGCTTTTCCTCTTCTGTCTTACTCTGGTCTGCTGTAAAACATAAAAGCCCAAATCCTTGATTTCAATTGGAAATAGATACACAAATACCTTCAAAGATTTGATTTCAGTCAGGAAGGGATACATAAATGCCTTCAAAAATTTGATTTAATGCTGGATTTAATATACACTGAAATAACAGCATGCTCTGAATTGATTCTGCTGAGCATACTCAGATCCTTTTAAACTAATGCTGCAGCTGAAGCTTTAGGCACTGCAGAAATGTGATTCTAAGCCAGGGTTCTTAAGGTCACCTGGCTTTTAGCATTGTCTTTCAGTGAAGGTGAAGCTACTTTCTTTTTTTTTAAACCAGAAGCAAGGTCTTCTCAAATGTTTAAAAGTAACATCAGTGGTTCAACAAAACTTTTACTGCAACTGCTGACTTGAATTTTGAGAGATTTTTTTGTATATCAAAGCCAAGAGACCTAGTTTATGGGTAACTCTGTATGATTTCTTGACATTTGGTTTTGAAGATGACCATCAGGATTTCACAGCAATAAAGTTAATCTAACTGTACACTACTACTCTCTCCAGTGTCTTTGCATGCTTAAAATAACTCCAAATTTGCCAGTCAAAAACTGGAAATACCACAGTTGATGAAATGAGGACAGGTTGGGCCAACTTTTTTTTTTTCCTCCTTATAATTGCAAGTTATTGACTTCCTTTTTGTCAAGGTCACCAGAAAGCTATGGAAAAGTTTATCCCAGAATATTGGCTTTACTGGCATTTCTTGAAGAAAAAGCGTAAAATACGTGAAGAACTTGCAGAGTCTCTGCCCTCAAGTCTCTTTACAAGAAACTATTTTTGTGATTAGATGCTGGACCAAGCTGCTCTGCAATTTTTCCACTGCTATTAACTGTAAATAACTTCCAGCCTTGCATTAACCCTTTCAGCTCATGACAAGCAAAACTGTTCTGTATCTGCTGGGCATAATGAGAGAAACAGATGAGCTGGGAATTTGAAGCTGGGTCTGAGGCAGAGCTCGTTTTTGTTGGGATTGTGTTTATGAACTCTTCTGTAACTTTCTCATTCCTGACTCCCCTTAGAGAGTGCAAATATTTTTATCGGGTAGAACATTTTTGGGAAATACATCCGTGGTCATGGCTGGATTTTGATCTTGTGCCTGCTGAAGCAGATGACAATGTTCTTGCTGGCCTTTGGGAAATGGCTGTGTGCTCTGAAGACATTGACCTGAAAAGACTTTAGGATCTCTCTGATAGGCCCAAGCTGGAAAGTTGTAGCTCTAAATTCAGTTTCTAGTTCTGTGTGGTTGTCCAAAGGCAGCAGGACCTCAGATATGAGTGGAGCCTGTAAATGTTAAAAAAAAATGCTGATAGGAATAAAAATATGAATACATGTTGAGTTAGAGAGGAAGTGAGCTCTTTTTTAGCAGGTCTTGAGAGGGAAATTCTCTAGCCCCGTGCATCCCCTTCTGGAATGTCCATGTAATGCCAAGATCGTGTCCCCATCTTGACTCCTAAATCCTCTGCACTGCTTAATTACAGAGCGGAATCTGGTTGAGAATTTTTGGATGTCTTCATGGACATTAAAGATGATGGAAACACAGGGAAAGAGTCCATGCTTCAAAGTGTGTGATGACTTGGACTCTAAACATTCCAAGATAAAAGATACTGCGATCCTAAGGAATCCTGTGCACCTGTCAGGCTGCAGCCAAGCTGAGCTGATCTGTGTTTTAAATGTTCCAGTCACACATAGGAACACGAAGAGTGAGCCTATCGTGGATTTAGGAGATGCAGGCTTCCCTTTGCTGGGCAGGTTTCCATCTCTTCTTTATCCACAACAGTATAAGGATTAACATTAACAACTCTTATCAGAGAAATACCATATGAAGTGGATTAATTAAAAATCAATCTTATGCCACATAATATGGATGAGGAAAGTTTTATACCTATTCTCACTTTGCCACAAAAGAGGGAAAAAGTAGTTACTATGACCATTTAAAAATTCTTGCACTAAAAACATTCCCAGGCACTGTTGGTTTTTTATATTTTCCTTTTTAAGGGGAATTATGCCACAGAGGCACTGGCTTATGAAGTTCATTAGATTTTAAAAATATATTTGAGCTTCTTGGTCAGACAAAATTAAAAATTGGCAGGCAGTCACGTGGGAAACTCCTGGCAGAGCTGAAAAGTGGTTCCAGTCTCCCCATGGTCCTTGCAGAAGGATTCTGGCTTGTCTCTTTCCTTTTGGGTGTTGGACAAAGTCCCCCAATTCATCATCCGCCAGCAGAATTTTACCACTGGCTTGAATGGAAACTAGGTCGAATACCAAAATGATGGGTAGATGTGTTATCAGAAATTATCTGAGCTACCCTGGCCAGAATGGTGGTCCTCAGGGTTTTCCCTAGGGCTTTTTATTCTCATTCAGGTCATGAGCATCTGTAGTGGAACTTCTTCTGGATTTCTGGATTTTGTGGCAACCAAGTAACAGCCTTGGCTTCCTGGCTTTTTTTTTTCTTTCTTTCTTTTTCTTTTTCTTTTTCTGAACTCAGCACTGGTGAGGCTGCACCTTGAGTTCTGTGTCCAGTTCTGGGCCCCTCACTTCAGGAAGGACACTGAAATACTTGAGCGTGTCCAGAGGAGGGCGACAAGGCTGGTGAGGCACTTGGAACACAAGGTCTATGAGAATCGGCTGAGGGAGCTGGGGTTGTTTAGCTTGGAGAAAAGGAGACTCAGAGGTGACCTTATAACTCTCTACAACTTCCTGAAAGGTGGTTATAGTCAGGTGGGGGTTGGTCTCTTTCTCCAGGCAACAACTGACAGAACAAGAGGACACAGAGTTAAGCTGCACCAAGTTTTTACAGGAAGAGTGATAAAGTACTGGAATGGTCTGCCTGGGGAGGGGGTGGAGTCACCATCCCTGGATGTGCTTAAAAAGAGATTGGATGTGGCACTTGGTGCCATGGTTTAGTTTAGTTGAGGTGCTGTTAAGGCATGGGTTGGACTCGATCTTGAAGGTCTCTTCCAACCTGGTGATTCTGTGTTTCTGTGATTCTTTTCGAAATTGAACCTGTGAGCTTTCTGTCTCCAGAAAGCCATGAGGAGAGAACCAAGGCCTCTTGAGGCTGTCTTCTGTCTCTGCCAGTTACTCTCCTCCCACAGTGTCTCAACCCTCAAAAATAATCATGACATCCAAAACAACTAGTCTTCATTGAATGTTGTGATCAAAAAGAAATATTATTAAATCTGTATTTTTACTGCTTGATTTTTTTCAGGACTAAACTCCATGGGCTTCAAATCACTGCTATGGTTGGGGCTGCAATAGCCTGATGGATAAATCTTCCATCCTCTTTGCTTAATCTGGGATTCTGAAGCATATTCAGGTATCAGAAAAGGTAAAGCTTTTTGTGTTTTCATTCACCAGCCTGGCTGTGCTGCTGCTAAGGATGAGCCTGCAAGGCTTTGGGACCCAGTTAGACTGAGAGTTCTGAAATGGAAATTGCTGTTTGTGCTGAGCCCCATGCAGCAGAACAGATCCCTTTACAGGTTTGGGGCTGGGTCATGGGGGAAACAACAGATGCTTGAAATGTACATAAAGAGGAGGGGAGAGCAAAGGAGAGGAACTGGGAAAAGTTTGTGCTGGGCAGAGGAGGAGAGGCTTAGCCTGGCTATCTAGTCCAATTCCAATGTGATGTTTTGCCTTTCTGTCTTCTGTGGAGGCATAGAAAAGGATAAAGAATGAAAAAAAAATTAGGAGTGTGGTGGTGGAGGGAAGTAGGCCAGATAGAAAACTACAAGGTTATTATTGGTGCAGAAACCTTGGCTATGTATGGAGCCCAGAACTGTCATAATTTTGCCTCTCATAAGCAAGGCAGCTGTGCATCCAAATTAAGTGTCTAGGAGAAAACATTTTCTTTTCCAGATTAAGCTAGAAGACTAACATTTGGTGCTGGAAAGACACACTTCTCTGCTATGGTTTCTTCCTGATGAGTTTGCAAATCTTCCCTGAATTGTTAATTCACACTTTCCATTTGAAATTTGAAAGGCAAAAGGTTTTATTTCATTTTATTTTGTCTATGCATGCATGTCAGAGTGAAAAAGGGGAAGAAGGAAGCAAGGGATGGAGATGGGCTCTTGTGTTTTGCTTTAAAGTCATGTGTTAAACATAATCCCTTTGCATTCATCTGTAGCAAGTGTCAGCGTCCACAGGGGGCTGCTGTGTTTGAACAAGACTGCTCAATTTGTTTTTGATTAAGCATAATTATTTATTGCAAGACATGCAAGTATGGGTAATACCATCTGACTCCTGGGAGGGAAGGTGTGTGTTATGATTTGGGTTTGTTGTTTCTCTCTGCCTTGGTTTAAATTTATCTCCGTCACCCAATTTTTTTGACAAACAAGAAAGGGATGTATTTTTGGGATACAACTTAAAAAGTATTATTTATCCTGAGAACAGCAAAAAGAGCAACCTTGAAAGATTTCTATAATGGAAATGAAACAATCAGCACAGAAATATGAGGAAGAAATTACACCCATTAAATATATCTAGACTGATGAATGATATGATGGCTGCCTATTCAAGTTGGAAATTTTACACATGATTGAAGCTTTATTTAGTCTAATGAAATGTGCTTCCTGAATGCTGCATCTGAGTGACGGCGTGACCTAGAGCACAAAAGAAAGTATTATGTGATTAGACTGAGATCATTCTCATTTAAAGTCATTGTGATATAATTTTACGTTTTTAATTAGCAGCATATACTTTTGTGTCCATTGCCTCTTTTATTGCAAATACCTTTTCAGGTCTTTTCCTTCCACAGGCTTGTTTGAAGCTCAGCACGGATTAACAGCAAAGGGGTTTGGAGTTCATTGATCCTTTTTTTTTTTTAAATCCCCCCCAAAGTGGTGAATGGTGGGAGGGGAGGAAGCTGATCTTTCAGAAAAGGCTCATCTTTTGCTGAATTTTTCCTGTGTTCCATAGGACATTGTTTACATTTTAGCTTGAAATCCAGCTTAAATACCTTGTTTGGCCCATGAAAATATTGATAGTCACATCTTATAAAACAGTGAAATTCAAGTTTTCGATGAAGCAACTGATTCTGGAGATATTGCCCTCAACATCTTGGCTCTGGCAGCTGGGATTTCATGAGGGCCATGGCATGATGCTGCTTTACATGACTGGGAGTTTGGGCCTACATCCTCTATACCACACATTTCTTACCCTTCACCTTTATGAGCTGGGCCTTTACTTTGAAGCTGTTTTGTGTACCAGGCTGGAAGGGAACTCCTCACACAGAAATCCAGTGTTTGAATTAAAAGCTATTAAATCACGTTTGACTCGAGCAAAATTTAACGTGGTTCATAACACAGTTTTATGAGCTATTGAGATTTCTGGCACCATAAAATGAGTTTGTTAATGGGTTTCAGCAGTTGTTACTTAAAGTGATGTTAAAAAGTAATGAAGGGGGAAAGTAAATGCAAGGGGTGAACTTGCTTCTCAAGTCTGCAGTTCTTTCCTTTCCTGGAGCATTAGCAGGGGTAAGCAAGCATTAAACAGGTTCAGTGTGCTGCCTTTGTGTGACAGAGCTCACTGCAGACCCCATATTTTCAGATGAATATGAACTTGCTGACCACAATCCTGACTTTCAGCTTGTTAGTGAGGTTGACTGATGAACACCCAGGACCAGACAGATAAACCAGACACTTAATCTATCTACTGTATGTGTTCAGTCAGACTAAAGCTTTATCAATCATTTCAAACTGCGTTTCAAGAGCATATTGTATAGCTTCCCATTACCATAAATCAGTGCATTTGGAGCCAGTAGCAATTTAACCATCTCATTCATGAGGCATCTGAAGGTGTCCAAGTACCTGTAGGTACCTTAATTTGTGCCTGTAGGGAAGATTCATAATTCCTTAGCACATTTGCTGGTTTTATTGCAGCCAATAGTTGAAATTTGGGAGGGCAAAAGAAAAAAAGTCAGGAACAGCCTTTCAATAACAATTTTTAAAATATTTCAATTTGAAATGTAGGATAATTTTCTTAGATCACTTTTTTCCTCACTGCATAGATATCTTCTTGATCTGGTTTGTATCTCCTGCTACAATGAAAGAGATAAAGTTAAAAAAGGGTATGATAAATGCATGAGCTAACTGCAGAATAAAATCTAATGCTGAGACAAAAAAAAAATCTTAAAGGAGATCCCCATTTTTTGCCTGTCTTATTATTCTTTAAATTCTGGTTTTACACATCTAGTTGTGTAGGCTAATCATATATTTCACAAAAGAAAGGCAGTATGTTTACGAGTAGGGAGGGCCAATTTGCCTGATCATTTTTGGTGCTATTTACAGAATTTAGGCTTCAAATTTAGGCTCTAATCTTTTTTTTTTATCACTTCAGGTATTGTCTGGACTAAATTTCAAGACATGAGATCCAATAGACATTCAAAAATATCACGCTAGCATTCCAAATCTCATGTTAGCCTTCTGGATTGTGACAAACCCAGGTACTTCCAACCAAGAGAGATTTGACTTCTTTTGGAGCCTTGCTAAGATGGTCACACCTACTGGCATAGACAACTGTCCAACCTTTGGTTCCCAGGAATAAATTAAATATCATGGCCTAATTTTTAGAAGCCTCCATATTTATATAATCAGAATTTTATTTCCATTATTTTTAGCTATTTTTGTACCTTTTTTTTCCTTGGTGGCCATAGGAAGTGTACATAGGTGTAGTATGTGAGAAGCTGGTGGAGCTGATTCAAAGTCATGCAACAATTGCATAAGTTACAGCTTATCAAACCCAAGTTATTTCATTATTTTCCCTTCAAATTACATTTTGTGGCCTATTGAGCATAATTTCTGATAATTGGTGAAGTCTGAGTGCAGTCTCTATACTATATGGCTGGTCTAGATTTGGGCCAGGCTTTGTGCATTATAAACCTGTCAACAAATCCTGTTTTCAGCTGCGGTGTAGCACTGAAGGGCAGTTGAGGAGGAGACATGATAAAGTCTATGGGACAAATTACACATCACAAATTAATTATATGTAATGCTTGGCATAGCAGACATGAATTTTGGGCATGACCATAATATTTGTTTTTACTGCCAACAATTATCATCTGCTTTAAGTCATGTCTTGGATGAGGAGTGGATCTTGTGATGTTACGGTAAACACACTGAATAGGAATAAGCAGACACCTACGGGTTTAAGCTCTGCATGTGGAGATTAAGTACTTGACTGTGGATATACTTCAGGTGCATTCAGAGCAATTTGGTTTCCCATGCTAACTGCAGCAAACGAGTGGAATTATTTCCATGGGTTTCCGTGAGCTTTTGGATTGAGGCCCAGAGCCTGATCTCATACTTTGCCTAGAGGAGATTTCTGAGAACATGCAGACTTGAGCATCCAAGAGTGAGTTAAATGACTTCCCCAGCGTGTTCTGGGGAGCTTTAGGCAGCTCGTGGTTTGTTTCACCTACTTAACATCACACTGAGGAAGAGTTAGTTCCCCATCTTTTGACAGACAACAGATCAGCTGGTTACAAATGTTGATCAGCTGTATAAAAAGCAGAGGGTGAGACTACACTAGGATTGAAGTTTAGGGTTTGTGGACTGTGGGAAAATTAGTTATACAGACTTTTGGGTCTCCTCTGCTGAAATGCAACTCCTGCTCACTGTAATTTTGGATGATGATTAAATGGTTTCTCGGACTACACAAACCACAGGCTGACCCATGCTTTGCCAAAGAATAAAGAGTGGCTGAGTGGCTGTGCTTCTTCACAGCATGTTTCTGAGATTTGTCAGTTCTGCCACGCTCCTCAGACCTGTGAAAATGAAGGGAAAGGGCTTTCCAGAGCTATTCCGCTGATAATTGTGAAGAAACTCACAGCCACACCACATAAAAACATTATAATGGTTCTTGTACTGAGACATGAATGGTAGCAAGGAGGATGTAGTTTAAAAATACAACACAGACCTTTTTCTTGTAAAACATTTCAGGAAATCCTTCATTTTAGTGGGAATTTTTCACCTTCGAAGAATACTGCATTTGAAGAATTTATAATGCTCTATTATCTCTGGGCCTAATTTGCAATATACTTAATGTAAAATGAAATTCAGTCTGCAGAGATACTTCTTTCTGAGCATTCTTATTGCATAGCTATGTAAATGTTCTTATGCAAGTAGAGACAATAATTGTGGCTTAAGGCTATATACATCACAAGCAGGGAATTCCCTTCATACATTTAAATACATATTTTAGAATCAAATCTGGATCTGGTTTCAAAATCCAGAGTGGATTGACACCAGTTTACATCATCAGTATCTGGCCTTTTGAAATCCAGAGAACCCATTAAAAATGAAACTTGTGGTGGGGGGAGACTGGAGTTATATCACATAGCAAGTGAGTGCAGGAATGGCTGGCAGGAGAATGGTATGCTGCAGATGAGCTGGATGGGGGACAGATTTGCACTGTTGTAAAACACATGGGAAAAGTCCCCTCTGTTTATTTCTTTTTTTCACCCCCCCTTATTAATTTACCGCAACCACAAGCCATGTGTTCCAGTTCCTGTCTGGGAAAAGAGGCTGGGCAGGCCGTGTTGTGACTTAGCCGAACCAGCGATCTGAAAGCAGACGGAAAACCCCAAGAAATTCTGAGTTGCTTGTAAAAGAGCTGAGAAGCCCTGTTTGTAAACCACTCAGCTTCAGGGATGAGGGCACTCTGATCAAATTGTGCTCCCTGTTAGGTGCTAACAGCTGTAATGAAGGACATCAGCTGAAGATGAAGTGGACAAAGTATCTTCAATGAAAGCATATGCCTTAAAATTATTTGATTCATAGTGCACCCAAAAGTTTATGTTCAGTGTCAGCAGAGCAGTGACTTGTGGGAAACATCCCAGCATCTATGTACTTTGGAAAGAGTTGTTGTGCTTCTTGTAGATAATACTGAGAACAGGAGAATTCCTGCTCAAGAGCCTCCTTTCCCTTCTTGCTCCCAAAGTGAGAGAAGCATGTTGCTGTTCCTTATGCAGATGATTTCCTCTGATACAGAAAGTATCTGTGACAGGCTTGAAGCTCCCTCTGGTTCTTTCTCTTTACAGACACTCCTGTAAGATCAAGCCTCTCACCTGCCCTCAAATAAGACCTTGCAGTATCCTAGATAGGAATAGAGATACGTTTATTGTCTGAATTATAAAGTAAAATTTATAAACTATTGGTTTAGAAGACCTAAAATCCAATACATTGGTTTTTATGTGGCTCACCTGGGATAAAGTTGTGATGAGTAAAGTTTAACCTCTCATCTGAGCACTCTCCCTGTGGCTTTAGAAGGCTGAACAAGTATGTAAGTGCAAGAACACAGCCAGGTGAATGGAAATATATCTGGGAATTAGTATAATCTTACATACTGCTGCTGGTGAGACAGCAATGAAATTACCTCTCACTGATAAGATTGATAAGGGTTGTTGCTGCACTGTTTCAAACTTCTGTTGTAGCTTTAAATATCTGCTTTTTATCCAGTGTTTATGTTAAACTTCAGCATTTTCTTTTTTTCTTTTTTTAATTAACTCTAGCCTTTTTTTGTCCTTTTTTTTTTTTTTTCCCTGAGTGTCTATTTATATTTTGCTACCAGTAGTGAATTTAAAAGAAATGTTTGCCTTTTGGATTTCTCTATCCCAAGCTTAATCCTTCCCAGAGAATCAAATGAGATCAAGGTCAGGTTTTGTCATTAAAGATGGAGAGGGCACATTTCTTTCCTAGTGTTCCTCAGCCACAGACAACTTATGTGGTTTGGTGAGTGTGAAAGGCTGGAGGGATTTAGTAACTCTGGTGTAAAGGACGAACTCTTATTTCATAATTTATCCCCTAAATTTGAAAGAGCTAAAACATTTAGAATAGAGGGTAATTAATGTGTGTTGCAAAGACAGACCATTCAACAAAGCCTGAATATTTACTGCTGGCACTAATGCACTGTTTGCCAAAGAAAATCCTAAATCCCTGCTGAAATAAATTTAAATTTGAATTGTATATAAAGTGTATAATTGCATTCATAATGACTATATCACATATGTGTGCACATGTATTTTGTAGTGTTATTTTTGCTCATATCTGGAGCTGAGACTACAAACACTCTTGAATTCAGTGACTTTGATAACACAAGTGAGAGAATTTTTACTGTTTCACACCAATAAGGAATTTTGTTAAGTCATTTCCTTGGGGGGAAAATTCTGATTGTGGAGAGGGTTATTGCACTGTGCACAGTTCTCCCGGTTTAGGTGACTGGTCAGGCTGGTCTGGATATATTCTATGGGGATCTGGACGTTTATATGTTCTACCT
>VXAC01008058.1:1174291-1237129 GCA_013399225.1 Rhipidura dahli
TTTTGGTGAAGAAATTGATTTTCAGAGGTGTGATTGCTCCTCTTTCTCACACAGACTCAAATCTGTGTCCATGTGCTGCCAAGACAGAAAATGTGTTTGGATGCTGTTTTTTAGGCAAGTTTTGCCCATATTTACTTGTGTCTGTGAACCTGAAAAACAAAATGTTCCCAAGTCTGAGACATTGCCTTGATTTGAATACTCTGTAGGTGGAGATGCTGCAGCTCAGAAGCCCCCAGGAGTGTCAGACTGTGTTTGAGCCCTTGTAGGTGGCACAGTTGATCACCAGGCACTCCAGAGCTGGGGACCGCATGCTCCGTGTGTTGTTCAGCCCACAATTAACAGCCCGTGGCTCGTGGGGCTCATGGGAAAGGCTCCTCTGGTGCAAAAATAGGAGGAACAGCCTTCTGACAAGAGCTGGCACCTTCATGACAGCCATATCCTTTCACACTGTGGTATAATGCAGTTGAGCCTGCTTTGAAGGCCCAGTTTGGTGGTGGTCCTGCCTTATCTCGCAGTAGATACTGATCCTTATCACAGAGTCATAACAAACTGGTGGAGTTTGGAGGGGGTGAGAGAAGACTTTGGCTTCATTTAGAACAAGTCTGACGTGAGCATTGAGAGATTTTGTACTTTGGGTTGCTGGTTTTTTTGTGTCAAATTTTAAGAAGTTTGTAAAGCTCAGTGTTAGATGTGCTCCATTTGTCCTACTGGAAAAGGAAAGAGCTGTTCCAACGAGATGTTCAAAATGTCAGGCTTAAAATTCTTGTACTCGAGGACATTCTGTTTAATTCTTTTGTGTCTGCAACTGAAGGATAGGAAATGGTGTTCCAGTGTAATTTCTCAGGCAAATGCAAGGTTGCCTTAGTAACTTGTGACCCCCTCGACTCAGTCTGAGGAGAGAAAAGGCAAAGTTATTCAGCGAGTGGAGGAAAGTGGGGCAAAGTGTTATCTCAGAGCTGTGATATTTGGCTTCCAGTGGCCACAGAAACTTGACACACATCAAACGTCAAACTAGCTGATAGCAGACAGGAAGGTTTAGTGTTGACACAGCAGAGCTGACCCCTGCCAGCAGCGAGGCTGTGTTTAAATACAGCCACATCGCTCTGAAATCACCCCGGGCGTGCGAGCGGTGCAAACTGGAGGTGAAGGTATAGGAAACATGGGGAGCTGGGACATTCTCCTGCCTAATTGGGCTGACAGCTCAGTCTGGATGGAGGACAGTGTTTATTTACTCATTGTTGTGTGATGAGCAAATAGAAAGATATTCCTGCTTTAGCCCATGCTGATATTGGTCCTAACACTGTCTGGCTCCAGCTGCCGTAAGCCAGGACAATACAACACAAAAACTTCCTATTCACCATCACTTCTAATTCTGTCCTGGCACAGATATGCAATGACCTCAGACCACAGTTGGGTCTAATAAGGAATTTATCTTCATGGAAATGTGACATCTTGCTACCAGAAGGCTACAAAAATACGAGTAACAATGGGTAAATGAAGATAAAGGTTTATCCTGGCCAACTGTTGCATTTTCAAAACAGTTCAACCCTGCCATGCAAAAACTACTGTTTGACATAGGATGCCGTCTGAAGCTCTTAAAAAGTTATCCAGGTCACTGTGGAAAGAACATGCTCTTATTGTTGTTTTTATAAGTGAAAATTACTGGATTGATGCTTTTTTCTTTTGAATGATGCAGACATTCAATATCACTTTTCAATTCCCAGAATCCACTTTGGATACAGGAAAGGAGATTTCAGGAAATTCAGTTTTTCACCAAGGAATTAGGCTTTTTCCTCTCTTAACCTCCACCCTCCACACTAGGAGTTCATACTCTGTATGTGCTTTTAATCTTGACTTCAATATATTTTACTGTGGCCAGCTTTTAGTTACAGTTTAATAACTTCAGCTTTATTTTGCCCCAGGCCATATTATAATGAATAAAAAACTTTTTCTATGATTTAGCTGAATTTATGCAGCTGCCCTTAAAACAGCTGCATAATTTTTCCTACTGACTAGGAAGGGTAGCAGTTTAGTCAGCACAGACTGATCAGCTGAATGCTACTTCCAAACTCAGTTTTGCCAAAAAATCAAGTGGAAACGAGTGCAGATCCATGATCATGCTTCTAGGTACCTTGTGTAATGTTGTTCTTTCTTAAATTAAAATTATCCTAACCCCCAAAAGTAATTTAGACTGAATAAGGACCATATTTTTATATGGTTCTGTATGGTACCTTGTGCAATGATGTCTTTAATCTGATGAGGGCCTGTGAAACACCCCAAACAGTTTCTTCCCAGTTTCCAGTCTTATGAAGGAGACAGTAAGTAGATATGGGAAGAAGCTTGCATCAGCCATTGGTTATCTTACATTTGACCACTTCTGGGTTGGTTCTTGCTGTGAGTGCAGCTTACAAGTAGGCCAGGTCCATCAGTGGCTCCATCGAAATCCACAGAGAGGTGTGTCAAAAGCACATTTGCAGAGCCTGTGCAGTCGTTCTGACAGGAACGGCGAGGCCAGCTCAGAACAGGCATCGAGCCTTTCACCTTGCTCATTTCATGCCTTAAAACCTGGCATCTGGAAAGGAATCCCAGCCAGGAGCCTGTGTGGATTCCAGCCGAGCAGGCAGCGAGGATATTGGATAATACACGTTGTGTGGGAACCTGCCTACAAATTGAAGGATGGCAGATAGGATGAAAGAGGCAAGAGGTCAGTAGTATGCAGCTTAGGGAGCACGTGGTTTGAATGCAACTGTGAAACCTAAGACACCTCATCAATTTGTGAGACTTCTTTAATAAGGGCCCAGCTTCGTCTTAAGGCAGGGAATCCTCTCCAGAATTCCAGACACATGAAAGACATTAACTCATAATTCCTAGTAGTCTCCTGAGTACCTGCTAATAATTATGGCTGGCCTTTTTGGCCTTAGAAGCTTTCAATTACCTGGTGTTAAACCTTTTTGAGTAAACTGGAAACCAGTATAGGATGTTGAATGTGAAAAGGTGTATTTGTTAAATACTTCTGTGCACTGACAAATCCGAACCAAGTGTATGGCTCTTACTCGCTCAGGATTAGCAAATATCAAACTGAAATGAAGAACAACTATTTATGTATACTTAAAATAGCAGGTTTAAAAGAAATCTTGTAAAGAAAAGAAAAAAAAGCAGCAATAAACTCTAGTCTGAGATCATACTATTAAATAGAAATATTATTAAAAGAACGAGTTTTAGAAGAATGAGAATGATCAGTTTGTCCAGCTGTTCTAGTAGCAAGGAAAATGTTAATTAAAAAAATAAGAGAATTATACACATACTATTCATCTCAGTATAAAAATGTTAAGCAAAGAAAGCAAGGCAGATTAGATCCTGGTGTGGAGTGTATGCTCTAAACTTAAAAAGATTATAAGATGTGTAATAAAGATAAAGCACCCCCCTCCCCCACCCCGCCACCCCAAACAGTGAGAGCACATTGAGTCATGCAACGAACCTTTTATTCATTACAGCTCTGAAAAATCAGGGGTCAGTTCTCCATTCCATTTTAAAGGAGACTTGAATGTAGTGTTTCTGTAATATATGTTCAGTTAAAAGCCCTCCTCCCAGCTTTTCACTGCCAGAATGAGGTAAAGAATCTGGAGATTTTAGAACTAATAAGCCAAGCAGTAAAATGGTGCACATTTGTGTGGAGCCTGATGAGGGATGGGAATGCACCCAGGGAAGGCTTGGCTGCTGCAGCACAGACGCTGATGGGTGGATGCACCAGGACTTCGTTCTATGAATCAACCTTGGCAAATACCATCCACGAAAATTCAAAGAGGGGGGAAAAAAGGTGAGAAAAACCTGACTCTGGTTGTTACACGCTGTACAGGATGAAAGCTGGACAAGCCATCCACCTGCAAACCAACTGCTAAACCTCAGGAGATTGGGAAAGAAGAAATGAAGAAATCTT
Organism: Rhipidura dahli; assembly: GCA_013399225.1. Lineage (NCBI taxonomy): Eukaryota > Metazoa > Chordata > Aves > Passeriformes > Rhipiduridae > Rhipidura > Rhipidura dahli. The sequence continues at coordinate 1,178,229 of VXAC01008058.1, forward strand.
AGAGAACAGTGTTGGAGTACCTGGAGATATCCTTGACTTCCACTGATGTGGGGGAAAAAAAATTGAAACATCCACTTTCTTGGGCAGGAAAATACATGTTATTACAGAATAATGTCATACTGAGCTGAACTGAAAAGCTCAGTAAGACAACTGCTATCAAATATTCCAGCTCTTACTTGTTTGGGTGTCTCTGCCGGACAGAAAGGTGAGACAGATGTTCCACACCCCATTCTGTACTGCAGTTCAGGCCTTTCCACAGCACTGGGATGTGCTGTGGGACCAGATGGATCAGAAAGTTACTCTTTCAGTTGCAAAGATCTCAGCCCCTTCAGAATTCCCATATGCTCATTTTAACATTCTGAATGCAGTCTTTAAACATACTGGGCTAGAAAAATTTAAAGTAATAAGGGAAGGAACAAAAGAAAATTCTTGCATTCTTAATGTGACTGAAAGTATAGTCTTTCCTTGCAGATTTAATTCTTCCTATGAATGTCCAAACTGTGTTTGCAATATTTTAAAAAAACCTGGATAGAATCACGCTGGAGTGAGTGTTTGTGAAGTTAAGAGAAAATTCTGGGCCTTCAACTCTGATAAATGTAACTCTAGAGTCCTATGAAAAATTTCATTTTCAAGGAAGCCTTGCCTTTTTATGGGAAATTTGTCCAGCTGAAAAATTTTACTGGCTCCACTCCTCATTCCCAGTTATGGACCAGATTTGGAAATACCTGTGAAAAACAATATGTTGGTTTCAAGGAAATGCATGGATGAAAGCATTGCAGTTGAGGACAGCCAGATCTGTTCTTACAGAAATGCTTTGTATTAACACGGTCCGTTACTTACACATCCTGAAGAGCATTACAAGCACAGAAAACTCCAAAAGGGTGAAAGTTAGCCAAGAAAACCAGCTGTGCATGACTTTGAGTCCTACCCCAAACACTTGGAATGAATCTGCATGGCTCGTCAATACATCTGTATTGCTCTACTTGCAATGTGACTGGTTTTGTCCTAGAACTACCGAGACAGAGCAGTGGAGGTATATAAAACCAGGGCAGTCACGGAAAAAGGAAATTTCAGTGTCTTTGTGCACAAAATTGTTTGTGTTCAGGATCAGCAAGATGGGTTACAGATGTACTTTGGAGAAACAAGGCAATTCACTTCGACTTTTGCAGAGCATTCTCTTAAAAATTCTTTGCAAGGCTTTAAAAAGATGGGGAGGGGGCAAGAGGGAAATATATAATATGTGTGTGTGTATATATATATATATATATATATATATTCCTGAGAGTGACTGCAATCCTCAAGGCCATGCAAATAGTTTGTTTAATCATTAAGGTATCCTAGGGCTGATGGGAAGTTAGGCTGGGTAGGGAAAATACAGGGCAGGAAGTTGAGAGATTTGAGTTCAATTCCAGCTTCAGGACAGAATTCCCATGTGACCACAGGCCTCTCGTTTGGACCCATGTTTACCTACACAGTGTTTCACCCACACTCTTGCTGAAACATTGTTCTGAAATAAAAAATGGTGCTGAGCTACTCTGCAGTGGAGACCTACCTCTTCTGGTTGGAAAAGCCATGGGCGTCTTGCTTTTTCCTACAGAAGGAGTGACACAGAACTTGTTCTAAATGGGAAATAACACCTCCTCCCTGTTCCTGCAGTTTTGCTAGGTGGATCACAATCCCAGTCTCTGAGTATGGCTTAGTGTAGTAAGTATTTGCCTCATGCAGCTCTCATCACCTGCTGTATTAAGACATGACTTAGGTGACTAAAGAAAGGCCTTACCGAGGGTATGGCCACATCCTCATGCTGTCAGAGCAGGAAGCTCCCACTGAAATGGTGTCACCTTCACAGTTCAGTGCAAAACTCTGCATGTGGCTTTCAGAAGAAGAAAATTCACCATTTTTCCATTTGCCATTGGATCTGTGTCTCATGATGGCTATCTAGTGTGATAATTCTAGCACAGTGATATAAAGTTACACCACTTCTGGGTCTGTAGACATTATTTTAAGCAGCATTTCCATGGGATGTGGCATTGTACAGCGCAGTTTTAGATACTTTGTCCTTTGCATGGACTCAAAGTAAATTGGATTTTAACTTCACATCAAGTCCCTGAGTGTATTTAGGTTCTACATCATTACAGTGCCCTTTCTGGATATTCTAGGTCTGTGTCCATCCCATCCACCTTCAGATACCTCGCTGTTGTGCCAAATTTAGGAACCTCATTACACAGGTAGGCTGGTGAAGTGATCTGCTGTGAGTACATGTATCCTGTGTTCTCTTGACCATGGACACGACCACCCTTCTAAATGAAAGGCATTAGTTGGTAAATGATCCAGGAGCACTCTCCCAGAATATAATTGGCTTAGTTTAAGTTATTTCCCCAGTGACAACAATAATCTGAAAAGGAGAGGTATGATAAATGTTCACATATGTGCATCTATAGAAGGGAATCTGCAGAGTAACTAATTTCACATCCTTCCTTTATGTAAAACTTTTTTTGTACACAAATCCATTGTAATTGATTCAGTCTTTAACAGAGATTGTTGGATTAAATGTGGGACAAAAGTTGCCAATTGTGAGTTTGCTAAATCTGGAAATATGGATCCATTTGAGGCCTCTTCTTCAAACAGCAGTTGTTCAGCTTTACTGGAGTTGCTAGTTGAAGTCACCATCAGATTTCCGTTCTGTTCAAATAGCACTTGTTATAAATCTCAAATAGTCAGTAATTGATCACAGCCTGGAATTGTAAAACTCTATCTCAGTGCCTGAAATAGCACATGTTTGTGGTGTGGTGTGTGGTTTCAGTCCCTGTCGAGAAAAAGGGAGACCTTGGAGAATATGAAAGTCTTAAGGAGCTTTCCACTAATAGAAGGGTCAAGGGACAGCACTGTCAAAGCATCCCCTCGTTAAAGCTGTGTGGGGAAACAAACAGCTTTCGAGCTCCAGTGTCTCAGCTGTCAGTCACAGGAGATGAACACTCTTTTTGTTCAGATCCCTGAGAAAATCCCTTGATTCTCCTCCCTTTTATCCCCCCTCCGCACTGGGTCCCATGCCAGTGTCCTCAGTGAGGCCACCTAGGCTTGGCAGGAGTGATCATCCATGATCCAGCCATGCCAACCTGACTGAATTTCCTCAAAGCATCGTTTTGAAGTGACAGAAATTAACACAATTTCCTTTCTCCCCACTGCAACCTCCATCCTTGTAAGAGATCCAAGGAATTGAAGACTTGTCATGGGTGCCTGCAGAATGGCAGCTGTAGAATAAGTAGTATGGTAAAAACCTGCTTGGACATTCAAGAAACTAAATACTGACATAAGAACTTAAATTTAGTTTTGTGGCTTTAAAAAAACCCAACCAAACAACCAAACAAAAGCAAACAACAGTTTAAGCTCTGCTTTTGTTTTTAATGAGTTTTCAATGAGATAATCCTGTGGCTTTTAATTTATTCTAAACATAATTTATTTTTAATGGTGAGATCTCCATCAATTTGGTCAATAGGACAGTTTGGAATCATTGATACTTGAACATTTCACAATTTTGTGTGGATAAAACCTCTCACTTGAGTAATTTACCACTGTTTTTGTTAATAAGGGAAAAATAAGAGTTCTCTATCACGTTGAACCAACAAGAAATCTTCGGAAGTTGCCTGATAGAGGAACTGTACAAACTTTCATGTGCTGAGAGTGAGTGCAAAGGGATTCTTTCTAATAACTACTCTTGAACCACTCCAGATTTGTTAACATTTTTCTTTCTATAGGTCTATTATCAAAAACCTTTTTAGTTAGTATATAGTTTGTACCAACAGTTTGAAAGTATTAATAGATCCTAATATTAAAACTTTACTGACTTTGTAATGGATTAGCCTTTGTACCCAGCTAGAATCTAAAAGGTGTTACAGAAGTAAAGCAGTAGCAGGATGCCACAAGTCCTTTTAAATCAAATACCCCACTCTTTGCTTGAGGCAAGTCTCTGTTCTTTGGGGAGAGGCCTTCAGATGGAGCATTCCAGATAGACATGGCAGGGTTTATGTAGCTTGTTTAAGGCTTTAAAATAAAAACCCACGTTTTAAATCCCAATGGTCCTTAATCCATTAGAGAATGAAAAATTGACTGGAGTGGAAAAATAAGGTATTCTGACTCATAGATTAGCAATAAGATATAAACAACTCAATCCCCTTTCTCCTTGTACTTCCTTTGCAGTTCTGCGGCATATTTTCAGGGGAACAAGCAGTTAAGCACTGGCTGGAGTGGTCTGCAGAGCAAGTCTGTAGAAGGCTAAGAAGGCACGTATTAGTCTTTATTGGTAGAGCTGCTTAGCAAAGCTCAAACAGGGTGCATGACTACAGGAATTAAGAAGCTATCTCCCAAAAGTGTGCCTGTTTAGTGTGGCTATATTTAGAGCTATCCTATTTTAAAGGGCTGTAAATTCCCCTCCTCTCCTCTGACCCTTCATCAGCACAGCAAACCATGGTCAGGCTTTCAAACCTACTAGCAAAACTGAACAAATTCAAGTTTCAAGTGGTCACCATTGCTCTCCTCTAGTTTCTTTCCAGCTGCTGAGGAATAACGAATACGCTCAGCTGAAGGGCTGACAAACAAAAAAGACCTTGCAGCTGTTGGTGGCCCTGGTATCCAGCCCGGGGTAGCAGTTTGCCAAGCAGATGAAGAGGAGGGTGGTCTAATCATAAGCAAGTTAAAGGGAAGCAGAGTGACATCTATGACTGCCTCCAGCCTTAAGCTTTTTGGGGGGCAGGAGGTATTGTTGTTATTGTAAATGCCAATTAGGACAAACCTCTTTCTTGGCAGTAAGCAGTGCAGGGTGCCTACAGAGAAATCCAGCTGCTGGAATGCCACCAAGTATCTGGCAGAGCACCTGCATTCCAGATGCGTGACTCTGTGCCCCTCCATCTGCTGAGCACTCCCTATGCTGGCACTGGCTTAGGAAAGGATACAGGAAGTTATGGTTTCCTCACTGATAATTACCCATCTCAGCATTTGTAACCTACAGGCAAAGCCTAAAACAATCTTGAATTCCCCTGGATTCAGTTCATTAACAAAATTCCTCTCACAAGGAAAGGAGGGTTAGGTTTTCTCCAGGCAGTGGTAAGTCAGGAGTAAATCAATGGGGTTATACCATCCAGGAGCAGTGGGGGTAAGTTTAGTCAGGCCTTGTTTGAGGACCAACATGATTCTGGTGTCATAATGTTCTGCTTGCAAGATCTGCTGTCCTTTAAAAAGAAAGTTGCCTGTTTTTTCCTGTAAGCTTTTCCTACTTCAGTTAAAGGGAAGGCAAATGAAAAGAAGAACAAGGGAAAACTCCAAGGTGGCAACTGAGGACAAATAAAAGCAGATAACAGAGACTAAAATCACAACTTTTTACTTCAGAGAGCCCAGGTCTTCTTTTACTGTGTCTAGGTCTCTAAATACAAGAGATGCAGAGAGCAATCCTTGTGCCCCCACTGAAGTGTCACAGACTGGTTCATGCTAAGCTCTTGTTAGAAAAGAATTGGGTTCCTCGTGTTTCATGGCATTCTGGTCTGGGATTCATCTGACCCCTGTAGGTTCCTGGAGGATCCTGCAGAATGAATATTTGAGTGTTTTCCCTGGTATCAACTCCATGAAGCACAATGGTGCTGCATTCCAGCTCTCACATATGTTGCTGTTGCAGCATGAAACTGGTGATGGGTGCACAGGGCTGTGGCACAAGGGCATGAGGCAGTGCCTGAGGGTGTAGAGCCTGCTGGGGTGGCATTGCAGAGCTGTTGAGGTGGTCACACCACATCATGTGTCTGCTGCTTTGGGAGTAGTCACCAGAGTGTGATATTGCTAGCCGGGGCCTGGACATGGTACTGGAGGGAGCTACGTCAAGGAGTCTGGATATGATCAGGAAGTAAAAGGCAATTATATGTTATGCATGCTCATGTTTCCAGTGTTTGAACTCACTTCTAGAACCTCTTTTGTTTATCTGAGTAAAGACATACCTAGAGATGGTACAGAAGTGGGTTTCTGCTGTAGAGCTGCCTCCTCGACCTGGAACCTGTGCAGCGTAGCAGCATCCCTTTCCCAGGGAGCCCTTTTCATCACATGTGGACATGGCTACTCAGATGAGGACCCTTTTGCACCTTCCCCGTGTCTGAATGGAGCCCAGGTTTAGCAGAGGGTTTGCACATGTTTTTTGCACAGTTTGTTTTGAAGCAGGGTGAGAGCAGGATATAAAGCCTTATTCACGTGGGAGCTCGTTTTAGTCTCATCTCTGTGCTGTCTCTTACTTCTCCATGGTGGTTCTGGCTGTGCTGCTGCCATTTTTGTGAGACACTGGGTTATCTCATCAAAGGAAATCCTGTAATTCTTATTATTAATCTTGGATGCCAAACACTGGCTTTGTCCTTTAACTTTTCCATTCACACGTTGGGACTGATCACTACCTGACTACTTAGGAAAAGGATGGTGCTTTTCAGGGAATAGGGATTGTTTAGCACAAGTTGCATAGGAAACTGTGGCTGTCATAAGCTTTAGTAAAATCTGAAGGAAAATTGCCATGATTCATCCACAGTTGTTAATATGACAAAGCCCAGATCCATACAAAGGAACACCTGGTCTGCTAGTGAACATATCTCTGGAGAGCAGCATTTTCCCACATGTTCGTTGCTCTAGAAAGAAGCCTGAATGTGGATCACTACTTTCTGAAACACCACAAGAAAGAACAGATTCCACTACGGGAAATTTTCTGTCATAAAGAAAATTATATTTGCTCTACAAACACTGAGTTGTCCCACTTTGTAAGGACTGACTGCCACTCTCTGAATCACTAAAAAACACAGAGGCCAGTTTCTCGACTCTTGAGAATCTAGAGATGTGCCAAAACATACAGGAATTTCATATTTTCCAGTAGCTACAAATCAGACCCTTTCTCTCAAGAAGATCCCAGTTTAGAACAGTCTCCTAGGTCACTTTACAAGCTCAAAGTCAACCAACTTTAGAAAGTAAAATAATTTCCTTATAGGGTGATTTTTACCCCACTGCTCAAAGCTTTTTCATCACCTTTCCTTTCCGGGTAGGTTTCAGATGGTGACTTGCACTCTCGCCTGTGCTCTCTTGCAAAATGTCTCTGTATATGAACAACTGTGAACGTTACTGTGGTGATACATCACTAGCTTTGATTTTAGTCGCTCTGTCTCCCACCCCTCCAGCTTTGAAAAGCTTGTAGATGCACAAATGTATCAATATATGTGTACATATGTATGTAAAGCAAGGCTGAGAGGAGCTTGGATGCCCTGTGAAACACCTGTTGCAAGATGTTTCATAATCTCTTCAAATGTTCTTCTATTTCTGCTGCCTGGGTTCCTACTTTTAGGCAGACCAGCTTTGTTAATTTTCCCTGTTTCTCTTCTGACTCCTGGTTTTACATTTCTCCCCCTGGTAATGCTCAGCCAGTACAATAAGGATTATTTTTTTTTTAAGGCTGGACAACAAGGAGGATAAAAGTGGAGAGAGAGAGATACTTTGAATCCCAGAGGTTACTAATTTCTGTCTGAACTGAATAAATGGCTGCATATAAATGTGTTTCTTCTTCTTTCAAAAAAGGGTTTGCTTTTTTTCTACTGACCCTGGGTGAGTCTGAAGTTACCTGAAACTGTTTGTAGCTCTTCAGAAATCGCAAGCTTTCCCACCTGAATTCCTCCCCTGTCAGCTGGAGGGGGCTTTCAGGTGGGTGTTTGTTTCATTGTGCCTCAAAGGGATCCATTCCTGTGCTGAAAGACAAGCCCAGGACAATGTTTTACAGAGCAGAAGATATTGTGAGGCACCAATTATCACATAAGTGGTTCTCACGGCTTGGGCTGGTACTGTGTGCCAGGTTGCACATTAACTTCTTTCACTGCTTTTTACCCAGTTTACTCAACATTCTCAAGTGGTGGCTTTGTCAATTGTTTCTCCTGCTGATATTTTGACAGGTGATAGCCCCCTGATGCCAGCTTAGCCCAGCTAGTAAGAAATAGGCCAACATGAAATTTTAGACCAAGTGACTGCTCTCATGGTATGGAGGAGCTGTAGGGTTGGTTCTGGTTTGGAATTGTTATTAATTTCCATCTGACAAATAGATCTCCCAACCCTGCTCTTGCGATACACTCTCTATGGTCTCCATTAAAAAAAAAAAAGAAACAACATGGAGACTTCATTATAGTTTTTCTCTGCCACACCATGCTTAAGTGTCAGGGTACACTTGGGGAGTATGTCTGAATCCTATGAGCACAAATGTATTTAAAGATTTATAGTGTTTCATTGATTCCAAAGGAATGTATAATGACCAGGCAATTTTCAGTGCAGTTTTCCTATATAAATCTTACCAAAATTGCTGACACTGTGTTATTAACACTTGGGGCTGGTGTTGCTGCAAAGTGAAGAGATTTATGTGGAGGATAAAGCAGAGATCTTTAGAAAGTGGGGTTCGCTAATTCATCTAGCTGTTCATTAGTTTAAGAGCTTTCTGTAGTTTGTATATTGCACTGACTTATTGGTTCTTTCTGCTTATGCTTAGAGATGCTATATAAGAAAAAGCTAATTAATTTTTTTCCTAGTAGTTAGGGCTGAATTTTAACTATATTCTTTTAAGTCTTTTCCTTAGTTTAATCCTGTTAGGTACTGAATGCTTTCAATGGCTCCAAATCAATGCAGGAGCTGAACTCAGGCGGGCCTTATTGTTGTCAGACCTTTCTTTTCCATCCTTCAGGGGTTTCTTTGCAAGGAGTGACACAGAGGAGCTGAGAGAATGATGCTGAGGACTGAAACTGCTCTTAATACATATCATATATATACATATGTAAATGTGTACCACATATTTTTTCCCCGCAACATTATTAATTTTAATAGTTTTTAGTCAGCAAAGATTTTAGAAAATAAACTTTGGCTATGGTTACTTATACTAGTGTGTTCATGTTTTTTTCAAACTTAGCTGGGAAGCCTAATTCACATGAAACTCATTTTATTTTTTCTTATCTTTGCTTGGTTTCTCTGTCAAAGCTGAAGGACTATTTAATGGCATACAAAAAAACTCTGCTTTTGGAAAAAGTGTGAAGACTACCAATGACAATGAGGAAGTTTTTCTTTAACTTCCATTTTTTTTGATGGCAGAAGCCAAATTATTTCTTAAACAGACCTGAGAACATCAGGGGACAAGCGACAGGCTTGTGATGTGATAGCAGGAGCTTTTCTCACCCTTTCTCTTTTGCATGTGTGTTCATGTATGTGTGTGTTTTGAGTTCTTCCTTACAGGAAACATTTTGCAAAGTCTTCCTGGTTACTGCACATTGTCTGTTAAATCATTCAAGTCAGCTGAGTGTACCTGTGCCTAAAGCTAAGCATGAGCTTGGAATCAAGCACATCCTCAAGTCAGGGTCTGTATCCAGAACCTCCATGGACTCAGTGTTGGTCAGACAAGGAGATTATCAGAGGTTACAGAAGTTTGGGGTCCCAGAGCCTGAGCTCCTCATGTTGTTCAGAGGGAGCTGACACAAATTTGTGCTGTTCAGGATCAGGCTTCAGATGTCTCAAGAGACATCTGCAGAAGGCTCTAGTTAAGGAGCTATGATTTAATTTTTATTTCTTATCATGCTGGGGCCTGGAAGAATATTTTGTGCTATCTGGTTGACTGATGGGTCTGAGAGGTCCTACTCCAGGGGGCTCATAATCTCAACCAAAGGGAAAACATACTGGAAAAACCTCTGGCAAAAAGGACTTTAAAAAAATCTTTTTTCTCACATATTTAGCCTGAACTAGCAATAACAACTTTGATGCAGGGCATTTCCTGAGGATTAATGACTGTCTGGGGTCATCATCTCCTCCCAGTTAGTTATTAATCCCCAGGAAATACTCTGTGCCTTGATCATTATTGCTTAATTAGCATTGAGAATGTGGGGGGTTTAGGTTTCTTTTCATGCATCCTGTGAATTGCTGGGGTGGGGGTTTCTTTCATTAACTTGCCCTTTTCAGCCTGGATGGGAGCATGGGTTTTGCTTACAGTTTGCAGGTTTGAGAATTTAGTCACAGGGTTAAATCTTCTCAAGCAATTTGAGTTCCATGTGAAAGCACCACGAACTGCCCACATCTGCAGCGCATCAAGAAGTGTTCCCCCCTCAGCTCTGCTGCAAAACATCGGGTGCCATGGGGGCAGTAGCCAGAGTCTGGGAGATGGGGATGCTGAAAAAGGGCAGGGAAAGTTGTGGGGTGGAGGAGGGGGAAGAAAAGGAAAGGAGGGAAGAGGAGTGGAGAAATTAGGAACTTCCAATCTCAACAAACAATTTTATCAGCCACCAAAGAAGTTCTCATGTCATACAAAATTTTGGGAAAATTTTGGAGCCCAAGCAAATTTTGGAGTCCATAGTTTCTTCAAGAAAACTATGCCTGATTCAAATGGCCCTGACTGCAGCAAGCCAAATCTATTCAGTTGTAAGAGCAAGGAGAATAAATTCATACTTTATCCTGCCTTTTCCATCCCTGGAGGAGAGGAAGATGATGGACAAAGTCCTGTTTCAAGCATTGTGTGGTGGGACTGAGCTCAGGAGGGCTGTTCCCACCAACTATCCCATTCCTCCATTCTTATTCCATATCAGACTGGCAGCTACAGCACTGGGAGATCCCCACTGCGTGGTGTATTAGGGTTGTTTATGGGATGTGTGACCAGCCACAAAACTCCAGGAGTCATGGACAGAGCTTGACCTCAGGGATGCAGGCACTGCAAGTCCGGGTGCCCCCAGGCACGCTGTGGTTCCATCTGTTGATCTGTTTGTTATGGATGTAGTCTTAAGTATATTTTGAAAAGAAAATTCATTTTAAAAAGGAAATATCAAGTTTTCTGCTCCATACAAAGCCAAAATAGGATTTTTTCAAGACTTTTTTTTTAAAAAAACATTTTTGTAGAACTCCAGTGGCGAGACAGTTGGAGATGTGTAGTGACATTTCCTAGCCAGCTGTTCTTCTGATCTCATTATTCTCTTCTGCTGTGGGAACCTCTCTCCAAGTCTCCTTTAAGGTCTTTTGGGTCCTGCGTGTTTAAGTGAATATTTTAGCAATTTGGGCCTCATGTTTGGGACCAGAGGTGCAAATCAGTTTCAGGCCTTGCAGGAAAAACCCTTATCCTAAACAAATGTCTGGCCTTACAAATATTTCTCTGGCTGTGGTGAAAAAATGCAAACTTTGGTCCCTAAGTGCTACTCTTTTTACTTTTCTACCTAAATATTTGTATTTTGGGGGACAATAGCCTTCTCTTACCATTGGAAAAACCATTTGTTTGAGGAAAGGGGATACCGTAAAAGGAATACCTGCTTAGTTGTTTGTTTGAAGCGTTTGTTAGTATGAAGAGATTTGGAACAGAAATATATTTCCTTTTTTTGAAGTCAACTATCTGAGTGTTTATGATCTTTAAATTTTTGCCTGAAAACCCCCAGATAGATACATATAACATCATATAAAATCAGTGCAAATCATTATTTCCAGTTATTTTGAAAATAGCTTTAAAAAGGCATGGAAGCCCCTGGAACTGAAATAACTCCACCAACCCACATAGTATTTATAATTAATTCAATAGATATAAAGAGATATGACTGGTTTTGACCTTGACCCTGATCAACATTAAATCTAATCCTCATTTCAATTCTGTTCTTAAATATGGAAAAATGCTTTTGACAGAGTCAGTGGCTGCTATATATTTCAATTCTCCATAGTGTGTCTTTCAATGTTCTCATCCAAACTTTGGTCTTGTAACCGACCTCTGACAGTTAATGTATGGTCAATGTCAAACCATAAAAGGGATAAAAAGGGGAGAGGGAACAGAGAAAGAGTCATTATGCAGATGCTCTATAAATGTCCATTAATGAGACATTCCTTTGTACTTTGAAGTTCATAGCAGAGTTCGACATTGAATAGGTCTCAGGGGTTTTAAGGCTTCATCACACATATTTTTGCATGGGCTTATTCTTACCAAAGAACAAATAGAAGAGACCTGGGTAAAGAGGCTATAGCCCTAGATAAGATCAAAAAGAAATGTATGGGAAGAAATTTCTGTGTGTGCTTGGGAGACAAAACAACATCATAAATACTGGGAGGGTTGTAATTTGATGTAATAAGGCCAGTGTGAGTGAAAGTCTGAAAGCACAGTCACCAAAACCATTTCTGCAAAAAACAAAAGCTAAGACATCAGAGGAACTGCATAAGATGAGCAGTAAGGAACCTGTGGTCATATCTGACTTTGTGCGATATCTGTCCCTTTGTGTGAGGGACCTCACTGGCATCCCAGAGCTGTTGGAAGTGTGTGGGCCCACACCCACTGGGAGCCCAGCTCTCACAGGTCCAGGGATTTTCACAGCTCTGTCCTCCTGGCCTCTGGCCCTCTTAGCATCCTCTGTTTGCCATGTCTCAGCTTTTAGTCTGTAAGACTCAGTTCCTCAGAGGTAATTATGTGCCTCTCTCAAAAACCAGTCTACATCTCCCGGAAGCTCTGAGGACAGAGGGTCCCCTCTTTGATGTGTCAGAAAAGATGCAGTCCAGCAGTGCCATGATGTGAGCCCTCTGGTACAGGAGGGTGAACAAGAGTCAATAAAAATTGAACTGTAGGGGAAGGCAAATCTTAGAGGATTTAGCATGCAGAGTGCCACAGGCAGGAGCTGTCCCTCTGCATGTGACTTCCCCATAGCCTTGAAGTTTCCAGCACACCTGCTGGCAGCTGGGCCTGAATGTGCTCAGATGAGTTAGTACAGAATTAATCAGAGCAGGAAATCAGAATAGGCCTTAGCTTCATTTCTCAATTTTTCAGTGCAGTGTCTACATCCTGAATAAAGCCTAAAGTTCCCACCATGGGAACAAATTTCTATGCTTTTGTCCATATTGGGTAACTATTCTGTCTCCTAGCTGCAGTGAGATGCGATCTCGCTGATGTTTTTCAAGTCTTTAAATCAAATTGGGGAATTATCCCAGAATTTACTGAAGAGGATACAGACTGTAATTCTCTTTGACTAACACGATTCCCAATTAAAAAAAAAAAAGTGTAATATTCAAGGAAGATGTGCTAAAGTTCCATTTTTTGCAGTCTGGTTTGAAGAAGAATCTGAACTCCCATCATCACACCCTTGGATTGCAATGATATTAAGCTACAGGATGGAAAGGACTATGTGAAATTGTGTACTCACTGAGGTCAGGGGAAGGCTTGTATTGCCTGGAGTGAGGGCACTGTTTTATTCTCCATCTAACATAACTCTTTATGTTGTTTTTAATCCACTCACCCCTGGAGAAAAGCTTCATTGCACTTCTTGAGATAAGAAGGTGTAACTTTTCTCTTGCTGCCTCTCCACTTGCCTTGAAGGGATCTGCTCAAAAAGCAGGATCGGAAGTGTGTGGTTGTTTGATCTACTTACTGAAAGTCAGTGATGTAGAGAAGATGACCTGAATCAGGGCTTCTGGCTTTTATGCTTGCTTCTTATGGTGGCAAACCAGGTCTGCATTAAACTTGTGAGATCAATTTCCTGTAACTCTGGTTCTCTGCTTTCTGTTTCCTCATCTTTCTTGTAATACAGACATGAAATGTCTCAGTGTGTGTATGTTCTGTTTGAATCAACCCATTTTAGGGAGGCACTGAATTCCTAGATCCATGTTAAGCATAGTGGTTGAGACAATAGTGGATGGGAATGGTGAAACCCTTGTTTATCTTTGAAAATCTGCCCCTGCTTATTCAGTAGTGCTCAAAAGCCAGATTTGGGATTATACTCTTTTTTCTTTTTCTTTTCCCCATTTTCTTGTTGTTTTGGGAGGCAAAAAAAGTTATCTTTCTCATCTGTACATGGTCTGAAAACCAGATGTTATCATCACTTGGTTGTAGCTCTGCTGGTACAGCATGTTTTGCTTATTAAAGAGAAGACATGGTTGAAATTAGATCTGTTTGATACATTTCATCAAGCTTTATGTATTTGCAAATAATAAACAGTTTGCAAAATGTGGCTTGAGCTTGTGGGTTGCAGCTCACTGTCACTTTAATATAGGTTTCAGAACACAAGTGGCAGTGTGGGGTCTGTGTCTAAGCTGGAAAGCACCTTTGAAAAATTAAGAAAGGCACATTTCACCCATGTCTTTCTTTGTTAGGAAAGATGGACTCTGTCTCGTGGCAGCCGTAGTTTAAGTAAACATAAACTCTGGCCCAAATTTCATAACCATCACTTCCTCAAGGCTAGGGGCACTAAACCAAACTATAGTTTTATTTGGCTAACCCCAAAGTAGGATGTGGTTGCCAGCCTCGGGAGCCACATGATCAGGTTTCAAGCAGACGCCACCAGAACTGTGCTGCTGTCTTAGTCAGAAAAGTCCTGGATGTGTAAGTCCCAGCGCCATCATTAATGTTTAACAAATAAATGTAACCATAACAACAGGTATGCTCCAATTAAAGCCTCCCTGCTCCTTTATCCTGCGCTGGGACAGTCTGGGAGTGCCTCGACACCGCTGGGCTCAGGAGGAAAAAGGTGCCAGAAAGGGAAAATTGCCAAGGGAAAAGGTCAGGTCGTAAGGGGGGACCTCATTGCTCTGTACAGCTACCTGGAAGGAGGTTGCAAGGACGGTTGGTCTCTTCTCCAGCAACAAGTGACAGAACAAGAGGAAACAGTCTCAACTTGTGCCAGGGAAGGTGTAGATTGGGTATTAGGAAAAATTTCTTGACTCGAAGGATCATCAAGCATTGGAGTGGGCTGTCCAGGGAAGAGGTTTGTGTCACCACCCCTGGAAGTCTTCAAAACCATGTGGATGTGGCACTCAGAAATATGGTTTAGTGGTGAACATGGGACTGCTCTGTTAATGGTTTGACCCAATGATCTTAGAGGTCTTTTCCAACCTAAATGATCCTATGACTCCATGATTCTCAACAGATGTCCCACTCTGCTGTAAGCACAGGGCTTTGCACAGTGCTGCTGAACATGGAGTACCAGCCCAAGGCACCTGCTGTCTGGAGGACTCTCCCAGAGCCCAGGCAGAAAGTTCCCTTTCCCAAAAAGGAAGGTTGAAACATAAAAATTGCTGGCATGTGGCTGCAAGTTGCTGAGCTGCTCCCCTTTTCCTGCACATGCAGAGCATCTGTGTTCAGATACCTTTGCCCAACTCCTGCCAGCTGACTGCCATTGGAGATGGGCAAGAGCTTCAGGACAGGGCCAAGCCAAGGGCCGGATCCCTCTGGTACGAGTGGCTGTTGCTTCATTGGTTGCAGTGGAAATAAGCTGATTTTGTCTCGCTGAGAACAAGGCCCCTCAGGCTTTTCTGTTCTCACTTTCTCCCCACCCACTTGGCTTTCCCTTTTCTATTGCGAACACCTCAGTGAGCCAAAGAGATGAACAGATGATGGAGTCAGTGCCCCTAGTTAATGACCAGCACTATATTCACAACCTCGTTTGGTTTTGTTCCTATTCGCTGCTTCAATGGTGCCGATGAGAAGGAATTAATTTTATTGAGGACAACTCAGTGAATTAAATGAAAAACTGCTCACTTGGCTGTAAAGGCTTTGACAGACGGCACAGCAGCCGGTCAGACTTGAAAAACTTTACATCTCCCGGACGTGGGGAGAGAAGGAGGCAAGAGAAAGGAGGGGAGGGAAGGTCATCGCAGATAAGCTGCAAGGCGACTATTTCAAGGCCTCTGAAAAACAACAGAGCAAGCTGCAGTCTCTTATTTTGATTCATGGGTCTCCCCTCCCTTTTGTTCCTTGGTGCACTAAATCTGTTCCTTAGTCCCCCTCATTTCAATGAACACTCAATAAGAAACTAATTGTCGTATGGTGAATTAGAGAAGAAGAAAAGATGCTCAGAAGAAATGTTATGGTCATGGAAAACTCTTCTGCATTGTAACCATCTGGTGCACCACAATTACTATGAATGGGATAATTGAGTCCCAAATAACTTCTTTTGGGTACAAATAATAGCCGTCACCCTGATTTGTATTCTTCACAACAGCATCGCCCCATCATTTCACATCACATCTGCACATTTCTTTGATTGGACACTGTGCTACCAATAAGTTACTACACTTAATTAAGCCCACATAATTCTCTTCAAATGAGCAGAAAAGTTTGTGTATAGGCCAAAAAAGAAAAGAAGCTGCAAATGAGACTTTAGTGACTCCACTTTGTATGAGGTATTGAGATTGATGGTGATCCCATGCCACCAAGGTTTTCCTTCAACATAGGAAAACTGTGAAAGCATTAGGCAGCTCAACAGCTGTGTATAATCTGAGGAAGGCCTGATTTCAGACAAACATTCTCCCAGAGGTGATTGAAACCCCATTGTAGCATAATCTTGCTTTTCAGAAAGTGTTACAATTCATTTGATTTGATTTCTCGGGTGTCTGGCTTTCACAGCATCATTAAAAACTCTGTAAGAAACTGAGAAATGGAGTCCTCTGCAAAGCAGCATTGTCTGCTCCTCAAGCGTGTTTCGCTCGAGCGCTGGGAGAAAGAATTGACAGATAACAGGCAAATGTGAGCCTCAGAATAAATAATACAGCAAATAAAAACATAGAGATCAGCTTGCTCAATTAGGAAGGATGAGGATGCAAAATCTTTAGAGAGATTTTTTTTCCTTTATGCTGTGGTTCCCTATTTACTAGCTGAAGTAGTAGGGAAGAGCACATTCCTTCAGTTTGCATCACTGATGTGTTATCAATTCACATGGCTTATTAGTTCTTCTTGAACTCTTCACACCATGGAATGACAGGCCACACAGCCTGGCCTGGCGAATAAGCCACCAGGAATGTGTTGGCGAGTCCAGTTGCTCAGGATCAAGCCCAAGAAGCCTTACTGGAATATCAGGGTCTATGGGAAGCACAATAGTAAACAAAGAACAGGGTTATAGAGAGAGAAACAACTTAAAAGAAAGTGAGAGTAAACCCCTGTCTTGTTCAAAGAGATTTTTTTTAAAATCAATGTTTTCCCATTCCACCCCAGCAAATCCAGAGCGACTTGAATACGTTTTTCAGAACAAGTGGCAAAATATCCCGTGAATGCTGCAGAGGTCACTTCACACACTCGCTCTGCCCCTCATTTGTTTATCTAAATGCTGACAAATTGCAGCATTTTAACAACATATCTCTGGTACTGAACTTCATGTGCACGACTTGCCCTCTATCATTGAGCTGATAATGAGGCTAAACATAAAGCTTTCATTCACTGCTATAAAGGCTCCTGACAGTGATGAATACCAAGTAGAAGAATTAGGTGGTTTATAGGAGAATATGCTATTGTGTAAAACTTCTGTGCCTTTTATCAACCCTTCTGCTCATTTTCAGTTCCTTCACGTAAGCTGTCTCCACAAGCACTTCTGTGAGCTTTCCTCTCCTCACTTTTGCTTTTAACGAGGCTGTCTTCCAGCAAGCGCCAGCTAAGAGGTTGTGTCAGCATTTATTCCTGGTTATCCTCTCTGAAATTCCTGAGACCCCTTTCATTTCACCAGAATGATGATAAACATTTAAAACAGCAGTGCCTGAGCTGTTTCTCTGCAAGGTAATTCCTTCCCCAGCCCTGTGCATAGCATGGAGCAGCAGCTGTCTGTCACCGGGACATCTTTCTTACAACAAAAGCAGCCTTGTCTTGGCATTTCTTTGCAAAAGCATCAACTAATATCCCTTTTAGATGGGTGTGTTTGTAGAAGAGGTGATTTCTGGGATGGTTTTTTTTTTTTTTTTAAATTGCTGGCTGCAATGAATCTGATTAACATTTCATTGTTCAGGTCTGAGCTCGGGGCTGGTTCTGGGAGCTGAGGGAAATGTGGGAGCAGGATGCTGGCAGATCCTGATAGAATATCTAATTTGACTGACTAAGGACCTCCCCCAGTGCTTTTATTCTTTGGGCCGTGAAGGCTGTGTTCTTGTCTGCCCCGGTATAACCCACCTGTGAACACAACTTTGAAGCATTTTACTCTGAATAGGATCTGGATGTGTCTCAGTTTGTGCTGGTCCTGCAATGATTTGCACTAAGCTTCATCTGTGCAAGAACGACACAAGTGTAGAGGGATGGACACTACCCTGGGGCAATTACTTCCTACCTTCTTTACTTCTTTTTGTTGTCTTCTGCTCAAATTGTCCAGGGGTACAGTCCTAACTACTTCTTGTCCCTCTGGCTGTGCCACTTCTCTTTCCATTTCCCTTCTCTGCTTTTCCCCTGGCTCCTCTCTGCTATCAGTGTTTCCTCCTGGCTCCCTTCCTGCTTTTGGCCAGAAGCCTGCAAGGTTAATGCTGTGCCTGGGCTGGAAGAAAGGCTCGTGGAGTGGAGGCACTGACAGTGGCATCTCCTTCCAGTTTGCAGAGGCAGCTGGAAGCATCCCAGACATTTTCAAAGGTCCTTCAAACATGGCTTGAAGACACAGGAGTGTTCAGTGACCCATGTGCTTGCTGCCTGTCACTTCTGCTGGCTCTTTTGGAAATCCCTGGTTATTAACCACTTCAGAATTTCTCTCCCTTTCTACATCAAGAATATTCCTATCACTTTAAAACACGTCTTCCCTTTTAAAAAAAAAGAGTGAGGACAGAGAGGGGAATAGCATTTTATTAAATGTACATGACACTGAGGATACAAAAACACCAGCATGGGATGAATTTACTAATCAAATGCAGACTTGGTCTACATTGTAGTATGACACTGGAAAGGAAATATCTCTTCAAAAGGTTTATTTTAACTCCAAAGGAAAATTAAGGGAGAGAATATTGAAATACAGAGGAGTCCAGGGGGTGGCAGGGAGGGAAGCTGGAGAATAATTGATGGAAGTAGGGAAGCGGAGCCTCATCCCAGGGCAGTGGGAATAGTGGAGGGTCTGTCCCCTGTACAGAGTGCTTCAATCAAATTACTATGCCTGGAGAGGCGAGGTTAGAGCTGGGAGAAGCTCAGCCATTCTCTTGCTGCTCCCACTGGAGGAATTGTGGAGGTTTTGCAGTGCAGATCCTTCATTCCTTACCCCAAATGTCACTATGCAACCCAGCCCCACAGCTACAACCAGGGCAGGAGCAGTGGTGTAAGGACCTTCTCTTTCAGGTGCCTGTCACCCTGCTGAGCCCCTCAGTGTTGTCCCAACAGTCCTTCTTCAAACTGAATCCAGTGAACTGCTCTGGGTTCATCATTTTCCAGGTTTATTTTTAAGCCTGGATCCACTCAGTGCCGCGGTTTATGGGCTGCTCCCACAAGCTGCTGGCACGTCCCAGCCAGGAGACTGAAGGCAAAGCTCAGCGCTGGGAACCAGCACGTGGGGTGGGCACAGGCTTTGCGAGCTGCTGTGGCTGCTGGTCCCCCACATCCCCAGCTAGAGCCATAATTGCTTTTTTCACAGGCTTTGGTGGGAAGTTCCAATTCTTATTGTTCATCCTCGATCTGCCTTTCATTATGATGGCTGTTGGGTCCCCTCACTGCTGTAATGAGAACCAAGGAAAACATAAAAATTCAAAGGGAAATGTGAAAATGCTCTTCAAAATCAGACGTGTGAAACACTACAGCTAAAAGATATATGTGAAATGCTGGTTAGAGGATGCTGGAGCAAAGGCAGCTTAGAAGTTTTTTTCCCTCTTTCCATTATTCTCCAGAAGGATGTATTCTCATTTTTGTTTCATGCAGAGTCTCTGAGCACTTAGAACAGTATTTTTGTATGCTGTGAAGTTGAAGAGAGCTATTTTCACTTTAAAACTTTATTTCTTGGAGTGTCTGTTTCTAGGACTCATGAGACATGGGATTAGGAATGGAAATGGCTTTCACCCTGTGTTTCTCTCTGTCTTCAGGCAGAAAAGTCATAGGTTTACAAGTGGGAAAATTGACACAAACTATATGGGACAAATACATTGATTCTGTTTCTTCTTCTGAAGACTTTTCCAAATACTGTTGGTTGGTTGTTTTATTTCTCAGAAAGCACTGGTGTATCCCACATGGCACATCACATTCGCCATACAAGCCTCAGTTCCCCCAAAATGCTCATAGGCAACTATCCCACTCCTTTGCTTTTGACACCACCAAACCAGTTTTCTCTGCAGCATCTTTGCACATGCTGTGAATCCTGCCCCCTGAAAATGGATGTGATGGGGGCCTGTTGGATTGTGTCATGTGAGAGGAAATTGTGCACACCACATTTTCAGAGGGGCGGGATGCCTTCTGAAGAGGGCAGTGGGGGTTTCTGTGGATCACAGCAGGGCAACCCTGTGTGGAAACCAAGCCATTCTTGCTGGCTTCTTATAAGCTGCCCACAGAGCACAAACAATGCCAGACACACGATGTATGGATTTTATTCTTTTAAAAAAAGGTAATAAACCCCCTTCAAATTGTAAACTAGGTTACATTTTTCAGACACAGTTCCTGCAACAAATTCTCTTCAGTTTTATTTATGAGAAACCAGCGACTTCTGTAAATGTAGATGGCTGAGTCCCAAGTTCTCGAGGTTTGCTGAGAGAAAGAGCTTTCAACAAAGTTGCAGAGGCAGTGGGTTGCCCCTTACAGCAATTAATCACGGGGGAGATCTGCCATGCCTCTGTCAGAGCAGGTCCCTTTCTCAGCCGCTGCCTGCAGCCCCTGAAGGCGGCATGGCCCATGGCAGGGTGGTACTGGAATAACAAAGACGGGGGTGCCACGGCTCAGGCTGGGCTTCCTGCCTGCAGGAACCTCACTCCACTGCTCCTTGTGTCCATGTGATCTCCAGCCTCACCCTCCCACTGGGCAAGGCTGGCCCTTGGGTGCCAGGAGCACAGTGGGATTGAGCAACACTTTGGCTCAGTCTCAGGTCCGAGTCTGGCTCTGCCATTTGCACCAGCAGGGTCAGGCCCCATCCATGAGTGTCCTTTGCTCATTCTCTGCTGCTTCTGCTCCTTTGTAGGGAAACCCAAAAGTTTATAACACAGGCAAAGTCTCCCTCCACTCCTCCCCCTTGCTCACAGCAAGAGAGATGTGTTGTAATGGAGTCAATTTCAAAGGGATTTAATCCATCAGGGTGCCAAAGAACTTCATGCAAGAGAGTCCTGTGTAATGGGAAAGCCTTTTAATGAGGAGGATATGTGCAGCTTCAGGTTTCACTGCTGGATGTGCAGGAGAGCAAACCTTGGCGCTGAGCAGCATGTGACTTCACATCCCCGTGCAGCTCTTAAGGATGTTTAAACTTCAGCAGGTAGTTGGACTCGCAAAATGTTTTAAAACAAGGAGAAAAGTAGATCATGTGTAACAGGCTGTCAGCCAGCAGAAGGACTCGGCCATGGCTTTTTAGTCTGTTTTGGTAAGGGAAGGTCAGGAAGGAGATTTGAACCACAAGCTGATTCAAAAATGTTTTATTTTTTGTAAACAACTCCATCTGGAACTAGTAAACTTTCAAAGTCTGAGCCAGCCCCTCACCACCTCCACACACCCCAGCCTGCCTGAAATGAATCCAGCAGCAACCATTGATTTCCATTGCCTTACAGAGCTGGGATATGACCACATCACCTCTGGGCCAGAAGAGAATACAATCACTCACTCTGAGTCATTACATAAGCTAAAGTATGTGATTTATTAAACCACAAAAAATAGGTTGAACTAACATCGAGAGTCTGACTTGAAACCGCGGGAGGAGCGACATGCGGAGTTAAGGCTGGGACTCCCTCCTTAACCCATCTTGTGGTGCCTGGGTACTGTGTGTGACCTGTGAAATCACCCCTGCTTTGGAGACTCCCTGAAAGGCAGCACACAGAGGCAAGGATGGCATTTGAGCCCTAAGGACGATTTTTCTTGCTTTTGTAGGCTCGAGTTGTGTTTAGCAAAGTGACTATTTAATTTTCTTTTCTGGTTTGGTTGGATCCTGTTCTAGTCTTCCTAGACTTGGCCTATTACCTTGGAATTCAAAGGAGCAAATATATAAAATGATAAATAATAGGAAACATTTGGAAATCTAAAATGTTTCACTGAAATACACAGGCAACTCTCCCAAAGAGTCTGTGTTTTATTTCTCATTTTCAGTCTCAGTGGAGCTACATGAGACTGAAATTGAGACTGACCTATTAATGATTTCTTAGGGATTCCTTACTCTGTAGGTCACTGCACCAAGAGCACATGAAGTTTCCAAAGTACAAATAGCAAACAGCATCTTTCTCTGCCCACATGTGGAGTGTGCTCAGGTTGTTGCCCTGTTTCTCATCCTCGTTCCCTAGGTCTGGGCTACTGGTTCTTGCTGGAGACAGGATCATTTCTGGGGCTGGGAGGGACCATTCCCCAGTGTGGCTGTCCCTGTGTTGTTCAAAGACTTTTCTGGTGAGGCTGTGTTTAGGATATGGGGGGCTGCACCACTGGGTGTGCATTCACAGAGGCTGGTGCAGTACAAGGATGTTGTTACTGAGCGCTGCAATTTTTGACTTCTGGCCCACCTGAGTGAGCGTGAAACATTTGTTGCAGACACTCAGTGTTCTATAGTCCTGCCCTCCCCCTTACACAAGTAGACTGGCACAAAGAAAACATGGAGGATTTCTGTGCATTAGAGCACAAAACCCTCCTGAGGGTTAGGTGGTGGCCTAAGGGACAGGGATCCCCGGTTTATGATGCTGGCACAGAAGTGACTCTGTCAGCACAGAACGTCGCATCAAACCTGAGCAGATCAGGGATGCATTCCCACTCCCCAGTGAGCCTCACACCCTGATGTAAAGTGGTTTTGTAGTAGCTGCTGGATTTGGTTTCTTCTGCTGAATATGAGGTTCTAAATAAGCAACAGATATGATCCTATTTGAGTAGAATTTGGGTGGATGTAAGAGCTGTTTTACCCACCCTTCTACTCACGTTTGGTTTTGCTATATGGGGCTGTTCTGGATGAAAAGGCAGCATCTCCAGCCAGGCAGCACTGACTGTGCTTCAAGGAAGGAATTACCCAGGATTCTGCCTGCATTAGACATGTTGTGGAGGTTAATCATCGTGCAGTTTGTCCTGGCACATCTGTACAGCATGTCCTGGAGACATCCTGAAATGGTCCCCATTGATGTACTGGGTTTGAAACCACCATTTCTGTAAGAGATGTTTGCAGTGAGGCTGAGCTCATCACGCCCTGGGAGTAGAAGTGGTGGAGGCAGCTCTGGTGCCAAGGGGAGGCTCATGTTAGAAAGCTTCTCCTTTTGTGAGCAAAATGCCTGTGAGCTCGTCTTTGTGAGTGACAGTGACATAGCAGACAAGTCAGAGCTCATCCAATCCTTCCTGCATCTGATTCCTTGGTCCTAACATCCTGGCACCTTCATGCCCATATATAAGAAAGGAAAAACATCTTATACTTTACTGGAATGCATATATTTATGAGTGTGTTTTGTTTGGGTTTTTTCTTGCTTTACAAAGCAAAACACCCAAACAACATTTTTAAATTACAGTGATTTCTACATTACCACAGCACTGAAGACCCAGCTGCTGCAGAATCTTCCATTTTCATGGTCTCTGCAAAATTTAAAAACAGAACAGTGCCAAAATTTAAAATGTAGGTGGCAATCTTACTCTCAGCCTGTCCATAAATCAATCATTTGTAATCCCTGCTCCTTCATTCCCCTTTCATATAGCTACACTGCATTCCAAACTCCACCCCATCTGCCATCTTCTAGGGACAGCATATTGCTCAGGATTTCCCATTCAGTTTCAATCAATGGGAACACCAGGAGAGCCACCCTGATGTGCCAGGGGGAGTATGGCACAGCCAAGCAAGGGACCAGCAGTGTGTGCAGGATGATCAGTCAATGGGCAAGGCATTAGGAAATTTAAAATTCCAGTGTGTGGGGTGAAAAATTAGCCAAGTAGGCCTCTTTTCAGGTGGTCTGCTTCTTGGGAAAAAGCTCTTTGGAGGTGTTTGCAGGGCACATTTGGAATCATTCTACCCAGGGCTCTGGTCCCAAGAGTGGCAGATAAAAGAAAGCACAAGGCAGAAAGAAATCAAATAATGAACCATCAAACCTCCTGACAGTTCAAGCTCCTCCACCCTTCCTGGCCACTGAGGGCCCAGGACCCTGGCTCTCCAAGGGTGGCGTTTTGGACAAGGCTGCGAGTGGGGCAGAGCAGGCTCCTTCTGCAGCCTCCTTGCACCAAAGGGAAGAAACCAAATGTGTAAGTGTGTGTGATCAGGCACATTGGGGCATGGCAGGATCAATGTCCCATTCCAGAAGTCCTGGACAGACCCTCTCTGTGCGCTGACACTGTGTGTGTTGGGAATAAACCTCTCCATGGCCATGCTGCCTCTGCATGATTGCTGTGAGCTTGCTGGGGCAGGAGCTTTCTTTTAGGATTAGGTTGAGTTCCAAAAAGAGTCTGCTGCAGAGAGAGAGCTGGCCAAAAGTTTGGGGACATATTTACCCAGTTTTCAGCAGGCAGAAGTGATTCCCAGTCTCTGGAGGGTGATCTTGTCACGCCCATCTGGGCCTTTCCCCCCCTCAAGCCCAGCACCTTTTATCAGGAGGTCCTAAGTGTCACCTGAGCCCTTTGGATAAACAAGGTTGCATTGTACATTGATTATTCCCATGAAAGAGCACAACAGCTCCTTTGAAGTCATTACAACCTCTTGTCCGAGGGCTCCGGGAAGAGCACAGGGCGTGACTCCTGCTCTCCCTGGCACAGGTTTGCTGCTGCTGGGAGAACTCCCTGCATTTTCATCAATACAAGAGCAGCACTGGAATAAAGCTCTCAGTTTGTTTACTGTGCTCAGCCCCTGTCTGCACTCTGTTCTCTTAATTGTGCAGAGTCTTCAGTCAGTAAAATGTGTTGTAAAATTATTCTTGGAAAAGAAGTCGCTGCACATGGGAAGCAGTTGCTTTTGCAGACAGAAGTGCTTAATAGTTGTTAATATTCTCCCTCCATGTACTCCAGAGCAGAAGTTTGTGTTTAGGATTTACAGCAAAAAGCTTTTGCAGGATTTATTAGTTTTTAAAAGACATCACTTGCTGCTACTTAGCCTTGGTGTATTCATTTGTGTACTTACAGCAAAGAAGGGAGAAAAATCTCCCCCTCTCCCTTTCTCTGCCCTGGGCTGAGGCCCCATATGCCAAATCTTATCCGGCACAGAGGTTTTCTATAAATGGGTAATAATAAAGCCCTGAAAATAGGTTTGATATTTTTAATGGAAATGCTGACTTGACCTTAGCTGTAGAGAGCCACGAAAGGTGCCGCTGTAATAAAGGAATGACTTCATCAGGAAATCAGGAAATCCTCATTCAAACCTCCAAATATATAAATATCACCATTTATTCCATTGTGAATCAAATGATGCCATGTCCTGTAATTAAGGATGCTGGCAGCCAAGTTGTATCATACACTTATTTCCATCACAGCACATTAATGGCTCAGCAACTTTGCCTTCTTGGTCACCTGCTCTGGCAAATGTCCTTGGAGCTTTGTTTCACAGCTTATTTGGTGCTGACAGAGTCTTTATTTATTCCCTACCTGAGGGGCAGGGATTGCACTAATTGCCTCAGGCCAAGAGCTCCAGAAGGTTTTATGTGCCACAGGGCAGCCACAGGACAATAAAAGAAAGTGGTGTAGCAGCTGAATGAGTTCCTGATGTGCTGATGGCAGGTGAGCCCTCACCTACAACAGGCCTAGATGGGAAAAAGCCCTCAGAAATGGGCTGTACTGGCACCTGCTTTAAAGAAATTTTTAAAAAACAGCTGTAAGAGTATTAGTCAGTGGAACATGGCAAACTGCCCCAGCAAGATCCCAGTAACATCAGTAACAAAATCCAAAGATGTCCCAGCAAACCAAATTCAGACTTAAAAGAGCTGCCCTTGGGGCTGACGAAGGCTTATCCCAAACCAGCTGAGAAATCTTCCCACAGATTTACTGGACAAGTAAGCAGTCATTGCAGGGCTATGTGAATTCAACAAACTATGCACAAATACCTGGGATCCCTGTGTCATGATGTTTTCCACTCAAGATAGGTTTGTTGGGCCAGATCTTGACCTCATCGAGACTGTCACTACTACTCAGAGCATCAGAAGTCTTACTCCTCTCTCCTTTGATTTCTGGATACTAGCCTTTTATTTCCTTCCCATGGGCCTAAACACAAACCACTGCCTTGATTACTCACCAACAAATGTGCTAAAGGAGAGGTCTTGATGCAGGAGAGAACAAACTTCTTTTTAAAGCTGGTTAATAGAAGAGATTTTTCCAATCGCCAAAGGGTCCTTTTTTTTTTTTTCCCTAGTATCAAGGGAAAGGCCAATGTCTGTTCATCATTTGGATTAGTATTAGACCCTGAGATCATGAGGAGTGGTGGACAAACAAACCTCAGATGCAGTAGAGGGAGAAAGCTGGTCTGTCTGCATGTGCTCCTAGTCTCTCTCTCCCTGCTGAGGCTGTGAGCAGCAGTGGGATTTTGACACTTTTCCTGCACAGAAAACAACCAAATTGTGAGCTCCAAGAACAGCCTTTCCAACAACCCTAGAGTAAATAGGTCTTGTGTGGGTGACACATTGAGAGTGAAGCACTGGTTTAAGGAAGTGCCAAATCCATATTTAGTTTCTAGGCTTAGTAAGAATAACCTCAGGCTCCAGTACTGCATGCTACCAGTGCACACTTCAATACAGGGTTTATGTGGGTTTCTCTTTGGTTCCATCAGCTGAATTCTTCCTGTGGCTGAATCCCTTCTTGCCAGCTCTAGTCCCACCTCTGGTCCCTATTTCTCCACAGTGCCTGATGAAGTCCTTTATCCATGTCTTGTCCTGGCCTGCCTTCCCGTGGGGGAATTACAAGGCTAACATTTTTGTGGAGGGCTTTGCAGTGCCCTAGAGGAAAAGGATAGGTTAGGATTTATCCTTTCCTGTACCTGTCCAGCACTTTGCAGGTGGATGTGAGAGGATATGCTATGTGTGGGCATTTTGGAACTGTTCAAAGCCTCCTAAGGCCCTTCAGTGGGACCATTTTCCTGTGGAACTGGGCATGCCTTGCTGACAGGACGCTGGGAGGGGATGCAGTTGGTTCCCACAGTCCAGTTATCCTTTAACCCTCTGGCCAGAGTCAGTCCCCCGGGCTGGGATGAGTTCTGTTGTGGAACTGGCTGTCCCTTGTGGGTGGGTACTGCCACCACATGGGTCTGACATCGGGTCTGTGGGGTTTGCCAGCACAGCACACAGGGCAGCCTCTTCCCATTTCCTGCTTTTTTCACTCCTTCACAAATTATTTTCAAAGCCTTTCTTTAGAAATCACTGAATTTGTAATTTTACAATGCTCCTTTCATGTGAAGAAAAATTTTGAAGGATTTTTGTGTTTCCAGGAGAGCGATGGTGTTTTTGCATGTGGCTTGTTAGGTTTATTTCTTTCCAGTGCTGCTACTTCTGCCAGTAATTCTGTAGCTAGAAACTGAACATGACAGGGTTGCCCATATTGTTACTGAACTGATAGCCTGCAGTGATGCATTGGATATTAGATAAAGCCTCTGAAACATTTTCAGTAACACGCAGACAGTATTTCATTTACTAAAGAATTTATTCTGCTCCACTCTTCTCATTCAAATTTACATACTGCTGAAAATTAAATTAATTTATTGCTGAACTGAGGTGCTGGGCTGGCAGAGAAAACAGAATTGCTTTCTGAGCTAAATCATGGCAGGGTGAAACTGGTGTGGAAGGAAGAGAGCAGGACATGTCAGATGTTGGTTTTGTCTGCCATAGAATAAAATGGATTATTCAAACAACTGCTAAGAAGAACAAAGGTTATTTAATTTTGAGATGTGAAACAGGATGAGCATTGCAAAAAGTCTCCTTCAAAGCATGTGAACTGGTTTGTGGGGGGGTATCTAGGTCAGCATTGATGGGCACTGGGGTCTCTCCAGTGAAAGTTTAGAGAGATTTATTTTTCTTTTAAAAACAAGAAATTGTGGAATGTTCAGAGCTAGAGTGAGAAAAGAGATGAGCTCCAGGACTTCAGGACTTGTCTTCTGACACAAGTAACAGGATGACACTGGTTCATCCCAGCCAGAAATCTGGTACTCCCTAGCCAGGCAAGTAATGCATAAATATTGGTATTATGTTGGAATTTCTACATCACTGCCTTTTGCAATGACTGCTTCTTGTCTGTGATCTCTCTGAGTCGTCAATATTTCAAATCAACTATGTGTAAATATTTCTTGAAAGCAAATGCCAAAATCCCGTGCAGCAGTGGTTTTTGCGGATAACATTGTAAATTTACATGCATTTGCAGGAAGCTGGAAATGCTCAGACACTCCTCCAGTCACAGCACCGGAATTTATTTTTTCTTAGTGGAAGCAAAATGCAAATTCAGATTTTATCACTGGGAGTTTTCTGTGCTGTTTTTGCTGCAGTCTTTCTACCTCTTGTGGGCCTTGATTCTTGTTGTTTACCAAATCCAATGTTATACTGTAAGTACCTCTGAGAGCAAAGGATGGGGGTCCATAAAATGGTCCTTTATTCTTCTTACATTGAGTGGATGCTGATGATCACGATACTTTAATCTGCCTTTGCCCTTCAGTATCTTTCCCACACTTGAGCCTATCTTAAAATCATAAAAAAATCTATTTGCAAATGTATCATCACTTATACCAAAAAAAAACCCAAAAAAACAGTGGTTTATAGAGCTTCCTATCTAAAATTGTTAAAGAGAATTTTAACAAGCTCTAGTAAATCTAGTTAAATGGGAAATCTTCTATGAACAAGGAACCAAATAAAACCTGCTCGCCAAATTCCTAACTGATGCAAATCAGAAGTCTCTGGAGTAGCCTTGCTTTACAACAGTTAATATCACTTTGCATTCACTTTAATTCCTTCTGTGACTCGTGTAATTTAATATCTGTGAATGTTTAAGTAAATGAATTTTGTCCAAAAGGAAGTTTGCCAAAAAGTAAAAATCACACAGTTATTTTCAAGTATCTTTTAATGAGAAATCGGTGCAGCTGTCTTGAAATCACTTTGATTTTCAATTTTTCTCTTATTGCTTCAGTCTCCAATCAGAGGGCACACAAGTTAGGTGACTTAGTGAAAAATCTCACACCGTGCGCACAGAAAAGTCACATTTGAAAGACATTGATGGCCAAAACATTGTCAACTGAGTATGTGGATAATATGGATAATACATGTGAAAGTTTGTATTGCTGGATAATTCATAAGGATACAGGAATAATTTATGGACAGATAACAGTAAGGGTAAAGGTCTTTGATGATACAGTGTGGTAGGTAGGTGCCAGGCTGGCTTTCTCTTCAGGTTGAGTTCCAGTCCTGGGGGAAGAGGTGTTTCAGCAGCGGTCACGGCAAGGGATGGGCTCACACGTGGGCGAGGTGAGACTGATGTGGGGCCTGCAGTGTGCCCTTGGTTCTGGGAACACTGCTGGGAGCTCAGGCAGCCACTCAGGCTCTGCTCCCCGGCTGCACGCCGAGCTCATGGAAAGCTGTCCTCTAAATGCAGCCCAGGGGTGCAGCAGGAGCTCCCTTTGTGCCCCAGTCCAAATGCCAGCTCCTCTGTTTGGTCCAGCTGGAGCTGGGATACACTAAAGTGTCACACTAAGGGAATTTTCACAGTCAAAAGGCAAGAACTGAAGGAATTATCCCTCAAATCAACTACAAAACGTTTGCTATGGAAGTGAATAATGTGCTTCTGCTCCAAAATGAAAAGTGGAATGGATGCAGGTGCAGGTGGCAAAAGCCAAAGCCCCAGGGCAGTGCCCAGACAGGCTGTTCCTCCTGCCCCTGTCCCCGGGCCTCGGTGCCAGGCTGCCCCGAGCCGCCGGCACACGCTCGTGTGCACAGTGACATCTAGTGACATCTAGTGACAAAGGGAACGGCGGCGGGACACTGCTCGGCACGGCAGCGGGAGTCGGGATTCTGCCGCTCCTCCGACACCGACTGGGGGGCTTTCCAAAGGCACGGCAATTACTGCCTTGCCAGGCTGGTGCTGAACCCTCCAGCAGCTGGCTGCAATAGAGACATGAAGTTTGCAGTCTTATCGTGGCGTGGTGCAAAATGTACTTTTTATTCCCAGAACCGTTTGTGGCAGCACTTCCTGGGCTTTTTTTTATTTCCCCCAAATAACTTCTAATGTTACTTTACCTCTGGCAGGTGGATAAAAGGACACAGAGAATGAGTTTACTGTTTGAACTATTATGCAGCTAAAAGGACATGTTTCCAAAAGTTGGTTGAAGAGAAAACTCTTTATGAGTTCTTAAAAAAAAAAAAAAAAATAATGCTTTTTAAGTACGAAAGTTTGAAAACAAAAAATAAACCCTGTCCTTCTCATATATATATTCTGTATTTCCTTTATCGTGGCTGGGATACCTCTGTATTTTGGAATGGATACCTTTCTGCTTGAGACTTGCTAAATAAATGGCATTTTATCTAGGCCTGAGTAGGTGTTTTTTTCTTGGTTTCATATTTTCACCAGGCAAGCACCTCACATTCCATAAAGACTTCCTAGTTGAGCCAGGTCTGGAGTTCATTGGTGGATGTCACCGACCCTGGGAATGTGCAGAGAAAAGGAAATGTAAAGAAGTAACTCAAAGCATAAAAAATTCAATAGGATCGGTCAAGTGGGTGTTTCTCTTTTCTGTGGAGCCGCCCTGGGTTTTAATGGCAGCCTGACTGAGCCCAGAGTTCTTCCCTTTCAAAACATATACAGGTGATTTTCAAACCTTCTTTCTCAAATACCATCTCAGAGATACAAAGGTTCCAGGCCTCCACCCCTTGAAACCAGAGATCTCCTATTGTCTCAAACATGAAAATCTGGCTGATTTTAACTTAGAGTAAAAATTCACTGGCTTATGTAAACAATGGAAAGTAGAGGTCCCCAGAATAAAATTGCTTGAGAACACACTTTTTTTAGGTCTAAATGTAGTTCTTTTGAGTTGAATGTGATCATTTAACTGTTTAAAGTGAAGTACATGGTCGAGATGCAAGTGAAGCACGTGGTTTGCCTGCATCAGAGCCCTAAGTCCCTAAAACAGCATGGTTGGGGCACTTATTGACCAGTGTTGTTTGTTTTGCCAGCACAGAAGGAATTCATGAACATAGAGCAGGCTTTTAAGACTCAGTTTAGATACTCACACACGTTTTATTAATTTCTCCTGAAGGCACGAATTAAGAAGGATGTGTTTTTCTCTGCAAGCACTTGAAGTGCTGCTTAAATTCCTGGCTCAACATGATTGATTTTATTAAAATCAAGTAAAATGTAGCTTAGCAAAATTGTTTCTTAATTATTAAAGCAATTAGAGGGATCTAAGAAAGATCTTATTCCCACTAGGCTAAGCCTGCATATAAAGACTCCCTTTCAGTTTTCTATTTCAGTTGTTCCACATTCTTATAAGATGCCTACTAATCACCATCTAAGCCCAGGCAAACACAAGAAGGGTGAAGTGCTATCAGAAAAAAATATTGAAACACCACCAGCCTACAGTTAGGCCAGTGATACGTTTCTGCAGTCCCTTTGGACTAATACAAGCACAGAAAAGGCTTTTCTTCCACCCATGCAGATCTGGAGAGGGAAGGGATCCAGTTGAAAGCTGCCTGGTAACACCAACAAAGATATTTTTCAGCCTGATTGCTTTTCTGGCTGCACCAGGTTGGTGCAGGAGATGGGCAGGAGAGACAAAGTCCAGCTGGGAGATATAATCCCTCCTTCTAGTGGCTGCTTGTTCTCTTCTTGGCTAAAAGCATCCCACTGCGAGGATTTACCAAAGCTCAGCTCTTCTTTGACTCTCCCAGCTTTGTCTCAGGTGTTAACCTTGTAGGCTTTACAGGGAAGTCCTGCTGCCCACCTCCATCTCTGCCAAGGAATATTTTCTGATTGGCTTCATGCTTTTTTGAGGAGTATTTCCTGACACCCAGTAACCAAAGTGTGTGCTTTGGTCATCCGTGGATTTAGCAGCTCTCCTTAATAAGTGCATCCCACTCCCCTGCTCTGCCACAGAAGCTCTTGGCCGGACACAGTGGGGCTGTGGAGTAGCTGCAGTTGCGATAAAGCCCCCAAAGGGTCCTATAAAGCTAATGGGGTCAAGAGAGTGTCACCCTGCACAGGTCCCACCATTCCCAGTGTTGTCATTTGTTTCTGTTTAAATCTTACGCTGAGACTGGTAGCAGTTGCTGCAGTTCAATCACCAAAATGTACCTGTGATTAATAATTGCTGCAATATAAGATGTGTAAAGTTTTACCACTGTGTCCTAGAGGGCTTGTAACAAGAATGACCAGTTTAAAGCCGAAGCCAGGAATGTGGTAATGAGTGTGTATAACAGAAATGTTAATTAAAACACTCTTAGGAGAGAGAAGGGAGGGGAGCTCTCCTGTGTTACCATGTGATATCCCTGTGCCCATTCACAGAAAAAAAAGGAGAGCCAGACAAGCAGGAAAAAAGAAGTGGCTGTACTTCAGCTAAAGCCAAGGGCTCTGGGCAGGTTTAAAATCCATCTTTAATGATCCCAGCCTGGTGGGCTCCCCATGTGTCCCCGCAGATAGGTCTGAGACACAACACACTGAGAACACCCTGGGAAAGCCAGCCCCAAGTCACTGGGAGGGAGCAATTAGCCCAACTCACAGGCTGAGAAGCCAGAGCAGCTGAAGAGGATTGTGATTGATAAGGATTAAATAATGCATGTGGTTCTTCTCTAACTTGGTCCTGTTATTGCAGGTCCCTGCTTTCTAAATAAGTACTTTTTCTACACCTGAGACTCTTGTGGTGAAAGCAGTGACTTCGAGTGACCTGGCAGACACAGGGCCCTGTGTCCCCCTCAGCCTTGCTGAGCACATCGTGCTTGTGGGACACAACACCCATTTCTCAAAAGTGTGTTAGATGCACCTCCCTGAGCTGCTCTGGTCAGATGTGAGCATCACTGCAAAGGAGGGGGCTGTGGACGTCTGGTGTTCGTCAGGAAAGCCCAGTGGGTTATAGGGAAGTGCCCTAAACCCAGGGAGCCTGGAGGAGCTTGTAAATGCTGCCATCATTTTCTTACTGCAGCATGACCCTGGCAGGAGACTCTGAGGAAAGGAAAAAGATGACTCCAGCCCCGAGAGAAGGCCAGAATCCATCACCAAAATTCTTAATAGCCTGTAGAGGTGCGAGGTATCTTTCAAGAAAGAAATGCATGAGAGAGTCTTCTGTTTGACTGAAGACATCACCTCTGAACTTCAGTTGCCAGAATTCAAAGAATTCCAGGCCTTTGCAAACATACTTGCTTCTCAAATTGGAGACTTGCTTTCACCAGAGAGTGGAGGTGCTTGGAAAATCACTGAAGTTGATGTTTAATTTTAAATCTGTTCTGAATTTTTCTCCTTCTTGTTCTTTATTTTCTTCTACAACTTTTTTTTTTCCTATTTTTCTGGGGAGAAATTATTTCTTGTAACTGTATTTAGTAGAAATGATTTTGTATATGTGAGCTCTGGGATACTTCAGCTTTGCATTGGTGCTTTATTCAAATCTAATTTAAATCCCAGCCCAAACCTACTTGAGGCAAAAATAGATTTAGACTTGCAATCCAGCAGCTGTCTATGTCACAGATGTGTTTTCTCCTTCACACAACAGACACTGATTTCACAAAATTCTGAAATAGGATTTAATTTAACATGTGTGCTAATAACCACTTGCAGTTGATTTCAACATACACTCAAAGTTAACTGTGTAGTTGAATGCTTAGCTGCATCATGACCTGTATAAATTATCCATTTAATTATTCTCTAATCAAAAGAGCTCTTGAGTTTTCTGGGGTTTCTTTAAAGTTGTGTCTGAAATAACTGCTGGGAACTCAAGCCTCGCTGAGAATTGTCTGAGCCAGTTCGTAGCTACTTATCTCCTGTCTCTCCCTGTAACATTTGGATCAGTTGCTGGTAATGTCATCCTAACTGAGGGTGAAAAACCCAAAGAATGAATTAAGGGGAAGTTATAGAAGTTTCCTGGGCTGTAGTTTGCTGCCAGATGGTGACTCATGTTGGTGAGAGACAACAACAACAATAGTGATTATGGATGCATCCCAAGCCAGAAATTAAAATCTCTGCAACCAGGTTTGCATTCACAGATGAGCTTTTGCTAAATGATTTGGAGCAGAAGTTGGGCTACTCAAAAGGAAGAACAAAAAGTATTTCAGAATTCCTCCCCGAGAAGGGGAACATTTCAGGGGACTTGGAATACATGTCTCCTGCACCCCAAAATGACATAATGGCATGTAAGACTTAGAGCTAAGGTTGTTTTTCTCTTTCCCCCCTGTAGAATTTTGTAAGCCAGTAGCTGAGAGAAACCTGAAGCATTTCCCAAGATAAATAATGTTCATGTTGTTCATCTTGGGGAATAAAACTTCCACTGTTTTCTGCTCATGTTTGCTGATTATATGTTAGAGTATGTGCACTTGAGCGAAGTGGCATAACCCAAATCCCACAGATATAAAGACATTTAGAACAGGTTTATGTCAAATTAGTTTTAATTAATTTCTATTCCCTGCTTTGAAAACACTTCATCACCCAGCAAAGCATGTAACAGCTCAATTTAGCTGAATCATAGGTGAGGTGGTTACAGTGTGCAGTACTTGATTTTAAAATATTGCTGTAAAACAGATATTTTATATTTCATATTCTTCCAATAAATATATTTTATACTTAGAGTTTTGCTATAAAATGGTGAGCTCTTCCCACCTTTGCATCTCATTTTAGCTGCGGCTGACAGGACCATGGGATTTCCTTTCCAGCCAGGTTGCTGGTGCTGTTTAGGAGTCAGAGGCTGCACAAGGGAAACGTGCACTGGGGCTGGGTTGTTGCTCTGCTTTCACAAGTTCCTTCTTGAAAACGAGGAAACTGCATTACATTAAAATTTCATCCTGATTTTTGGCGAAGGCCAACACTCCAGATAATCAGCAGGAATACAGGGAACAGGCAAGCTGGGGCCTGTGACACAGGGGGGTTTCCTCTTAATTTCCCAGTCTGCTGGCCTTGAAGTAATTGCACACTGATTTATCTGAAGGGAGGAGAAGGTATGTGTGCCTTCTTTATGTAACTACTAAACCTTGCCCAGAGATCTTAATTAGGCCTTCATTTTGCCTTGAAGATTTGGGAATTAACTTTATGATGTCCTTCCCTTAATCCCTGTTTTGTTATTTTAGTGATTTCTTTCAGTTTATCACAATTTTTGCAGTATTTCAGCTTTACTTGCTCAGCATGGGTGTGTGTTTATAATGATGCACTGTGGGCCAGGTCAAGGTCCAGCCTAAGTCTGTGCTAGATTTGACTCAAAAAGTAACATTTTATCTCAGTTTTAGAAGGAAAAAGCTTTTTGGAAAAAAATCCATTCACATCATTCCACTTAGGGTCCTGTTTTATTATTGCTGTCTCCACATCTCTCAGTGGCACAAATTGTGGATTATTATATTTATTCAATCTGACAAAGGACAACAAAGCAATCTGAGCTTTGGAGCATGTTAGTGAGGAAGTAGTAAAAAAAAGTAAGTAAAAATCTTTCAGGGATTTTTGCCACCATGTCAGTGCAGTTGCACTTGTTCAGAGATTTGTGCTATTCTGCTTCTTCAGGAAACTGATGAAGATACCAAAGGAGGGAAATAATTGAGGAAAAGAGAACACACCAAGGAAAGTAAAAGGTTGCTAAGATAAAGGTAACTGACTTTGCTTATACTATTTTTGGTTTTTTTGAAGCAGCAGAACTTAGTGAGCTGTATAAAAATAGAAGTATATAATTTTGCTTTGCTTGTCCTTTCAAAAGTTTGAACTCAGTACTTTTCAATTCTACTTTATAAACTGTATTTTTCAATCCATTCCCTCTCAGTCTGCTGGAATGGATGAAAATGAGAACAACCAGGAAAAACTGGCACTGGTGAAATTATATCACCAAATGTATATAATGGTCTTGTAAAAGCTGTTCCCTGGCTTCCCTGACATCTTGTTTGCAGATTTCAACATGTTATCATGGGATTTGCAAAGGTGTCATATCACAAAATAAAAAGCCTTTGTTAATTGAAGAGAGGCAACCTCTAACACCACTGGGTTAAGGCTGAGGATTTCTGTGCTCTGGATTCCGGGTGATAAACCTTTGCACTTGACATATTTTTGGTGATACCGAGCAACACATATTTGATGTTACAAACTGTCACCTCTTCTCAAACTCTGCATGCCAACAAATTTGATAAGCATCATATTTCCAGCTTTAACACTGTTAATCTTTAAACTTAGTGCTTTGACTGAAGTTTTCTGAAACTTTGCAAGGTGATAGACTGATTGTGGTTTGACTAATGTGAATGCATGTGATCAAGCCTGAATTTCTTCCTCGCATAGGTTTTCTTGGCATTGTCATGTGGTGTTTGTTGTTACATTTAATTTCCTTACATGAAAGGATTTGGACTATTCCTATGGCCTTAATATTAGTTCAGATATGGAAGGGGGTGGCTCAGTGTCAAGTAGCTGAACAGCTGCTGAATTCAGTCCCTGAATTCTAATGCTAGCTAGAGCAAGAAGTTCTGGATACCTTTGGACAGTTAGTTTAAAGCAAATTTATTCTCTCCTTAAATGAACAACCTCATTTAATAACATAGGTCTGATTGCAAGACCAAGTGTAAGCTCTGAAACAGAAAAGTTTTCTCATTTGTAAACCATAGCAAGCAATGGTGATAAGCCATAGCACTGCAAGAACTCAGACACTCCTGCATAGGTAATTTTTAAATGTATATACCTTTAATAGTGCTCAAAGCGAGGTTCTAATTTGAAAAGAACAAAACTCTGAGCTGTATCTACCTACCTGAGCAGTGGCCTTGCTCACCAGAACCTGTAATGTTGTCAGCTGATTGCTCTGATGTGACACCTGACTGCTACTGATGTGCTGAAGAAAATTTAGAAACCCTGCTCAGAATGTCCTTGCCCACACCCACCACCCCAGCAACTCAAGTACTGGAGGTACCCTAAGAGCATTTAACTTGGGTGCTAGAGCTTTATTGATAAATTCCTCACATTAAAATAGTAAGGTGTAGTAAGCTGAAATACACTAAGAATAAAATTTTGTCATTGAGAGGAAGTGAGTGTGGGCTCAGGCTGCATCAGGGGCTTCTGACACAGCGATGGCAACTGGACTTGCCTTTGCTGATGTCTCTGCCGTAGAAGAAAGAACCCTTTCTAGAGGGTTTTAGGGCCTCCAAAAATTTGAAAGTCAGGTTGGAAAATTACTTGGGCATTAATCAAATTCTAATAGAAATAAGCAGAAGAGAATTAAAATGTAGGGAGAAGGGAAGGGAAGGGAAGGGAAGGTTCCGGGAAGGTTAGAGAAGAGAAGAGAAGAGAAGAGAAGAGAAGAGAAGAGAAGAGAAGAGAAGAGAAGAGAAGAGAAGAGAAGAGAAGAGAAGAGAAGAGAAGAGAAGAGAAGAGAAGAGAAGAGACAAATTTCAAGTTAAAAAAAAGAATTTTTGGCTGTGGCACAAGTAGCCACCAGGACACAGAGGAACAGGAGCTCAGTTAATTATTCCTGATCTTCCCTTCCAGGGTGTTTCCACTGGCACTTCTGGGTGTTGCATAGGCCAAATTCCACTGTGATAAATTTATATCCTTGGACCCACTATGGTTTTAGTGAATAATGTGCCTGTCTTTGATGCCTTAGGTTTTAACTTTTATATTTTTCAAATCCTGTACTGCCCAGTGTGTAACTCTGGAGTTTCCTGGAGCCTGTTAATTTCTGCTCTCTCGTGCTGGGCAGACACAACAAAGCCTCTCCAGGGCTGCTCTCCAAGGACACCCAGACCCTCCTGGGCCCAAAAAGTATAGACTAAAGAGCCTCTGAGAGGGGGGCAAGCTGAGGGGAAACTACATATTTAACTGAAACTTCAATTGGAGAATTAACCCTGAGATGCAAATGAACCAAACCTATGAAAGTGTGAAGAACTCGTGACCTGGGGTCCATCTTGGGGCCCATCTGGGCAGCAGCCTCTGGCTCCCCAGGGGTATCTTTGAAGGCCTTTCCAATAAAAACCCACCTTTATTCCCTTACTGCTGTCTAGGCTCTGTTTTTAGGTGGCCTCTCAAGGCATCATCTTGAGCAATGTGCTGTTGTGGCTGTCAGCAGCCATGAGGTTGTTTTTCCACTCAGCTGGCTGAACTTCAGCTCATGTGAGAGAAAGATATTAAGTCTTCCCTGTTCTCCACATATTTGGTTTGCCACATGGCAAATGGCAAACCAAGTACAGGTGGCAGCTCACAAATGGAGAGCAGTCTTCCATCCTTGGTATTTTTTTGTGGGTTTTTCATGTCTTAATTCATTTGGTCTCCAGCATTCCATCTCTCTACCTGTCCTTAATGTGTGGAAGTTATTGACATTTCCCTGTCCAGCCTTATGGACAATATTCTCGTGGTTTCAGTGATGTGCCGTTTCAAGTTCTCATCCAGGCCACAGTGAAGAACCTCTGTATGTATTTAAACATGCAGGTTGTTCAAATACAGCTAGAGCAGCTCCTGGCCAGTTCTGCTGTGGTTTTTGCCAGCCTACAGGACTGCCTGGCACAAGGAGCTGCTGCATCAGAAACCAGAAGAGTTACCAAAGCAGAAATGTCAGAGGCGGGGTCATGGCCAGGACACCAAGTAATTTTGCAGGCTCCCTGTGCTGCCTCAAGAACTCCAACAAATTAAGAACAGTCTGCAAACACAATCCTGCAAACAGGAGTGGAAGGTAAAACCAGCACTGCCTGCCCTTCACTGTGAGGTGACTGCACCTTGCAGGCAGAAAGCCAAACCCAGACACTGTGTCTCACTTAAGTAATTTGGTGCAGTCAGAGTGTATCATTAAACTGAGAACATCTGCTTGTTAGCAAGGCAGGAGAAATAAGCAACAGTTATTTGAGAACTCCATAAAATGTGTTTCACAGGAAGACGGAGAAGGCCCAGTGAAATTTCTTCTTTCCTGGTAGAGCTTCCAGCAACTCTCACATGTGAAGGTATTTTATGTCCCATTCCTAATAAAAGACTGGCATTTCAGCCTCCTTCCTAGATGCAACCTGAACCTGTAAATTTATCAGCCATACAGCACCAAGGGGAAATAGTGCTAGAGATTCGTAACCTTTGTGATAGTTATCTGATAAGCCAGATTACCAAATATCCCAGGAAGGAAGGCTGATATGACTGACATCCACCAAGTTCCTCCAGTGTTTCTCCCTTTTATGCAGGAAGAGCTTGTTTTCATCAGAAGGTGCTGTAGGGAGTGGTGTTCTCATAAAATGTGAGGCTAAATGCACCTATAAACAGAAAGTAATTAGTTAATATCTGTTCTTGGATAATTACAAAACAAGTCAGTGGTGTTTGACTAAATTGTTCAGACAAACACTCAGCTCTGGATTTTCAAAAGCATCTGAATGTATTTTAATTCTACCAAGTGTTCCCTTTTGAAGTTAGAGCTCTTTTAAGGCACCTTTTGGAAAGATTATGTAGGTATGAGTGGTCCAAATAATATACTCCATAGTAATTCCCAGATTGATTCTACTAACTTTCCTCATTTGTAGTTTTTAAGAGAAACAAAGCAAGCAGTAAAGTGATGCTGCTGCCACAGGTCTATAGCTGTCTGAAAAAGAAGAAGCAGCAGATTGATGTAAATGGGTGTAAAGTCACAGGGGAGGTCTGTAGTGAGGTTCTGCAGGGGTCTGTGCTGGAGATGACCAAGTCTGGTGATGTTATAAAGTTACTATGTTGATAAGGAAGAGGAAGGGCTGTTTGGAATGAGAGAAGGTTCTTACAGCAGCCTGTGCCTGGGCAGGAAACCAGCAGATGAAATTCAGTGTAGATGAATATACAATTGTACACAAGGGGAGATACAGGCCCAGTTCTGTTCTGACATGAAATGTGGGCTCTGAGCTGACCTCTGCTGCTCTGGAACAAGCCCTTGGGTCTGTCATAGCTGCTTCCACCAGCTGCTTCCATCAGTGCTTGGCTGCACTCAGAAAAGCAAACCAAATGAAAGGAATGGAGCACAAACCAGAAAACATCAGTTCAGCCCCACTGAAATCCAGCACTGGTGTCCAGGACACTCCACTCAGCAAGAGCAGAGCAGAGCAAACAGGACTGGAGAAAGGCAGTAAGCATAAGGAGTGTTTTGGAGCAGTTTCCACATAAGGAAGAACTGAGTAAACTTGCACTCCTCAGCTTGGAAATCAGGCTTTCTGGAGGGAGCAGCAGTCTGGGGAACTCCTTGCCAAAGGATGCTGTAAATGCAAAAAGTTTATTTGAATTCAAGAGCAGATTGAACAAGTATCTGCAAGGTAGAGCCTCTGGGGATTCGCACACTGAAAAATAACAAGCTCAGAAAATCACCTGAGCTGAAGATAGTGGAAAACAGGAATATATTTTGAGGTTTTTACAAAGCACAGGAAGGTTTTCTCATTACAATTAAACTGCGAAAAATTGCTGTAAGGCAAGCACAAGATTCTCTCCTCATGAAGTCTTTGCTTTGCTTTTTGTTTTGCTTGCAGCATTTTAAAATGTATCAATACATAAAACTGCTTTTGTTGAGAGATACACTTTTCATTTTGAAATGGGAAAAACTCATTTATTTTCTCCATCAGAAGTCAAACACTGCCCAGGAGTTAAAAGGCATGAGGAAATCATTAGTAGCAAAGCAGAGAGCCTGTAAACCTGCAGGGCCTTCTGCAATTGCAGTTTGGTAGCAGGGTACCTTTGTGTTTGAGAGGTGGAGATGAATGCAAGAAATTCCCCAAGCTGCCCATGGGTGTCCAGGCTGCTGACCAGGACCTGCTAGTACCAGGAACACCTTCTCACTACATCTCAGCCCTCCTTGAGCAGAGCTCTCTCAGGCACTGCTTTTCCTCTGCACGTTCATTCTTTCACTGGGATTGCATCAGTGGTCTCACCACCCTTGCCGTAAGGAATTCCTTCCTTGTGTCTAATCTACCTGCTTTTAACACAGACAGGCTTACTCACAGAAAGCTGGAAAACTTCTTCCCTGCCAAGCCCGTCTAATGCCAAAGTGTTTACAGTCACAGCAATCTTGGGGCACTTTGCTTAGGATTGATCCCAATGGGAAGCAGGTCTTTGGAAGCATTAATAAAATCAGGAGCAAAGATGATGTGTTTTACAGTCAAGTATTTTGTACCAATAATGTTATTTTTTCCTTTAAAAAATGGATTACAAACCATGGAAGAGCAGTGTCTAACTCTACCCCAGCTGGAGCCATCACATGGCCAGAAATACGTGTGATCTATCTATCTGATACAACAGATCTATTACATGTTTTTGGAGCGTGTGTGGTACCCAGAGCCTGAATTTGAGGCAAAAAGAGGAATTGCAATGTGTGATGTAGTTATCAGCAGCACTACAGCTCCCTTTCATGACCCAGGTGCCTCAGTTTCCCCTCTGTAGCAGCATAATTAAACTGCCTGTCTTCAACCTCCCACCCTGTCAGTGCAGCCCGTGGTCTGTTTGGGGGAATGACTGTCTCAGGGTGTCCTTGGGCAGATGGCTTCACTCCTGACTGGGAACTTGGGGCGTAACACTGGATATAACGTTATGCAAATCCTGCAGTCACGAAAACGTCTTTATTGCATTCCTGATTCCACCCTAGAGGCTTTTTCTTTGGCTGAGATTTGATGAAAGCATTATCATCTGTCTTACACAGACCTCCAGAGCTTTACAGTAGCTGGATCTAGCGGGGAAATAAATTTGAGGAAAATAATAAATCCTGACACTGCAGCGCCAATAGAGGCAAAAGTACTGAGAGTGTCTGTGGTTGAGAGCAAAGTTAAAATTCCCTGATGGTCGTGGTGACCTTTCAGAGCTCTGTAAAACACCCCTGGGTGAGTCATGCCGGGCACTCAGAGCCCCGGAGGATTGCCCCATTCCCTGTCCAGGGAAATACCTGGCTTCTGAGGTTACAGCAGAGCAGTAATTTAGAAGGAAAACTGAGCTCTCAAAAGCTAAAGCTAATTTTCAGGCCTGGCTGTCATTCATCGAGGGCGCGTTCCCACACAAAGCCTGGCCAACAAAGGGATCCTTGCACTGTGCACACCGCATTCCCCTGCCTCCCCCTCTCACCGGGGAAAAGATGCCTCTTTGTGCTGAAGATAAGTGAAGAAGAAGGATTTACAGGACAACAGTAAGCTATACCAGGGACATCTCAACTGTAATTAAATCCTTTATTCACATTGGCTCCCAGTGTGGGCCGTATTAGCAGCCCGATGGCACGGACTGTGGAACAGTATAAAAAATATTGAAACAAACCTACTGAATCCAGGGAGCTTGGGCTGATTTCTTTCCCATACAGTAAATGAACCAACATTGTGGCTGAGGTTATAGGAAGGTCGGTTTAACTTGCCAGGATTGCAGCTGGAGAAGGTTTTTTAGCTGTGCCTGGAAACATCTCCCTGACCTAAAACCCTGTAGCTTCAGTGTGCAAATGTTGTTCTCACCCGCACGCTGAGCACCTTGGGGTAGAAGGGATTCCCTGCCAAGGAGTCTGCCTCGTGTCCCAGGGAAGAGGCTGAGGGTTTTGTGCATGTCCTGCCGCTGTTCTAACTTGCTGCCAAGTTACCATCACGTGAATTCCCTAAATCAGGGTTTCAACATCTCTTTAAAATATCTCTAGCTTGCCTGCAGTGCATTGGAGGCCACGTGGAGGTCCAG
This sequence comes from Rhipidura dahli, assembly GCA_013399225.1. NCBI lineage: Eukaryota > Metazoa > Chordata > Aves > Passeriformes > Rhipiduridae > Rhipidura > Rhipidura dahli. Next base: position 1,220,770 of record VXAC01008058.1, read on the forward strand.
GTGAACTCCGTGGCTTTGATTGTGAAAACAAAAATCCTGAGAGTTCCCTCCTGGTCTTTTAATCTCTGGCTCCAGGAATAATTAAAGATCAGTTTTCCTGTGGAGTTGGAGGTTTACTCTGGGAGGGGCTGTGGCTTTGGGTGAACAGTAGGTTCTCTTTCTACCTTTTCTAAATTGCCTTTAATTACAAAACTCACTAAGTAGCCAGCAACAGTGAAATCCCCAGGAGTTCCAAATAGCTGCCATGTGTCTTTTTCTCACACTTGCAGAGATTTAGGACATCTGCCAAAGTCATACAGCAATAAAGGAGCTTAAATATATTAAATGAAATAATATGCCATCAAAGCTTGGAGTGCCCTCTCCTCTAGTCCTGCTTTATCTGCTCTTCTCTCTCTCCTGACTCACTCTACCACCATGCTTTATTGTTTGTAATTGTCTGTTCTTTATTTTCTCTCTCATGTTTCTTTTTTCCCCCTTCTTTTGGGAGGAGAAACAGGCAAACTGAGGGAGCCCAGGCTGCTTGGCCAAGTTCTTTGCTGTTGCTGTGCCTTTTCATAGAGAAGTGTGTATTCCTTAGTTTTCTTTCACTGTGCTTTTCCCATTCCTTCCTTAACTCCTCTCCATCACATCCTCACCTTCCCTTCTTCACTCCTACATATTTCATGCTGCCCTCCCTGCTTCTGCTGGCTACATCCAGTGTAGGTAAGAGCGTGGCTGATGGGTTTGCACACACATTGACCCGAGTCACCCATCTGACACCCGTGTGAGCATTTCTCTGTGTGTTCATCTGTAACTGATTGGCCCCAATTTCTGGGCCACAGTGCTGCGGGTCCTCCCATCCACACTTTGTTCTGTGCAATTACTGTGATTACATGGGCAGTCGTGCTAATTGTGCAGCGTACAGATGACTCATTAGTTCTGCAATTATGCATTTTTCTGAAGAGTTGCTGTGGAGGGGGGCCTGATAATAGTTTGGCAGTCTGAAATCTGACCTTTGCTTGTTTATCATTTCACCATGAGTAGCTTGAAGGCCAAGTGCTTCTTTTTAGCACTGAAAATGAAGCAATTTCTGCTCAGCCTGAGACTCTGGCCATGGATAATGGTTCCAGCTGTCCTACAGAGAGGCTCCATGTGAGCACACAGATAAGAGTGCTGGATGTGGCCCCAGTTTGGAAAGACCTGTGTGTGCCTTGCTCGGAGCACTTGAGTTGTCCCACTGAAGTCAGCAGAGTTATTTCTGTTATTGAGGAACAGGAGTGACTGAAGTACCTTCCTGAATGTGGCACCTAACGGGGCTGACAGATTTTCTTCCTGAAGCAGTGGCCTTTCTTACACTACAGCTGTTGCTGGATGTGAAATCTCACTTTTTCTAACATAGCCTGGGAGGAGGAGATTAGGAGGTGTCGAGTTTACCTTCCCAGCTGTTACTTTACACCAGTTGTTTGTGAGAAACATAGCAAAAAAAAAAAAAATCAAGAAAGCATTTCTGAGCCTGTCATCCAGTTTTCCCAAATCACTTGCCTGACTGCATCTCTCAGCTCCTGTGTGAGACCAGGAAGGGGGAATTAGTCAGGTTATACTGACTGTGAAAGGGAGAACAGATCTGTTCAAAGATACTGCTTGATGAAAAGGATGCAGTGATAAGACAGGGGACGTGTAAGTCTGGAGAGATGATGCAGACACCTGTGGCCAGATGGGAACAGAGTTAATATCCCACCAAATGCAAGTGTTTGGGGCTCAGCTAATAAGCAGGAAAAATGGAAAAGAGCTGTGCACTGTAATTTTCCAGCAAAACTGAGCTGTAATATTATTAAGGCTCTTGAGCCAGTCCAGAGTCTTGAGCCAGTCCAGAGTGTGATTTCAGACTGCAGATTTGGGTCAGACAGAGGAGTTCTGGTGAAAAAGTGGAAAATCAACTTTGAATTAATTGTACCATATTGAAGAAAAACAAGAACAACAGGAAAACCCCCGTCTGTGATTTTTCAATACTTTCCTTTGCCCTGATCTGAAAAGGAGAGGTGGGGACATGACAAAGACTCATTTCAAGCCAGTTTTCAGGTGACATGAGAGCTCAGTGGTAAGGGAACGTTACTGCTTCCTCAGAGCCAGGCTTGGTGGCGTTGTCAGAACATTGTGTGCAAAGCTGACAGGTTTGACAATTCCTGGGCAGGGTTATTTGGAAGATTTTGGAAGGATACATGGTGATTTGAGGTTGGCTTCAGCTGTAGATTTCAAGCTGACTTTCGTGATAAGGGGTCAATATATGAGTATCATAGCACTATGACTAACAAAATGAAAGTGGTGGTTTTCTTCTGTTTTTGAAAGTTAAAGGACACTTAAGGAAGCCAAAGAGCTGCCTACACTGTGTTCTTTAATGTTGCTATGTCTTTTCATACAAACATTTGTATTTATATGTATGTTAAATAATTTTAAGGGGTTTCTTTTCCAGATTAACCAAAGATATTCCATGCCACAGCATGTAAATTATGGTATTTTAACATTATCAGAATCCCCTGCAATTCATACTGTGGACCAAAATTTCATTAAGATGAAATGTTTTGAAATAGAGTGAAATTCACCTCCTGCTGGTAATGCTTCTAAGGTTTTCTAACCCACTTTCATTAACTTATATCCATTAAAAAATGATCATGCTACACTTTCCCATGTCATAAAGCTTGCAGCAACTGGCAGCAATGAGGTATTAACCCAGAATATGACTACATGAAGGGAATGGAAGAAAAACAGAAACTTGAAAATCATTTGCACATAGAAAACTTTTGGCAAACCAATCCCAGATTTATTCTTGAGTAAGGGGTTGTCTGTTTCATTGTTATTTGTTTGGATATTAGAGGCAGATAGGAACCGGGATCAGAACCTTCAGCAAGGCCCTCCTATGATTGCTGCTCCACACCAGCCATGGAATGCTTCCAGCATGATCCCACTTAAAAAGTTAGGGAAGAAAAATTCTGCAATCCAGAGAAATTGGGGTGTCAGCAATCACTGGCAATTATGTTAAGTGAGATATTGCATTATTTTTCCCATTGGCCTCTCTTCCAGCTGCCAGAGGAACATCAGCAATGGCTTTACAAGATGTTTAGAAGTGAAAAGAATAAGCTGTGAACATATTTAAGAGAATATTTTTGACTATTTCTCCATTTCTAATAGTCATTACTAGAAATTCCTGTTAGTATTTCTTTAGTTGCAGAAAGGCTTCTCCATCTTCAGTGGGCTGTGCTCACACAGGGAACGTACAATGAAACTTAATATCTTCATCTGTGCCAAGATGATTGGTGACCCATTGACCTCAGTTTTCCATTTCTGGTCTTCTAGTGTTTGTGTCCAATTTGGGTTTTGTATTTGGACCAGGAAAAACGTTGTTTAGCAAATTCTCCCTATCCTTGGGGAAGATGATTCCCCCATAATTTCTCCATGTCCATCCAACTGGAATGATTTTCTAAAGCTTCTAGTTTTTCTTTATTAGAATTTCTGAGCAACAAGTTAATCTGTTTTTATGAAGCTCTTGCAATTCCCCATGTACAAACGTGAGCAATCAGGAGCCGATCCCACAGGCCCTCTCTCGCTTCTCTCATTACTTTTTGGCTTTACAAGTCTTTCCTGTCTTTGGAGCCTTTTCTCCATCAGTTTGACTCTGTGTCTCTGTGAGTTTTGACCAGAAATATTGCCAGTGGGAGGTTCAGAGGGGCTCCAAAACCAGGCACTAGCTCTGTGCAATACCTGAGCTCCTCCCAGGGCCCCACCTGCCTTGCTGGCACCTCTTCCATAAGAGGTGTACCCACATCTGTCAGCTGTGATGGCACCCTAAACTGGTGAGCAGACCCCTCAGCTCCTCAAAACCCTTTGCTATTCCTGATTCCTGACCTTTTTGCCCCAGCAGACATCCCCTCATTGTGATGACTAATTCTTCTGCTGAAAGCAGTGTAAGATACTTTGCAGAATGAAAAGTTACTGCCTTGCATCTGGCACGAGGCTGTGTGTGGATCACAAGGCACTGAGACATGTTCACAGCAGACTTATCTCCCCTCCCATCTTTATCCCTGTGGATATGCACTAATCATTGGGTTGCTGCAGCTCTGACTTTTCGGCTGCCCCGTTATCAGCTGACAAAAGGAACACATCAGCAGGATCCCAGAGTGTTTCTGTCAGCCAAGGTCACGCGAGATAAGCCGCTGGCTGTCCGCTCTGCCCGGGCACGGTACACTGGACATTAATCAAACCGGACCCCGTGTGGCGCACGGGGGTTCAGGATGCCAAGGGGCCTTGGCTGAGTCGGGCAAAACGGACTGGCGCAAAACACTCCACCAGTGCAAAACGCATTACAGCAGCTCCCAAACATGCTCAGAATCTGAGACATGAGGTTTAATAAATTAGAGGATAACCAGATACTTGATTTCTGACACGCTGAGAAGGGATCTGAGTGCCTAAAGGCATAGGTATTTAACCAAGGGAATGCTCGGGTTTTTTGGGGTGAAAAACCTGATTTGCAGCAACCAAAACCTGAGTATTTTCTGGATCACAAAAAGTTGCTTTGCAATCTAGAACTGTGCAAAATAATTCTAATTTTCATTTCAGTCAACTAAAAACAAAAGCAAGTTTCTATCCTCTTTATTTCTTTTCTAATTCTTGTAAAGAAAAGAATTTATTTTTCTGCTTTTAGATCAACAGCAAGCATGGTTAGGGAAAAATATATTCTTGCCAGGAAATGTCATCTTTGCTGTGGAAATGCTTAAGTTTCTCCATGAAAATGGAATTTCCCTTCAGAAGTAATTTAGCAAATAAAAGTGATGGTTTTGTCCAGTGGCTGGAATTATAGCACCTTCCATGTGAAAAGGTTTTTGGCATTAAGCCTCCACCACAGAAAGCTGAACAGAGCCCCAAGAAAAACTCACACTTGTTCCTGACATGAAACCAACTTCCCAGTTCAAGGAAGGTTTAAGTGCCTGTTCATATCAATGTCATGAATTCTTCAGGGATTTATGGTTTTTTTAGAAAGTGCAAAAAAAAGTCCGTTTTTTAGCAGGTATAGTCTCTATCCTCATTGCTGACATGATGACAGAGATGAGAATGTGCTGGGGTTCTTGTGGGACATCAGTACAAGGAAGATGTACCCTTCTTCTACTGATTATTAAGTGCTACAGCTGGCCCTAAAAGCTCCAGGTTGTAATAGGTAACATACAAATAGTCCTTATCCCCTAAAAACCTGGCAGACTTCAGGGCAGACAAATAATAGGGAGAAAAAAATTTTTGAAAGTTTGGCTGTTATGAGTGTGTTGGTGGGAGGGAAAGCAGAGCACCAAAAGCTTCAGTGGTTTGTCCTGAAGGCAGAACTGAGCACAACACGTGGTGCCACCTTACCCTAAGGACACAGTCCTTGCACTTGACACTGGATTTTCTTCTTTCTCCTGCACCTTCCTTAAGGATTTGCCTGAACAACACACTACACATCTACAGCACACGTTGGAATTGGTTTTTTTTCTGCACTTACGAACACATTACCTAACCCTTGCTTTGCTGTCAGTCCCAGTCCTCTTGGCCTTTCTGTGTCCTTCAGAAGAAAAACTCCAAGCAGAGGGCAGGAGCATTTTGGATGTTTCCACACTAAAAAGCTGTGCTGAAACCAAGCACTCTTATCACAGCAATGTAATCTGCACATCCTGATGGCTTTACTCCCTTGTCTCTTTCCCTGGCCTGTCCAGATGTCCCTCCTTGCTGCTCTAAATGGAGGTTATTACTCCCACACCGACATCAGCCACTGATTGAAGTGTAGCTTTTCACACTGGCGGGAGGAGGAAATAGTGGAGAGCAATAAAACCACAGTTCATTGTGTTAGAGCAGTGTAACATCTCACTTAGAACCAGGTGTGAGGTGAATGAACTGAATAATAGGCTCCAGTTAGCACTTTGTGAGCACTCTGCTTAATCAAATTAAGACAGGAGGCTGGCAGTCACCACTGCACATTCATCCCCCACAGACACCTCAGAAAATCTAGGATGGAGGTGTGTGTCCAGAGTTACATCCACAAACCCTTCAATCCAAACTCACCTTTCTTCCTTCTTGTTTTTTCAAAGCAGTAAGATTTCCTTCCAATGCTGACTAACTCATGGGAAAAAAAAAAAAATGTATTTTTTACCTCTACAATCTCATCTACACTTTTCAAATTACAGGAATTTTCTTACATGGAAAAAAGTAGGGTTTCCTGAGTCTTTGGCATCCTTTTTGTTCAGGAAATTCAGTGGGAACTTCAGCATTCACATAGAAATAGATGTGCATCAACACACAGTAACTGACTTTTTTCCACCCCAAACCACAAAGATGTTATCACTTTTAACCACTTTGGACCAAATTTCAAGTGCTGCTGCTGCTGCTGTGGAAAGAGTGAGTGAAATGAGCTCTGCCATAATTTTATCAAAACAGTAACCTGGGAATGAAGGCATCAGTATGGCTATTTGGGAGGGAATTTCCTTGTTGGAAGTTGTTACCCTGAATTCTCAGAAGGGAATGGTGCTCTTGTTATGCCAGCAAGACAGGAGAGCCCTTTGGAACCTGGCAGCCACAGTGGGCAGCAAGAGCTGTGTGGTCCAGCCAACGAGCCCAGGAACCCTCTGGAGTTTAGCAGCTCCACAGGGCAGTGGGAGTGAGTGGACCCTGGCTCTGCCAGGCCTTTGAGATGTTATGCTTGTAAAGCAGCCATGATGTATTCTAGTTCAGCATTTCAGTCCTTAAAATTTTATGAATGTAAAGCTTGAAGGAGGGAAGCTTTAAACTGGCTGAGGTCTCAGCTATTTCTACCATTATAATCATAAAAGTATCCATGGCTTAGTTCAGGCTGTGTAGCCCTTGCTGATGAGGAGAGCTCCTAAAATCCAGAGCACTGACTTGAGCCCACTTCAGCTGTTCTGTGTCTTCTGCCTTCTTTGTCTGTATTTGTACTCCAAAATTTCATGTGAGAATCTGCTTCTGTGTGAGAACAGATTAAACTCTGACGCACACTCACAAACTCTACAGTTTTACTGCTGGAATCAGGTTTCTGTGCTTGCTTAAAATAAGTATGGATATGCTGATATTTTGGGAATATTGCAAAGAAAGGAATTTTAATACGGGTTTTGGCAAGCTGCAGTTATGCTTCATGGGTGCAGTAAAGATGGCAAAGAGTTTCTGTAGGTCTCTGTATGGCTCAGTTCTGGCCCAAACCATTAATTCTGTTGCTAGTTCTTGTTTAAAAAAAGTGTTTGGTCATCCTTTCCCATCTAATATTTAAATGCAAGCAAGGAAAAAGGTAAAGTAGCACCTCCCCTGTTCTGCTTCTCTGCCATTAGAGATGAATCAGATGCCTCCTGAGCTCTGCAAGTCCCTGGTGGTGTGTGTGAGCCCTGGCTCTGTGTTAGGTTTACTCGTCTGTAAATGCGCAATACTCACTGACAGTAAACCACAGAGAGTGCTAAATCTTTGCCTGGTGCTTTGACTCCTCAGCTCCTCATGTGTTACCCAGAGGGAGTCACCTTTCAGAGGAAAAAATGCCCTGCGTGATGGTGATGAGTTTTAAAGTGTCAGGTAATCATTTCCAGGTTGCCACAGGAGCAGCCTCCTGTGGCAGGGACTAAGCTTTGTGGTTTTTGTTTTTATCTAGCACTGTGTATAGCACCAAGCTGCCCAGGAAGCAGAGTCTCTGCTTAGTGAAAAGTAAACTGTTATCAGCAGAAGTTGTCTGGCTCTTCACGGGTCAGGAGTATGGGAGAGAAGAGGTCAGAAATAGTTCATATTTCTTTTATGCTGGAACTGAGCAGGCACATTCATTGTCCTGTGCCTGAGGCTTCTGGCCATGGGCTGTGGGATTTGTGGCTGGTGCCACATTGTCACTGGGGCACTAATTGGGTGATCATTTGAGCACTGCAGCCCTACCAAGCGATGCGAAGCTGCTGAGCAGCCCTGCCAGCACTGATCCTCATGTCTGAGCTGCTGTTAGCTGCAAGTTCTTGTGTCAGGTGGCAGCCAAAACTTCTCTCTCCTTTTGAAATGCAGGCTCTGCTCTGTCCTTTGTTTGCCCCCCCAGCACTGTACTGTATTTCACACCAGCAGAATCCAATAATTGGTGGCAAAGAATAAAAGTATAGGTGGAGGGTGCATCTGCTATGCAGCTGGGGTAGGTGTGTATCTTTATTTTCTTCTGAATGTCATACCATTGGTACAGGAGATGATAATGCACCCACTGTGCCGAAAATGCATAAATTGGGAAACGTGGCATGCTCCCTTATACAAGTACCCCCTTATTAGGCAGCAATGTCCAAGCACTCCAGCTCTTGGTAATGAAATCCTATCATCCAGCATCAGCTCAGCACCTTAGTGCCTGTATTTTACAGCCTCCTTGTCCCTTCAGATGCACCTACTCCCACAGTCATCCCTGTGCACACCACACCTGTCACCCAGGATATTCAAGTCGGTCTGGTAAAACCTCACACATATTTGTGCCTCACAACACACTGTAGCAATTCTCCCAACCCCTGCTCCTTTATCCAGCAGTGCAAGTACATATTGCCAGAGATGGACCTGCCAAACCAACCAGGCCTCTTCACAACTGCTTTGCTCACTGTGTGTAATTCTTGGGTGCACTTAGCCAGAACACAAATTATCTCGAGTGGCAACTTCTTCTGAATAAATCTTGAGGCAGCAATCTGCTCTAGTTAATTGCAAAGGTGGAAGACTGTGATGTAATTTTTGTATCTGAGGGCGACTCTTACACATAACTGTACTTACCCAAGTGTACACTTTCTCTCCTTGAGTATAAGTATGCATTTTTTTTCCTCAAAATCTTAGCCAAAACAAAAGGGAGTTTCATTCTCTGTTTTCTCAATCTCAGGGTGTACCAGTGTGCCAAAAGGACTTTTTTCCAAGAAAGGGGAATTTTTTCCAAGGAAATCTATTCAGTTTTCTATTTTACAAGCTGCCACTGCCCTGGCAGTATGGTGTTAATATCCACCAGCCTTTCTCACTAATATGTCTTAGGGAAACAGAACTTGCCCTACAACTGTATTTTTAAAAAGCATTTTGAAGCAAGCCCCTGATACTCACAAATTTCATCCCTAGCACCCACTTCTGATGGTCACAGGTCTATTGTATGGGCAGCTGCAGTGACAGGAAAGATTCCTATCAACTCCTAATGCAAAATGGGAAAAATTCTAGGCTAGATCTTGCTCTGTGGAGCATGCAAGCCGCTTCCATGTACATCCCTGGACATACGGTTTCTAACTTGCATCCTATCTTGTGCCACCACTCAAATATTTGACTTTATACTTTTCAAATAGAGACAATTCAAAACCCAGCTGGACACATTCCAGTGTCACCTGCTCTAGGTCACCCTGAGTTGGCGGGGGGGTTGGACCAGATGGTCTCCAAAGGTCCCTTTCAACACTAAAAATCCTGTGAAATCCATGGGAAAATTCCTGGAGGTTTCAGTGAGACTAGCTGAAACCCTTGAATAAACATTGGGAAAAGCTTGCTGCTCCTAGTGAAGGCACATCTCTTGATTTGAGCGACTGGTTTTGGATGAAGATACTTCTGGAGAGAAAAGTGTCAGAACTGAGAACTCTCTACTGGGCTGACTGCTTTAAGCTGCTTCAATTATTTAATTAATTTTTAAGCAACAGTGTCAGTCTAGAAAGATCTTAAAGGAATGTGGTCACCAGGTCTGAATGACCCAAGTGCAGATCAACTTCTGCTGTGAAGTTCTAGGTCTGTACCCTCAGAGTCAGGGGTCTTACCAGGCCCTTCTGATGCCACTGTTGTGCTGATTAATGTCAAATGAAATTCAGGTTTCTTTGCCTCCAAAGTCCAACGTGGCTAAACAATAAACAGCTTTCTATCAGGAAGTGAAGCCTCCACTCTGATGTGCTGGAAAGACTGTTTGGGAAAATGCTTTTATCTTCTGTGATAAACCCTTGTAGCATCTTCCAGTTGGCAGGTCAGGGGATTGCTGAGACAGAGGTTGCATTTTTATGGCCATCAAATGTCTTATTTTCTGTGAATTTTCCACTTGAATCTTTTTAGAAAAAAATGAAATATTTGCAGAATTTTCCAGGGTCAAGTAGGAAGGTGGTCACAGAGACTTTGATGGTACACTATTGCTCCCTGACTGCTCTGGGAGATTCATGTGACCACGGTCAGCAGCCCTGGAGTGATGCCTTTGCTTGTGATTTCAAAGCATGCATCTTATGGCTGTGTTACTGGGAAGACTTTATTTTATTCTTGCAAGGCAGTATTTGGATAAATCCCACTAAAAAAAGTGCTATTGCCTGCTGTGGTGCTTTAGACACATCAGTCACATGTCCTACGTTCCACTGGTTCCAGTGTTGTGATACGTGGGTAGATAGGCAGGTGCAGAGTAAAGGTTAAAACAATCTGTAAAACCAGGCAAAAATCTAAAATACCTTACTGCTTAGTCTTAAATTTAACTAAGTGTTTAAAAGTGGGTGCTGTAACTTGCAGGAGAAAAAAAAAACCAAAATAAAAATAATTAGGAAGATCAGTTATTGAAAGAAAACAATCAAATCATTAAAATAGAAGGCTAAATGTTTGAAAGAAATGATATGCTAGACCTTGGAGTTAAATTGTTCATTTCCTGATCCATTAAAACCTTCCTTCCTCGAGAGTAACTGGCATTTGCAAAGTTCTGCCCTAGGGGGTTGTTCAGGTAATAAAGGAGAAAGGATCCAGAGGCAGGTGGAGAAAAGAGTTACAGGAGAATTCTCCAAAGCTGCTTTGCTTGTTTACACATTCAAAGTGGTGGTTGGTTACTTTGCACTCACAACTCTGCACATACTCATAGAAAATTCTGTATCAGAAAATATTTGGAACTGTTAAGAGTTTAGGCATTTGTTAGGCTAAATTTAATAGCAGAAAAAACATTTTATTTGGCCCCAGAAGTTAAAAGAGTATTGTGATGGTGCATTCTCTCTTCAGGGTCTGAAGGGATGCCAACACACAGCTCTTTGCTGGTTCTGAGACTGAGGTTAAGTATCTACTTTAAAAACATTTGTTGCTCTTACAGAGCCCTTCTCGTGTGGCAGCTGATCCCAGAGCATTTAGCTGAGTAGATGATTGCTGTTATTCCAGGGCAAATCCAGGGGTGGATGTAGCCATGTAGCTAAGGCAGACCCAAGGATACAAGGGGCTACAATACACATGAGCATAGAAGCAGAGCAATAGCTGTCATGAAGACATCTTATTATCAACAAAACCGAGGTCTTTCACCACCAAAAGCAGCATTGCTCACCAGTGAGCCATTCATTATCCCATGTTAATGGCATGGGTTGATCTGTACTTTTTCCTTGTAGTTTTTTCCACATGGTTAATGAGTTTTAGGGAGCTCAATTTGAAGAAAAACCAATGAGGTCTTATTGTCTAAAAGCAGATAAAACCTGGATGTGAGTTCTCTCATTGGGCATTAGAAGTCAACTTCTGGGCTTAAGCAGCCTTCTTGAATCACATGGATTAGTACCAGCAACTTTTACCCTTTGGTCACCCTGTTTTCTGTTCAGCTGAAATTCTCAACTTGTGCCAGAGCTCCCAAGAGCCCTCCTGGAAATGTTGATAGCCATGGATGGGAACAGAGATGTCCATATACTTTTGCAGGGGCCTGGCCCCACAGCCCTCAGTGGGCTTTGGCTCAAATGTGGGACATTTGCACAAACATCCTGTGCCAGTCACCCAGCTCCAAGGAGGGACTGTTAAACAGATCACACTGAATTTCTCAAGGTTCCTGGATTCTCCAGTGTGTCAGAAAACAAACCTTGAGGCCTCTTATGTGAGCAATCATTGTGTCTATGGAATGCGAAACATTTCCATTTTGTGAAGGCGAGCTCAGTTGCATATACTGTACAAACACACACAAACACCATGTGGAAATAATAAATGTGTTTATGATGGAGATCTGTGCTTCCTTTATTATTTTAGGATTTTGTCTGGATTTGAAACAATTGTTAAGAGCATTAGCTTCAGTCTTTCATTTTCAGTGTTATGAGGATGTTTCATTGCTAACATACTCATAATACTGACTTCACCTACCAAGGCAGCTGTACTCCTTCTGAGCATACATTCAATTATTCTTGTTGTTCATACACAAATATGTAATATTTAGGAAGTTTAATGGCCAAACTGACATTAAGTAGTGCTCTTGAGTACCCTCCAGCTCTTTCAACCATTGACTGTTGAATCCAAATTTTGATTCACATAAATTCATACACTGGAATTTAGGAAATTGACTGGTTTGTAAACTTCTTAGTCCTCCTCCTGGTTTCTGAGGCAATACTTTCAGTTTTGCAGCTTAGGTTTGTATTTAGTGTAGCTCCAAAGGTACATTTGTAATGTCCTGGTGGTGGCTCATCTCCCTTGCCTGGTGGGAATGGGGCTGTACAAAATTCTGCAACTGAACAGGGGGTGCATTGCCCGCGCCCTCAGCTTGTGGAAAGGGGCCCTTTCTGCATGTTTTCCCTATGTAAACATAAGGACTTGCTGATATATTTACCTAAACCTTGCTGATGTATTTAAGTAAAATTTATTTTCCAGGAAAATTGCACCACAGTTCTTTTAACTGGATTTTGAAACATCTTTGTGAAACGCCTAAATCCCTAAAATGTAGTGTTTTATGTCAGATTGACTGTAACATTTAATTTGTTCTGAACTGTTTTCCTGCCTTTTTTTTTTTCCCTCAAAATAGTTAGTCTGTGTTTTTGTTTCAGATTAACTCATCGTAGTTTGTCAGTGAATGAAGAGAATCAGTTTCTTGCCCAGCAACAATAACTGCCTATTCCATAAAATGCCTCAACAACACTGCGAGTGTGGAGACCTTTACAAAATTTCAGGGCTTCTGTGATGAAAAACCAATGGATTTTTTTGCAGCTAATGGAGATTTTTCACTAGAGCAGCTGGGAACAAAAAGCTGTGGGCTTTTAGACACAAAATCATCCTTGGTCTGTGCAGATTGTAACACCCTCCTTCGTTTCCTTCCCAAACTCACCGGGGCAGTGGGATATGGGAAGAGCAGAGACATGATCTGGGATTTCCTACAGAAATGTGTGTGAAATAGATGTGCCAGTGGAACCACAAGCTGTTTAAAAAGTACCATAAAGGATGCACGGGAGGTATAAGCCCAATGTACACCTTCTATAATCCTGGAATACTGTATTCACCTTTTGTTCTTGGAGAGCCTTGAGGATACTCAGTGCTCTTGACTGAGCGAGCACTGCTTCCCCTCCACACACTAAGCATCCATTACAGAAACTCCATACAAGGACTGGGGAGAAGGATGAAGCCCATTTTTAGGATGGGTTTATTTTTATCTTTTTTTTTTGAGAAGAGTTTATCGTCCCATTTTTTTATATCTCCCACCAGTGAAAGCTCAGAATGACTGAAATAGTACAGTCTGTTGGAGTGAATTCTTCCCCAGGAGACTGATTTTATTTTATTATTACTGAAGAGAGCAGGAATTTATTAAACCTCAAAAAGTGGAGGAATTGGAGCTTTGCTGCCAAGGTAGACATATTCCCAAGCTGCGCCAGTCCCTCCTGAGAAGCTCTTTAACTGACTTTCCCGTGTAGGGGGGAGGCACAATTTTGTCCATATTATCAGCTGACAAATAAAACAACCAAATTCAGACAGGGGGAGGAGAGGGAAAATTTGCTCAAAAATATATTTAAAGACATGAGCTTTCCTGTAGAGAAGTCTGTTTGGTGAGAAATGGATCTCTTGCTACAGGCTCCAATTTAAACTGGCTGACCTAGAAGGAAGAAAGTGCCTGGGAAAGAATGAAAAGCAAATAAATAGAAAGCATGAAGCAAATAAAAAATAGGCTTTGTCTTTCCCACTTTCCAAAACCCTTTGGGTAGGATGGGACTTTTGTGTCCTACCTCTCAGGGAGCCAACAGCTTTATGTTTGTGCATACCAGGGACACGACAGGAATCTATCACACGACGGAGCATGTGTTCCTTGTCCCTTGCTGGTGCATGCTAATGACAGAAAAGTTAATTAAATCAGGCAGTTGGTGTTTGCCACTGGTTCAGGGAATGGAAGACTCCAAGGTTTGGTGGCCCTTGAGCAGATGGCAGCTGTCCAGCTGGGTTTCCAGTCTCACTCACAGCTACAGCTCACTCCACCATTCTCACTTCTTGCTCTCCAGATTCCCATTATCTGTGTGTTTTTTATCCTCCTCTTCCTCTTTCATTTCCTCCCTTGCCCACTCCCTCTATTCCTGACTGTTTCAGCCCCTACACTTGTCTCCCACAGCTTCTGCTGAAACAACATTCAGCCGAAGTGGTGCTGATGATGGTTATGAGGAAGGCAGGGCAAGATAAACCAAGGCTGAGTGAAATATCCCCTCTTTGTAACACACAGGACTGGGAACTTGTTTGGCTTATAGAATGGGACAGTCTTGACCTTAAAGCAAACTAGAAGTTTCTTCTATATTTGAAATACCTCAGAATTAAGGAATTTCCTCTTCCTTGCTGTCTGGATCTTCTGTTTAGTCAAAAGCTCTTAAGAGACTGTTCAGTCGTGTTAAGATCTAATGAATTTTAAAGTTCTGTGGCTGTCAGAACAGATGGGCCGTGGCAACGCTTGGCACGGCCATCAAGAGCTTGGCAGGCATTGCCACACCTGCACTGGCTTTAAGTTTCCTTTCTTGGGTGTGGTGAAACAGGAATTGAGACTCTGGGAGAGATTCACTGGGAGCTGCAGAGTTTTTTGGCCAAATACCACATACCCACTAATAGAGAGCCACAGTGACATGGCCACCTCTGAACAAGCTGGATCAGGGATGTCTGTCTGATATGCAGTCATGCCTTTGAGCTGCAGGGATCTGCAGAGATCACAGAGTTCACAGCTGAATAGAAAGGCTGATTAGCACCCTACCCGTTGGGCCACCTCGTTTCTATCTGTGCAAAGAGGGAAGAGCCACTGAGGCAGCAACAAGCATGCAAGTGTGGGAATAATGGCACAGAGGGGGGAGTAGGAGCTCTGTGTTCTTTCAGCAGCTTGCTTTTCAGCTGGGAGGAGGCGGCTAGTGCACTGACAGCTCGTAGAAGTTGGGAACTCAGTTCTTTTATTTGAAGCTCCGTCAGTCACGCGGTTTTGCCTGTCTGGACAGGCTGAAGTGAAAGATCACGAGCAGGGGGTGGGTGTAACCACTACGGCTTTGCTGTGACTTCAGGAGCTGCCATAAGGCCAGTGGTGAGGGTAATCTCCAAGGCAGAGGGACCTGGGGGAAGAAAAGGAGCACCCAGACTCGCTCTCCCTCTATGGGTTCCTGTTACACCAGGCCTATGAGGTGTCACCTGTTTGAAGGACTGACCTGTGCACTCAACCACAGAGAAAATTTTCCCTCCAGTCCTCCGTATTAGAAGCTTTGGTTCCCTGCCCAGTGGATATAACTGTGCCATATAAAAACAGAAACAAAAGGGAGTTGATATCAATTATTGCTTGAGGTTTCAGTGACCCTTCACCTCCCTTCAACTGAGCAGTGGCTGAAAGTTTGGAAGTTAGGCAACCTTCTAGCAGAATAATACATGAGACTGTGTTCAGGAAGGTGATGCAGGAGCATATATATATATCCTACCTTGTGGCTGTGATGGGAAATAAAATTGCAACATCTACTCAGCTACAGAATTTTTTCATTCACTCTACAACCTCAAGCCAGAAAAATCTCTTTTCCCTTCCAAAAGTGATGTAAAATAAAAGAGGAGAGAAAATAATCCACATTCTCAGTCTCTTATTAGTACAAATTCTTGAAAATGACCAGTAGACTGACTAAAAGTCAAAATAACTTGAAGAGATTAATCTTCACAATCATGTGAAAGGAAATTCAAACGGTCAGGGAACACTGATTTTTCAAGGACACTCTGATGTCCTGACAGAAGCAGAAGCTTTATCCCAGGGGTGGCTCTTTTATGCAGGGTGGTACAGTGGAGGAGAATAAGGATTAGCACGGAAGGTTCTGTGCTCCAGCAGATCAGCAATCTTAGATGTGATGGCAAAATACTGTTGACTTCTTGTAATTGAGCAATTGTTAACAAAGGTTTTTAACTTTTCAGCTACTGCAAAATAATCCAAGCAGGACTTTTGTTTGCTGGAAGGAGGTAAGAGGTTGCTGTGGTTCTTAATTAATTTTTAGAAGATATCACTTAAGTAAGGATGAGGCCAAACTGGAGTTTCATATCTTCCCTATGCCCAAAATGAAGGGTTGTTTTGTTTCAGCATGTCTGCCCAGATTTGAACTTATTTAGAAGTCATGGTGGGATTTAAATAATAATAATAATAATAATAATAATAATAACAATAACAATAATAATAATAATA
>VXAC01008058.1:1241344-1313672 GCA_013399225.1 Rhipidura dahli
TTTGGGTTTCAAAGGGAAAAAAGGAAAAAAAAAAAAAAAAAAAAAAAAAGAGGGAAAGGTAGCATTTAAAATCTTGACATAAAGACCATCACTGCATTTCTGCATTTCAGACAGCTCTTCCAGGCTCCAGCTGAGAGATCCAAACAAGCTTCACCACCCGAAGGGAAGTGTAAATCTGTGACATTTCTGGTGCTGAATGAAAAGACAAAAAGCATTAAATTAGCTGTGGAACACAGCTCTCCTCCTCTGACATAAATGCACAGCTATAAAAAAACTCAGCCCTAATATCTTGGACTTGCCTTTGGGGAAGACCCTACTTGACAGATGGGCGAAGGCAGTGCTGGTTTGCTTTGGATAATTCCAAGCCTTAGCTGGCTACAATCATTTCATTTTTAACTTTTGCTTGATGTAGTGCAGTAACTTTGCAGCATGTGCCTTGGGAATGAACATCAACCGAAACTGCTGCTGGTGTTTATCTCACACTACAGGGAAGCCACTCATCAAAGCAATGTATATTTTAATCAAAACTCTTCCAAAAGTGGCAGCTTCCCCTGCCAGCACACTGCCAGTGTGTCTCTCCTAACACTACTGAAAGAATAAAGGAGAACAATTAGTAACAGTCTGGAGGCAAATTTGAAGCCATGCAGCAGAGCTTCAACATCACCAAAGTGGATATCAGGTGGAAGACTCATATAAAGTTGGGTTGAAGCCCAGGCTGTGTTTGTCTCTGGTGTATTCTGAAGGGAGTGAGGCCCATTGCATGCTTGCTCACAGAGTGTCTCATTTTAGCCTTTTGGAGGTTAATGGCTTCAATTTTCAAATTCTAATCAGAGACTGCAAAGAAGAGGAAGAAGTTACTGTGAATTAATGAACAGCACCGTGGTGGGTTGTCAGTGTCCAGAAATTGCCTTGAAAAACTTCTTAGGAGTAAAGTTTTGTCCCATTTAGCCCAGTCCTTTCCTCAAGCTGAGCCTAAGGAGCCCTGTTGTTTCCTTGATGAGGTTTCCAAAGCCATCATGGGACTATGCAGAGAACAGGCAATGTGAATACTCACATGAGCAGAAAAACAAGATATCAAGCATTTATGGGGCTGAGAGTGGGACTTGTGAGAGTAAAAATGGTGGTTTTCTGTAAAAATCACTTGCAAATTTAGACAAATTGCTTAAACTTGCTGTTCTTAATGCTCAGAATTACCTGAACATCTGCATGAATCCATTTCTCTTAAAGAAATTTAACTTCAATCATACTTAACTTCAATAATGTACTCGTGTCCCATTTGGGCTAATAGCACTCAAGTATGTACTTGAGTGTCTTGCTGACTGATGTTCTTCTGAATTGCAGCTGCAGTTCTGTGTCTGCCATTTCCAGGGATGTGGTACTTCCCTTGAAGGAGGAGAGCAAGCTAATGTGGCTGCCTAGGAACCACAGGATAGCTCACATTTGTTAAATCTTGGTCAGAACTTTCAAGGAACTGGCCCTGTCTTGTGGGTCAAGGACACCACTTTTCCTCTTTTCTTTTTTCTTTTTTTTTTTTTTTTTTGTTTTTAAATATAATGTAGAGAAAATTATTTTTAAATAAGTTACTAAGTTTTTTCTGTCAAAAATTATTGGGCAACAGATTCTGGAACTTCAGCTGAAGAAATGAATTGTTCTTAAAGTTACTGCTTCAAGAAAAAAGAAAAGTCTTCAGATACTAATCTTCAGCTCTTTATTTGCATTCTTGAGACTTAAAATCACGTTAAAGCTTTTATTGAAAAATCTGGGAAATAAAACTGCCCTTTGTCTCGTGGGTCAGGTTTCAGCAGAGCCACAATCTGGCTGCTGACTTTTGAACCTCTGAAGATGCTGCTGTGCTTGGACTCGGCGTGACTCTCCTCTTAGAAGAAGAGTAGCATTGTAAGTCATGTATAGGATGTGTTTTTCTACTTGCTGTGGAGAGTCTGCTCACAGAGGAAGGGCCAAAAATATTTTGAGTGAGGTTCTATTAGTTTACATAGCTGATTAAAACTCGAGGCCCTGTTTCTTTGTGGAAACAGTATCCACTATCCATCACAACAGCCCATCGAAGCCAAGGGCTAAATCACCCCGTTGGCAGCCATTTTGTTAAAGCTCGGCTTCACGCTGAGGTGAGCAAATAAACTGAAGACCCTTTGAGGTAATTTTTGAGGATTGTATGCAAGCTCGGTATCTTTATTATTTCTTGCTGCAGCTGACTGGGTCTCTGGTTTTATATGTCTGTTGAAACAGCACCATGATTTAAGCTGCTCACAACTCCTGGGTATCGCAGACGAGGAGCCTGCTGGGGCACTGAGCAGATCTTTGGCAATTCCCAGTGAAACCTGAACTTTTGATCTCATGGCCTTTGAAAGGGGGTGGTTTTTAAATTCACAGCAAGTCCTGCACTCCCATTAGCCACATGCAGATGTGGCAGTGACACAGATGAGCTTTTGCCTTCCTAGGAGGTAATTCTCACATGCATCTCACGTGCAGGCAGCAAGAGAAGATGCACCCTCAGGAAATTACAAACCTTGCAGGACATGTTATTGTACATCAGCAGTAAGCAGGACTGCCTGTGTGCAGTGCAGGTAGGACAGAACTGAAACAAGACAGGAAGAAAATCTGCAGAAGCAAAGCTGCCTCTAAAGATCCTTTTAAGCATGCAGCCCAGGAAGGAACAAATGGATACTGATTATGATGAAACCTTTTGCTTCCTGTGGTGTTTGGCATTCCTTAATATGTCATGATGGCTTTGGTTTCCTCTTCTCCACTGCAGCATCAAAGAGTAAATAGGTTGAATGTTGCTCAATGTGGTCATTTGAATGCTGTCCTTTTTAACCTTCTTTTCTTCAGTTTTTCCTGCCTCCCTTTCTTGGATAACATTTTGCTGCCAGCTGCTGCACCAACACAATGATGTCCACACCTGGATATGTCATGGGGGAGACAAGCTCAGTGCCCAGAAAACTTTATTGCTGCAGAGAGCCTGGCAGGACTCATCACACCTTGTAGCTGACACCTTCCTGAGGCAGGCTCAGGCAAAGGACAAGCACCCAGGTCTTGAGACATGTCTGGTGGTTCTGAACACTGCAATGCTTTGTAATCAATTTTTCAACTGTGGTGAGCCCTATAAATCTGAAAAACCCTTTTTTCTTTATTTCCTTGAATGTACTACAGGTCTTCTCTCTTTGTTTCTTTGAACCTTTCAAAAGCTCCTGCCTGACCACACTTGTTTTGTATTATGGAGTGCCAAGAAAATACGGATGCCCTAAGTAAGAAGGGAAATTTTCTTGTTTCATAACAGGCATGTTCTCCAGTAATAGATAGTGGTATGTTTTCTATTTTGCATTGTATTTTCAGGAGAATCCCACACCAACTAAAATGTCAATCTATTTAAAACACAGCTAATGAGCTTTCTTTGTCCTCTGTTTCATGCTGGAAAATCCCACCTGATCCCTAATTAACAAATTGATTTATTAAAAGTATAACTAATGACCTCCCTTTGTCCTTTTCTTCCAGCTGCAGAATCCCACCTGATCCCAAATTATCACATTGATTTATTTAAAATTAAAATATATGCATTGCATAGTTTCTTTATCACGCCTGTCAATGAATGCCTCAGACATATGTTCCAATTAAGTGCTGATTTTACCCCTCACAGATCTAATACTTTTAGAGAAAAACAATTATTTAAAATTCTACATTGTCCCCAGTGGTGTTCAAATATTTGGGTATTCTTGTTATTGAGGTCAATATGAAGTCACTTGGTGTCACCTTAGAGGATCAACCTTGCAGATCCATTCCAAAAAATCACCATCCCACTGGTGTGAGTGGATCTTTGCAGGTTCATAAGTCTCGTGCATCCAGTGTGTTGCTAGATAATGGATTTTGCTCCAAAACACTGCCAGTCTCCAGTGGTGTTCCTGCCTCACACAGAATAAACAGCCAGAACAGGGGGAGCAGAACAGGACTTGATTTGCCTCTTGTAAGCAGCTTGTGGCAAGTCCAGCCCAGTTTGGAAGTGTGTGCATGAACAGCAAGAGCTCAGAAACACCACTCATCAACAAGATCTGTCCTTGGGCTCGCAGCAGTATGAATGTATCTGCAGGCAGCACGAGGCCATTATTACATCCTGGTATGTAAACATCGAGGTATCCTGGGCCCTTTTGCCTGCAGTGCTCCACAAAAACAAGCAGAGGGTCACTCCCAGCAGACAAAGCCCTCAGAGAGAGGAGCTGAGCAATAACGGGCTGGTTTGGATGAGGCAAGAGAGAACGACAGTCTCTGGCAACACAGACGTGTGCTTCCAGGTTATGTGAATTTCTTGCATCAAAAGGAACATTAGAGAAGTGTCCCAGTCCCTGTGCCAGCCAGCCAACCTCCTTGGAGCACAGGACAGGCAGCAGGGCCCATCCCACGCTGGTAACCACTCCAACACACACCTCCTTTCTCCTCTGAGCTGTCCCTGAAACCTCACTATTTCTCTGGTCAATAAAAAAGACAATCAGACTAAATTCAAAAGGAAAGAAAGTACCCAGAGGCTGCTTGTCCCTTCTCCCACAGACCCCGTTCCCAAGATTGGCACAGTAACCCCACAGGGGTAACCTGGTAACCCTACAAGCTCTGGAAGCTCTCTCTGAGCAGTGCAGTGCAGATCCACCACACTAGAGCTGTGCAAAGCTCAAAAAGGGACCTGAATGAGACCCAGCACCTCTGCAAAGGAAAATCTGAAGCAGCGTCTGCGACAAAGGACCTGAGGTGTCAGCTTGTCCTACACGAATGCTCTCTGGGCCCGCGTTAAGCACTCTGGTGTTCCCCAAGGAGGGGTGGTGATCTCTCTAGGGCAGCTTTTGTCTTCCAGACCCCTACTCAGGTTCCCAGAGCAAAGCTATAGTATGTCTGGCTCCATGGCTTAATTGAGTGGTAAGCCCTTTATTTCACTTGGCCAACATCTCCTCTGGCTGCCATCCTAAAAGTGAGAGTTCTTAGTTAATGCTATCCACTTTCTACACATCTTCCTTCCAGCCTCCTAGAGCCTCACAGGTTTATTTCTTTAACATGTAGTCCTGTATGCAGTTGTGTCTGTGAACAAGAGTACAGCTACACACATCAGGCAAAAAAAAAAAAAAAAAGCCCCAGTTTAAAAATAAATTATTGAAAGAGAAAAAAGGAGCTAAATAGGTTATTTAAAATCTGCCATGTTCCTTAGCACAGTTTGGAGAAGGTAAGTCACTTCATTCTAATTCAAAGTATGAGAAGAGTGGCATCCTTTAAAATGTGTTTTTCCTACTCCCTCCCTGCAAACAATGTGTGCACGTCAGAGATCAGATAGGAGAGAAATGGGAAGTTCCTCTGTGCGTACGGGAATTCAGGCACCTGAATTCCCATCACAGATTTGTCTTACAACACCGGGCTCTGCCTCCATCTGCCCCTGTTCACCCCGGCCAGCCCTTCTGGCAGGCAGCTCTTTTGCATGTAGTTATCCCACAGGGAGCCAACTGGGAGAGCTGGGAGCCCCGGATCCACAGCTTCCTTGCCTCAGGGCTTCAAACCCACAGCTCCTACCGGGCTGTGGGCTGGGCTAGGATGGGCTTTTTCCCAGCTCCATCATGAGTGGTGCCATTGTGCTGAAAGAAATGATTAGAGCTAAAAGGGGAAAGTAATCATGGGTGATGAGGGATGCCGTCTGGGAAAGGAGGTGCAGGAGACACCTTGTTTTGGTTTCTTCCCTCAGACCATTTCCATGTTTTGTCTAAAGATGATTACATTTGAAACTCATAATTATTTTCTGGAGAAGGGATCTTTCCTCTCCAAGGAGTTAGAGTCATTCCCAGATTCCCTTCTGGTCTCTGTAAGACCCCTCTTCCTTCCTCCAGAGCCCAAAAACCTCAGGAAGAAGATCATAGGTGCCACCAACAAAGACGACCTGTGTGTGTCCAAGAACCTTCTTGGGTGTTTGAATTCCCACTCCAACCCCTGGGTGTGGGATATTTGTCTGCCATTGTGCCTAACAAATGATAGGTTACTGTTGATTTAAAAAAAGTCCAGGAGACCTGGAAAGAGACCTTTTCTATGAAAATTTCTGTTTCATCAGTCATCCCCTCTTACTGTCCATGGCTGTATTTATCTTTCAGAAGTGAATTACACAGAAAATGCTGAAGGAAATGCATGACTGCCAAGCCAGTTGCTCCAGGAGTTATCTTATTAATCTTAATTGACATTTCCTTGTTTGTCTTTTATATTTTTCCTTGCTGCAGGTTTGCACAGCCCTTTTTTCTAAGTTCCAGGTGGTGAGTCCAGAGAAAGGCACTGTCTGTTATCCAGCAAACCACATCTTAGTGGAAGTTTGCTTGGAGGGTATTTGATACTATAATATCAGAGAGAAAGTATCCAAATGACACCAGTAGCTTTAAAGTAATGAAACCTTGAATATCTTCTCACCTTTGTTTCTGGCAGCTCAGGTCCAAGAGTGTGATATCCTTATCAGATATCAGCTCTTTAAGACCAAACTCTGTTTTCAGCCATGGTCAGTCTCTGATGCACAGCAGGAAATTGTATCTCTGCCCTCTTGGCAGTCTGTCTGTGTGATAGTGCAAGTCTCATGCACCAGATTTTCACAAGAAGCACAAACTTTTTCAGTTCAAATATTTAATTTTTTCTTGTTGGATCAACCTCCCTAGAAATCAGAGAAAAAGCATTTTTCAGCCAGTTTATTTAGCCCCAACGGTCCTGCCACAGTGATATAGGAAATTCACAACTGCACTCCCATCCCTCAAAGCTTACTTACTGTGAGACTTCAGTTCCAGAAACTGCAATTTCCCAAAAGCCTGGGGACATTTGAAAGAGGGAGCTCACCTGTGCTGAACAAATCCCTTATGTTTCCACATTAGTGGTGCTGAAAGCACGTAGGCAAAGCAGTGCTTAGTAAATTATTGTGGTACAGATTACCTGGTTTGGTTCCACCATGTTTGAGTAAGCAGCATGTTCTTCTGGCCTCTGGAAGACCCAAAAAGAAAGGCTGCTAGTACTTTCTTTGAGCTCAGTGAAAAATTTTGGAGCATGAAGTATGCTCTCCTGTGCATTTATCCTTGTTCCAAACTGCTGCACCTGAGTGCCATGGGTAAAAATAAATTTCACACACCTACTTTATGCATCTTCCAAGCCCACAAAAACGCCAGCTTCTTTTAATAAACTGATGATACTTGGGAACAAAGCTGAGAAAGCTACTTCTGGGAAACAAACCACAAGATTTACTTGGTAATGGTTTGCTTGGCTGGAACCTTTGTGATCTCTGTTCAAGGCTTGCCTTCCAGGTCACCTTTCTCTTTCACATGTATTTCTTCTACTGCAGGTGCCTGTGTGAACTCTGTCACTGTGCTATTGGGATACTTAACCCTATTTTTAGGATATATCCTCATTTTCCAAGTGAGGAGACAGACCACAGTAGTCGGAATATTTTGCCCACAGTTAGTCAGGAGATGTGTGGTACGGTCTAGAACTGGGCTCTTAAATTCCATCAAAACAGCTTTTTGTAATGTTAAGCTAATGGAAAAGAGGGATCTCTGCTGCTACCACATAATTAAGCAATATTAGGAAATGGGAAAGAAGTTAAAGATTCAAGCAGAAGCCTTTATTTTCCATTTCTTTGGGTCTGCAGACACACAAAATGCCTGCCTTCCATTGCTCCTTTGGAATCATGGTCATTTCATAGGTGTAACCACCTATCTTCTCACAGGTTTGATGTCAGTAAAGTAGTTTAAGATCTTCAGATACAAATTGTTTTCAATCAAAGCATAATGGATAAGTTTCTCTAGTGCAAAGCATGTCATGTTTCATCAAACTAACAGGAAAAACTGGCTTATCATCATCAGCGTACCAGACAGAGGCTCATCCCACTTTGTTTCCAAAGCTACAAAGTTTTGGGTTGTCATCTTGTATCTCTCTGGAAAAAAAAAATAAAAGTGCAGAGCAATAATTCCCAAGTCAAGACCTTCCTGGTGGCATCGTGGCATCTTCTCTAAAGAACCAATAAATCTATTTGCCCCCATTTGGCAGATGGTTCAGCTTTGTGAGAGGAAGTTCTGGACCTATTTGTTGCGGGTTCTTTACACTGAGCCCTCCACCTCAGGAAGCAAAGAAACTTTCCTCCCCAGCAAACATTATAACTGGACCCAAGAAAGCTGTTCAGGGTCTTCCATGGGAGGGTAGAGATCCCTTTTATCAGGTTCATTAGAGTCTCCCCAGTTATTCTACAGCAAGTAAATCATCAGAGGATCTCAGGGATGTTGCTGGTGGCAGGTGTGCTCCGACACTCCTCACCAGCAAGAAAAAAAGGTGACATGGTCTGCCAAAGGACTGCTCTAGATTGTCAAAAGAGCAGGAGGGGAACCCATGCTCTATCAGCAGGAAAAGGCATTTCTTCATAATCAGAGGGTAGAAACCAGTCCCACTATATATGTTCTCTTCTCATGTTTTGAGGAGAGCATTGACAAAGGAGTGGATTTGCCCCAGAGCAGTTAAAACCAAAAACCCAAGAGGTCCTCTCCACAGGCATTTTCCTGGCATTCTCTGACATGCAGATTGACTGATAATATCACCATAACAGCTGTTATCTCAAATGTCTGCCTCCAGGCAAATTAAAAGTAGAGAAAAGCCAAAACACTTGAAGAGATGAATATAGGAGGCATTTGCCAGTAATTTGCTGGCCCTGGACTGCCTGCTGTCACGGGTAAAACAAGCGTGTTTGCATTATAAGAAAATTACAGAGCTGTCATCCCTGCAGCTCATAGGCACGGAGCGATGGAGAGCAGCACCACGGCCGAGCTGAAGGCTGAGGATTGCTTTTCCAGCCAGAACCTGAAACAGCCTTTCTCAAGGATATGCCTGAGCCTTGCTGCCGGGGAGCAGCAGGAGCAGGGTCATCCCCAGATGAGGCCAAGGAGAAGGGACCCCCAAGCAAGCAGTACACAAGCACAGCTGCTGCAAACATGCCAAGTGCATGAAGTAGGTCCAGGGTCCACCCTGGGGCCCCAGCCAGGAGCAGCTGGAGATGTGGTACAAGGTCTAATTTTGGATAGGCTCCAGGCCATCATCTCTGAGCTTTTGGACACATTCCTTTGATGCCAAAATCTCTGAGCTGGGAGATGCTGCTTGCACGGATTTCCTCCCAGCTAGCTCCCACAGTGGCATGCTGGTTCTAGAGTGGGAGCCAAGGAGCTTGGTGGTGTATCCCACAGTACCAAAATGTGCCTGGGTTGGCCTTGGGTGCAGGACTGAGCTAACATGGGTGCAGTTCATGTGCTGGGGAACCTGGAGGGCAGGTAGAGAAACCTGGGTCTACAGAGGCCTGTGCTGTTAAGGGATGATAATTTTTCTGATGCTCTGAGGGAAGAATGGTTCTTCTGAAAGTGACCAGCAAGGTTCTGAGGTGACATGTCAGCTTGGGGCAGTGGGTTTTTCACTCTGGTTGAAAGAGTGAAAAGAACTGAAGTCTGCACCTCCTTGATGCAGCCACAGATGCTTGAAATGTCCAGCATGTGAAAAGTGTAAATGACCATTTAAAGAAAGTTGTCAGGGCCAAGATGAAGTCAAAGCCTCTGAGTGCTTGTCAGAGCTCTCAGTGAGGTTATTAAAATACCACTGGCAATATTTGAGCTATTAGAGATGGGGTGAGAGAGTAAGGACTGTCGTTTTTGGTGTCTGAAGAACATACTGACCTCCACAAGAGAAGACCCACAAGTTCATAGGAGGCTCCAATTCTGGACCATACCATATCTCAGTAAAACTCTGCCTTTATTAAAAAATAACTCCCTGCTGGATTGTTATCCCTTTAAATTCTGTTCATGTGTAACAAGCCCGGCTTTTGCATTCTTCTGACAGTGCTGGAAGTAGAATTACCACAGAAATCTGCAGTATTTTAGTGGCAAGGGGGTACTACTAACCATAGAGCCCATACTGAAAATCCATCTGCCTTCTTATTTGAGGCTAGGACAGGTCAAGAAAGCCCCATGGGCCTTAGGAAGACAAGTACCAGGGGAAAGGGAAGAGAAGGTCATCTTGGTTTTGTTGGAGAGGGAAAATGAAAGCTTTACAGGTATTTGGGGAATAGGAACTTCCCCATTTCACTGATGTCAGATAACAGTCTGTAACTGGAATGTTTATTTTAATATTCAAACCTTTAACATTACAGAGTGTTAACCATGGCATAAAAGATGTCCAGGATAGGCTATGAATTGTCAAGATTTAAGATTAAATTAAAGAAGCAGTAGTCTACATAAAACAATGGTGAGGAAGTGAGCAAATCCTGGTTTGGCTCCTGCTTCTGACCCTGGTTTTGAAAATGTCACTTGTATTCTTTGTATATCTTTCTCAAGCCTTTAGCATCTGTTTTGTATTTGCAGCAGATCTTCCCACTCAGGGTCCACCTCCATGAGCACTTCCACAGGTCCCAGAAGGGGCTAGCTCAGATCAGGGGCAAGCTTTGGAAGTGAAGCTGCCACCCCTCCTGCTCACAGTGCCTGGGGTCAGGCCAAGCAGGGCACAGCCTTGTCCCACCATCCCAGGCTTTGGGCATCTCCACAGGGACAGAAACAGCCAAGATGGAGCTGGAGAACCTGAGTAAATTCCCACAGAAGGTCAAGTATGGCCTGGTGATGTGCCACACTTTTAAATGTCTCTTTGTGTCATGAGGCCTTTCCAAGAACTGAAAGGGGCCCGTGTGGTTTGAAATGGCAACCGAGGGACCCGCCCTGGGAGCCACCTCATCTAAGTCCTTCCTGTGTCTGGTTCCTTGGGATTTGCCAGGAAGGAACACTGGTGAAGGGCACTTCCAGGAATGACATTTCCCAAAGAAAAAGCCCTTTCTCTACCCCAAAAGTTAAATTTCTTTGTTGTAATTCCTGGAAAGTGATCCAGTCTAAAAAGTCCTAGCCGTGCTTACAAGGGTATGCAAACAATCATGGTGGAAATTGTGTAAAACAAACATGGCAAAGCTTTAAATTCAGGAATGTGGAACTCTGGACACTACCAGCATTTTGTGAAAGTGTCCTGACATGCTTTCTTGCAAAACTGTTAGTGAAACTTTGGGCAAACTTAGGCCATTTGACTCTTTTGATTGGAAATAACACAAAACTCTGTGGCTCCTGCTTTTCATCCACCAAAATTAAGGAAACAATTGCACTGGTGTCCTGGTTAGGAATTGCACTTTACTGAGCAATGTTCAAGTGAAATTTAAGTAGAACTGGAAGAAATTCTGCTTACTGGTTTTCATGACATCTGCAATGTATAGATAGAGGTTCTGTCTTCATGTCTTTGCTGTGTTCTGTGGAAAATATTTGAGCTGCTGGGTGTGCAACCTGAGGGAATAGAGAATTTGAAAACATACATGACTGGATATTATGGGAAGCACATACCATAGGTTTGCTCAAACTTTTTCCTTGTTATTTTCATTGGAAGCCTTGCATAATACTGGAAACGCTAACAAGCTGCATCTCCCAAAATTACCAGCAAGACACTGTTCTAGGTTCAGGCAATTTGGGAACAAAGTCATTGGCATAATTCATTGTAGCATATATAAAATGGTGACAGAGAGAGTAAAAGAAAGCATTGCTCTTATTATCTTCTGTGGTTTCTTAGTGCATAGCACCTGTCCAGAGCTGTGAGGACTTGTGATGTACTGATCAAACTGTCTGCTGGGCTAAGAGAACACGGCTCCATTGCAGTCCATGCATCTGGGCCAGTTCCCACCACTTTTTCTCTGAAATGGAGCAAGCAGTGAAAGGAAGTCAAAGCTGCCTTGAAAAAAATCTCTTATTTTTCACATATAATAATATTCACTAATCAACAACAGCCAACCACCATTTTGTCTGCCCACAAACCCTTGTCCTTACCGTCTCTGTGAGACTATAAATTGATCTTTGTAACATGTCCAGAAGATTAAAAATAATCCAGGCTCTCACAGAACACAGAAACACGTCACTCGTGCCAGAATTGAGGCGTCCTCAGGGAGGTGCTGCTTTAAAGTTAAACCAAGATAACTTTAGCATGAGTGTCGCAGCAATCTGAACTGTGCTGTGTCCAGGAGGTGATTCCTTGGGAATCACTTTCCTGAAGTTTCATAGATATTGCCAAAGAGAGATTTTTTTAAGAGAACAAAGTCAATTTTTCTTTGCATTGAAGTATTCCCAGGAACTCACTGGGTGGAATGAGTAGAGGCCACATCAGCTGCAGAAGCAGAAATTTCATTTAATATTGGGTTTGCATGGCACACTGTAACACTTCCATGGTCTCCAGGGACCTGTAAATATCCTGTAATGGTTCATGTGCCAGAACATCAATGCTGACTGCAGTTTTAGGTCTGATGTTTAATTTGTCTCTTCAGCCTAGCCAGATCAATGTTCAGCAAGTGATTTACAGGTGTGCCAGGTGCTGCCAGCCAAACCACGGAGCTCTGGGATTCAAACAGCACTAAAGAGTCAACCTGCAGAGTGCCACAACATCTGCAGCTGCCTCAGGTGAGCATTGTGGGCTCAGCTTTTCTCACCAGCAAAGGGGCAGTCACTGAGCACAGAGAAGTTGCCTTTTGGCACCAGAAGCTTTTCTGCTGACCTTGGGGGTACCACAACTCTGGGTCGTGCTGTTCAGTGCATGAAAGTTTGTGCAAAGCCCCTGAGGTTGGTTGTCTTCTGGGGGAAGAAGGGTGATAGAGTTGCAAAGACATTCAGAGTTTCTTCACACTTCTGTGAAGAAGTGAAAAGCTGTCACAGCAGCTTTTGGGGTCTGAATAGCTTTTTGCTGCCTTTGATTGCAGTTTCTGTCCTCAAAAGAGTAGCAGATAGCAATCACCAACCTTTCGATGAAATAAGCAAGAATTTGAAGCACTGCTTCTGGATTAAAGGAAAAGGTTTGATTTTATTAGAAAACTTAACTCTACCTCTCCTCTGAAAACTCTTTCAAAAACATCCATGCACAAATCCAGCTAGTACAATCATCCCTTTGCACAGCAAGCCCTTAGACACTGTTTTCCTTCTTCCAGATGACTTTCGCAGCCCACCTGGGAAATAAATTACTGGGCAGTGCTAGAGTTAGTAAACTTACATACACTCATAAAAGTTCAAACCAAAGTGTGATCATAAAGTACTTATGGGTCAGTAATCACACCCTTAATTTTCAGAAATA
This sequence comes from Rhipidura dahli, assembly GCA_013399225.1. Lineage (NCBI taxonomy): Eukaryota > Metazoa > Chordata > Aves > Passeriformes > Rhipiduridae > Rhipidura > Rhipidura dahli. The sequence continues at coordinate 1,254,515 of VXAC01008058.1, forward strand.
GAGTAGATGGTATTATCTGGAGAAAAAGGTCCTTCCTTTTTCTTTCTAAATATCCTGTTGTAAGCTAGTAATAAGTATGAAAAGCAGGACCTGGCTGAATATTTGCTGAAGCCAGTCAAAAGTCTTTACTTTATTCCAGGGCACTTTGGTGGGAGCCCTTCAAACCTTTCGATTCAGAGCAGCACCTATGTCATAAGCACTTCATTAAGTCCCAATTAAGTTGCTCCATTCTGTGGGACACAGCTACAGCCTTGCAGGTAATCATTTGCTTAAATGCTTTGCAAAGTAAGGATGCACTTTGAGCCAAGCCTAGGCCTAAAATCTATGTCAAACAGCCTTAATATGTAGCAGGCCATGCTGTTTGTCACACCGATCTCTTAAGTTGTGGTATTGGTTTGAGCTTTGGAAAAAGGGGTCTTCTAACATGTTCTTCCAAAAATGAAATCCAAGAATGCTGGCTGGAGGCAGTGTAGGGGTTTATTTAAAAAGCAGGCTTTTGTAGAAAGTGGTTTAGTTCTGAGTGCTCCTGCTTTGCTCTCAGGTTGTGCTGCTGCTGTTGTGCGTCTGAGCCCCAGTGCTAGAAATGAAAAGGTTCAGGGAATCGTGGCACCAAGGAAAGGCACAAAGCTGCACTCTGCTCCTGACAGCTCTTCTTTACACCACTCTTTTTCCTCCATAGCTGAGGAGTCTGAGCATGTTCCAGTGGCAGCAGCCGAGCCCACCTGCAGCAGCCAGGGTCAGCGAAAGCAGGCTCCTGAAGCCTGGCTTTCCTGATGGGAGTTTCTCACAGCACAAGCAACCTCCTTTCCAGCAAATCACAGGTGTTCTCCACATGGTGTGAGCAGGTGAGAACACAACTTTGCCAAACCATGATGAAGTTTGGTAGCTGAAACAGAAAATCCAGGTTTGGCCTGAGATCTGAATCTGGCTCTCTGCTCCATCCTCCGCTCTGAGCCAAACCAAACTGCAGCACATCACAAAAACCAAATGCCGCCGTGCTCTGACTGTGTAAGATCTGCATCCAGCACCAAACTCTGAGGGGGAGCATCTTCTCTGTGTGTGTCGCAGTGGTGCCAGTGCCTGACATGTTAGGTAGGAGTGGTAGCACCTCGAGAAGAACTCAAAACACCTAAAAGACTGCACCTAAAATTCCATGGGGAAGGCACTACAACACTGTGCGAGTACTGGAAGTGCAATGAAATTGCTGCTTCATGTAGCTTAAAAAACCCCCAAACCATGAAAGAAACACACAAGCAAGATTTATGAGTGGTTCAAGTTCTGGGGCAAAGCACCCCCCTGCCTTTTTGGCTCCTAAAGTCTCTTATTATTAGTTTAAGAGCTGCCAGCAGACAGAGTAATTCATCCAGCCCACCTGTGGTTTTTTTTACTGGGGGGAAATGCAAAGGATGTGTTCTATATTCTTCAGGAAGTGTTCCTTACCATGGAGGCAGCTCTGCTGCTCCCTCATGAGCACTGTCAGGACATCTGTGCTGTGCCAGCCCACCCAGGCCATCCTGCTGCCCAGGAGATCCCATCTCCTCTCTTGTGCTTTTGTTTATGTTGGGGTTTTTTTAATAGTGAAGGATTTAAATTTTTCTTCTTATGTATTTGGCACTTCTGGTAGAGCCTTTGGCACGGAAAAAGGCTCATTTTTCAAATGCCTGTGGCACTCTCTGTGAAAGGTGATTTTTAAAAATCCATTTTATTTTGCTTCCTGGCAGTGATATCAAAGGAACAATCAGTGCCTGACTTGGAGCCAACGGTTTATTTCCATTATCATAAACAGAAAACAATGGCATGCTGCCTTATTAGTTATTCACTTTCCAAGTCAACACACTGGGAGGGTTGGGATGAGATCTAACCAGAGATATGCTTTGATGTTTTCAGTTGGGAGAATTAGTCTCCTGGCCAAAATGCTGAGTGATGCTGGTTTTGGGGGGAAGAAGGGAGGGAAGAAAGGACAGAGGGAAGGGAGAGAATCCCTGAGAGCACAGGGAGTAGCTACTGGAAGGGCTGGGTGCATGTGGCATGTTTGTGGCTGTCTCTAAGAAGACACTGGAGGGTGATCGTGGGCCTTGGCAGTCCCATGTCACCAGAGGTGACAAAGAGCAGCAGATGGGCTGATTTCAGTGCAGTTCCTGTGATTTATACCCAGGGAGGATCCAGTCCAGGGCGCACTCGAGATCTGCTACTGTGCTGCAGAATGGCCACTTCTGGGGGGGTTGCAGTGGTGGATCCAACTCAAACCAGACGTGCACAGCAGCCCTGGTGCTCATCCTTCCCTCCCAGGAGCAAGCTCTAAGCCTTCCAGCACTGTCACATACGGAGTGCTTTGCAGGGAATGCTGCTGGGAACAATGAGTGGCACTGTTTGTCACTGTACCTGTTGCTTCAGCACTGGGCTCACCTCTGCAGAACATTGCAGGAGAGGAGACTCCTCAGCAGAAGCAGGAGTGTTAAACAGCTTGGAAGTATTTTGTTACACATGCCTAATGGTACAGAGTATTTATGGTAAACTGTCTCACAGCAAGGTCTTGTCAGTGGGGATAAACATGAAAGGTAAATATCTGCTGCTTTTCTATATAGAAAACTGTGATCAACTTCTTTCTTGGAATTGTGATGGCAACAAAACCCCCCAAAAGGCACAGGCTCCTGATTACCTTGCATCCATTTCACCAGCATTTCTGGAACAATCATAATGTCTGTATTATTTAATGAAGTAGGAAGCCTAAGTGTGGGGCAAAGCAATTGATCATTGCTTGCTTATTAATCCTGTCTCTTGTGGACAAGCCACCCTGGCTGTTCTAGATTCTTTTCTGACCAAAATACAAACACATTAAACCTGCTTTTGCTTTTTTCACAGAGTTGATGCTGTAAACTGTCCAAGTGGTTTGTAACAGTAACCAAATTAACAGAGATCACAGGAACTGAAGTAGATTCTTTGCTCTAGTGGAGGACTGCCTGTGCTTTGTGGGAGATATGTACCTGCTCCCTACCTGCACATCTTTATTTTAAGGGGATTTCCATCAGAGTTCTTTAAAAATGTAAGAAGATTGCAGATTTCTCCAAAGCCAAAAGAAAACCTGCCTTGCTCAGGAGAAGCAGGGTGACCTGAAACCTGTTTTAGTAAAGCTTTTGCATGGCGATCAGAAACAATTATATTTCAGGTGACCAATTACAGCACAGAAAAATGAAAATACTTGTTAGGAAGCAATGTCTCCTGTGAGCAAAGATGTTCAGTAATGGTTTTGTGATTGTTGCTGGTAGCCAGACCAATGGTTCTCATGGAGGAAAGAATCTGAAGCAGGTGATAACAAAAGTTTGGTGAGGAATTCACTGGCCACGAGAACTGGTGTGGTGATGATAATTTTCAGAGAGCAAAGTCAGCTTACTGGATCCAGGCCACAGAGAGTTTCCTGAGCTGTCACTTTGCAGAAATACCCTCTTGGAATGACCAGCAGTGGCAGCTGTTGCTTGCAGGGGTCAATTTTCAGTGCAGAATAGCACTCTCAGATCCAGCTTGAGCAGTTTCCTCTCCTTTGAACCCTCTTTCTGATTGCCAGATGCTCAGTCACAGACTGGCTCTCATTCTTCTAGTCCTCCCATAAAAGGAAGCAAATTTCCAGCAAAAGCTTCCCTGGGGGCATAAGGAAATTAGAGAAAGAAGAGACCTGGACTCCTCTCATGTAGCTAAATGTCCTCCAGTCAGACACTGCAGCCAAAGTCTTTTTCCTGTGCTCAGTTTCAACATGATCAGCCTTTTCCCTAGCCTAGAAATTCCTGCTCCTTGCTTTGTTCCAGGGCATCTCCCTTCAGTGGAGGCATGTGATACCTGGCCTTGATCCTCCTAACCACAACAAGCCAAAGCATCCCACAGACAGGGCTGTGCTTCTTGCCCTTCTGCTTTTTTTCTGAATGCCTTCTGGACAGTAATGGATGATGCTGGAATTCTTTCAGCAGACATTCGAGTTTATCCTCCCTCCTCCAAGCTCACCAGAATTCTCTCTCTTCCATGCTCTTGATTTCACCCCATCAGTTCAATCATTCTGCTGGCCCCTGCTCATTTCTCAAGCCAAGGCTCTGTGCGTTCGTAGCCACAAAGTCCCAGGGCGCATGTTCCAGCATGAAGGGATTTCATGGCTGAGGCCAGGCTGGATTTTGCCTCCTCTCCTGTTAAATGAGGCTGGGTGTGAGGCAGTAAACACTTAGGGTGAGGAAGCTGCAGCTGGAGCCATCCCATGGCGTAAAGGAGAACATACCTAAACTAACTCAGAGAAAAAGTAAGGCTGGTGTTTCCTAGGGCACAGCAGCCACCTCTGGTTCATCTTTCTGCTTGCCCTTGCCTCGAATTCAGGAAATATCCTTATTAATGTATGTGGTGCAAAGGCCTTCATCGATCCCTTGCTGCCTTGCCTCCAAAACCTTGCAAATAGGTGAAGGCAGGGAAGGGAGGAATGTTGTTTTTTCCATCCCACAGGTGTGCAGGGCCAGGCAGCAAAGCTGGTGAGGTGCTCAGAGTAACAGAGAGGATCTGCTGAGGAAAGAGGAGCAGACAACAGGTGAATCTGTGATTTCTGCACATCCTTTTGCTGCAGAGGCAAATCTCATGAAACCCCACTGAAACCAGGGCAGACACAAGGATGGATGACAGAGACATTGCCCATTCTTTTTTCTCAGTCATGCAAGATTTCCCCAAAATCTGTTTTATCTAGCTGCTAACAGACACAGCTCCTCAAATCTGCAGCCAATGTTCTTTGGTGAGGGCATGGGGGTGAAAAACCCAGCACTCAACAGAGATCCCTTGGAGTATCTTTAAGATCGTGGATCTTATAAAACAGTCCCCCCTCATTAAAAGAAAAAAAAAAAGGAAAAAAAAAGAAGAGAAGCACACAAACTTACCATTGTTGAGTGTTTCCTTAATAGAATCAGAAACAAATTTGTGACCTCGTGGCCCAGAGGTGGGAACACCATCTATAAATTTGCCCAGACATAGAATTGCATTCTGCCTGTCAGTAGGAATTTGCCATTGAACACATATATAAAAAAAGGCTGGTGTTACATTAGGCCAGCATTTTTTAAATGCCACAGCTCAATTTATATGCCATGAACCTTGTTAATGCTGCTAACAAGAAAGTTAAAAACTCAAAGCTATAAAATAGGAATGCCACTCCTAAGTAAATAAATATACATGAGAACCAAATATTCAGATACAAGCTCTGAAATGGCTCGTGTCCAAGGAGGGAGAAGGAAAAAAACTTTAACCTGAGTTGTTTCTGATGCTATAAAAGCTCACTATAGTCAGCAAAATTGTCTCCCGTTGAGTCCTTGCCTTAAGTTCACAGGGTTCTTGAGAATTCCACACCATAGCATGGAGGAAGTCAGGGAGGGTGGGCAGCAAGGAACCTGCCAAGGACAATTCTGTACAGGAGACTGGATGGGTCAAGGAAGGTGGGATATTTCTACCTGACTCAAGAACAGACTGTTAATGTGGCAGCAGTGGGGAAAATGTTTCCAACAGAACAGGCCACCTACATACCCTGGCTTCTGCTTTTGACTCTGGGTCCAAGTTAACAGACCAGTTTGGGCCCGTTAAACCCAGTCTGGGGTGCATCATGAATCTTTTTGACAACCTGGATTCTATCCTGGCTCAGGAGGTAGAAATTCCAAGGATTATTTTGTCATTCACCTCCTAGCTACATATATTTGGAGTTGCTTATCAATGCAGCCTTTAATGTAAGAATTGAGACCTACCCCTAAGGTTGGGCCCATCAGACTTATGTGGTCTCACCTCTACTTAGCATTGCCAATTAATTTTGTGTCTCCTAGTCCTTGCTCATGAAAAGCAGACTTTTTCTTTTCCTCTCGTTAACTCCTGGAAATTATGAATAGTATCTCTTAATAGGTAGGATATTTACACACACAATGGACTTCTGTTTGCAGATTTTGGCAAGAGAAAAGATATATAACTGATACACTTCTTTATATGGATCTAGAGAAGGTTATCAAATGAAGAAAAGAGGGAAAGAGAAAAAGGTGTTCCTTTCACCTTTCTGTAAATGCAGGCTTTGGTTTTCCCTAAGGTTTCCCTGACCCAACCCCACCTATGCTAAGTAGAGGTGAGTCTCCATAAATTTGACGGGCCCAAAATTAAGAGCAGTCTCTAATTTTACATGAGAGTGTTTAAAAGTTGCAGTGATAAAATCCTCAATGGCCAAAAGAGGACATTTTTAAACCTTTGTGCATTTATTCACTTCCACAATGACAGAAAAACTACTCCTGCTTTTTGTGAGGGGGGAAAAAACCCCAATTCCTCCAAGGCAATGTAAAGCTTAAACCATTTCAGAAGGGGGTTGACTGTCTCCATATAGAGATTATTGGCACAATTATCAAACAATTATTAATTAAATTGATAAATGACTGAAATAAAATCTAAGCAGGAGGAAGGGATCATATGTTAGCACTAAGTTGTTGAGGAGTGAGAAAGTTAGGCCATCCAACTGAGAAATCTACTTGTTGTATGGCTAACCAGAAAATAAGCAATTTTCTTTAGTTTTTCAGAATTTAAATCAAATCTGATGCAGCTCTTCCATGTAATTGGAGCAATGACTCCTTTATCTAGAAGATCCAATGTATCCTGCTCACAGGAGAAAAATTAGTGGGATCTTAGCAGGAATAATTCATTTTCAAGGCTTCTGGTTCCAACTTGGTGAAAAGTTTTCCCTTCCCCCCTTCAGTCTCAAGACTGGCTGTGATTTATTAAGATGTATTTCCAGGACAACATGCTGAGATGATGATTTTTGTTGGAAGACCACACTCAAAATTGCACTGAAATTGGATGCAACATGGGAGCCCTTGTAATCAGAAGTTTCACCACTGAGGCCAAGGAACAATTTTGTGGAGGGTCATGTTGCATCTTGTCTAGGGCCTTCACAAATTCAAAATCCATTTCTATATGAATTTTAAATCAAAGCACAGCCATTCTGTGCTTAAATTTAAAGCACTTACATTTTTCTCTTCACCTTGAACATGGTCTGTGTTCAGAGTTCTTATTTAAGTATACACCAGAGTAAATCTTGGGAAAGGTGTTTTCTTCAGCAGCCAAATAAACTCTCTATTAATGCAGCTAAATTTCTAACACAAGCAACTAGGTAAGACTAGGATGGCAAGCTGTTGAATTGTTTTTATTGTTTTATTTATAAGCCAGCCGAGGTAGATATGAAACCTGAATTTTCCAATGGGATATACTTCCACAAACAGGTTTTTTTGCCTAGTTTCCCTCTTTCTTTTTGCCTCAGGAGTTTTCCAGCTGGATTAGGCAGGCCCCAGTTTTTCTGCATGTGTGGGGCTTTCTCTCTGCAGATCGTTGCCTGTTCACACTGCAGCACTGAGGCTTAAGTGCTGATGGAAAACTTTATAATAAAGTAATGACTGGTGTTAAAAATCAGAGGAAAAGAGAAAACCTAGAGAAGGAGGAAATCAGAACTAACAAAGAATTTGGTTCCAGGACATTTTTTATCTGAGGAACACTAATATCATTCTGTAATTGCTCAGCTAAATAATATCCCAGTTCCAGAAATAGGGTGGGTTGCAAGCAAATTCAGTAAGTGGGATTTTCTTGTGCATTGCAGGAGGGCCTGGAGCCTGTCAAATTTCTTTGGTTATGGAGCCAAGGTACGTAATTTCTTTTGGAAATTCTCTCCAGTGGCACACCGCATGTTCTCCAGGTGTTGCAGTAACAATTCCATTAACTGCTAATTGGTAGTGCCCACGAGGCCAGAAATAGCAGGGGAAAGGGCAGAGTCTGTGACTGTCTCTAGATCAGAAGACTTTTTTTGGCATTTATTCATGTAACTGCTTGGATCCTGCTCAGTCCTTGCAGCTCAGTGGTTCCTGCATCCCTCTTTCTTCAATACAGTTAAAATGAGGGTGATGAAGAGTTTCTAGAAATATTAGTAAAAATTTACATGTACAAGCACTTTCAGTGTGACATATTCCCAGTAATGAATGAATTATTATCCTGGAATCTCCATAAACTGGGTCTCCTACTTTGATTCCTTCTTCTATTTCATCACTCACACTTTACGTTATTTAATTGCAAAGTCTTTCTTCTCTTGATCATAATTTAGGAACCTCTCTGGTCTAATCACCTTGTAGACAGGGGCATCCCTTCTCAGTGACTTCTTCATGCTCAAACAATTCTGAGAAATGTGAAGAACTTCTTTTCAAATGAGAATTAGTCTTGGGACCAAATTCAAGTTCTGTAGGCAAAGGAACAGTGAGAGAAGACAGATTTTGTCCAACTCTCCTACCAACAGCAGGGTCCAGTGAAGAGTTTAGCACTTAGGAAAGAAGTCATTTCCATACAGACTGAATCGAGAGCCATTAATGAGTAGAAAAATAATAGGAAAGCCTTTTGAAGTTTGAGTTCATCTACTGACATGGCATCTTTTTTTTTTTTTTTTCTTTTTTTTCCCCAAGCTCCTGGGATTCAGTATCTTTATAGCATTTTAAGTGGTCAGTGCAAAACACCAGCTCATGCTGAACTGCTCTTCTGATGCTGTGGATGTTTGGTTGATGGAATTCAGTGACGTGTTCCATTAGCAGCAATATGTATTTGTACAAGGATGTGCAGAGATGTTGTGTCCAGCAGGAGGGTTGACTGGGTAGAAGGAGAGGAAAACATAATCTTTTTGTGCCTCTGTCAAGTTTCCATAAGTGGCTCACCCTGACTGGATGGGCTTTGTTATTTGTGGAGCAGTGGCTGCTGGAGAAATGCCGTGGCAGCCAGTTCAGCCCGTGTGTCTCACAGCAGTGCATGGAAAAGGCATTATCCTCATGTATTTCTGCCAGGGATTGGGGATGTCCATTCTCCCAGGGCCAAATTTGCTCTTCATTCTCATCTTCTTTTTCCTTTCCTTTTTGAGAGATTCAGAATTGCCTGTGGTACCCTTGTTCCCTGCACCCTTAGCTGGCAAAGATACGGAATGGCAGAACCCTGATCCCAGCCTGAGGCTTTTCCTGATGTACCCAAGTGGAAGAGGCAGTTTTTCAGGAGTCATTCAGCTACCCTGGAGTCTCTTTTCAAAAGGAAAAGGAGGAAAATAGGAGTTTCTAGTAAAAGGAGAACAGCAATAATCTTCACTGTGATATTCTAAGAACTTTCTTCATCTTATCGTCCCTTGAGATGTCTAGAAACATCTCCATGTTTCAGGACTGCCTGAGCAGTTCAGTGAGGTGTCTGCTCACAGTAGGTACAGGACACAGCACGACCTGCCAATCCTTCCTTGCACAGCTGGCTGTTTCTGCCCTCCATGTGTGCAGCATTCCCAACAGCTGCCAGTGTGACTCCACAGGTGGTATTAGGGTGGGAGGGAGGGCTGGCAGAAGGAATCATTTAAAAAAACAATTCAAAGAAATAACTCATGCAGCTCCAACTGCCTCTGTCACAAAGTCTGCAGCTCCAGCACAGGTTGTTGGGAATGATAGGAACCAGCCCTGGGAGAGACAAGCTCAGCAGTAACTTCCCAAGGGAAAAGCTGTTGGTGTTTGTACCTGCAGGGCGTTTATAAAGCACTACCCTGTGCTCAGTCCACCCTCCTGCTGCCTGGTGCTAATAGAAATACTGGGATAGATGTACCATGGGCATGGTCCCATCCTACTGGTCTTGGAAACGTCTCCTGCCCTGTGGGAGCCTGCAGGTGTCAGGTGTTGGTAAGCACAGCTGAGGACACATTGCCTCTGAAAACCCACAGGGAAAACACTAAAATTCACAACAGGTGCAAAGGTGAAGAAACTTTGCTTCTGTTTTAGGCAGCTCTTCTGACTGTATCCCAAAGTTGCTAACCAGCACTTTTCCTGCAAGTGTAGAAGGGAATGATGCTCTTGAGGGAAAAGCCATAACTTTTGTTCCAAATTAAATTAAATTAAATTAAATTATTTTATTTAATAATTAAATTAAAATTCTGTCTTTTCTTAGCTGGGTGACAAACCTAACAATGAGAAGTCCTAGGTTTTGGATGAGAACTCTGAAACTGTTGATTCTGAACTCTGAAAACTTCTGAATCCATCTCCTGAGGATCCGATAAACAAGTGGCAGTAAAAATTTCAGATCAAATAGATGCAATATGTGGTTAATTTGAAAAGAAATCCTTGCACTTCAGATGCCTGACTCTGATATAAACTGATATGACAAGAGTGGTGAAGAAACCCTGGGTCCATTTCAGCCAACACATGGAAGGGTTTGGAAAGCATTATCTCATAGCTGGAGCCCCCAGGGAATACTGAGCCTTTCTGCCTCCAGCGGTGCCATTTTTTAGCAGAAGAAGCAGCTTAATTTGATTCTTATCTTCAGAGGCTTAGCCAGGAATTTGGTGTGAGAGGACAGTGCAGGTTCCCTTGCCAGTGTTACTCTCTGTGTTTTATGAGTGCATGTGATGACCTGGGTGTCTCCATGTGGGCTGTTTACAGCGTGATCACAAAGATAAATGAAATGTGGTTAGAGCTGTTAAATTCCAGTGTCCCCTCATCACACAGCAAGTCATGAACTCTACTGAACAACAAAAAAAAACAACAAAAAAAAAATTTGGAAAGAAAAGTGATCTAAAGTGCATCTCTTCTACTAAGAGCATATCATAATTTCAATGAAAATACTTTCTATTATGAATTTTTTGTTTCTGTTTATGAAAACTGAACTGAAATTTTAAATTGCTCTATAAATGCTAACTGAAAAAAAAAAATCTCAGTTCTGAAACCAAAAGAGATGTATTCATATCATCAAAAATTTTATTTCATGGAATTCAGAAATAAAGTTTAAAAAAAAGAGAAATGCACAAAAAAACCCACCGCAACACCAAAACAAAGTAAACCCAAGCAAACAGCAACAAAGCAAGTCTCTCCTCTAAACTTATTTTTTCATCTGTCTTCCAGTCTCAGTGAGAAAATTCTGCAAACCCACTCAACTCAAGAAAGGGAGGTACTACCAAGCTTGCTGTGCTGAGGGAAAATAAAAAAGGTAAAATACAGGGACATCCAGCCGATGCTGTGCTCAGTCACACAACTTCCTTGGAAGATGCAGGTCTCATCCAGGTCAGAGCAGTGGCACTGGATGCAGAACACTTTCACCAAAAGGCAGAATTCACAAAGAGGGAATACAGAGAAGCATTTAAAAATTGTTACTAGCAAATGCTCTCTCTGTGTCAAAGCATTAATGGGTGGAGTGTTTCCTTTGCATTTTCACTCAGAAAATATTTGTTTCTTCTGGTGACTCACTCAGATTACTGCTTCAAGAACTGAACAAAGGTGAAAGTGCTTGTTCTGCTTTTTCTGCTTCATGTGCTGAGCATGTTTGCTTCTAGACAACTTGCACATTGAGTAGCATTTGCTCTACTTTATTATAGTATTCTGCTTGCTGGACTCTTTTTGCAGCTCAGTCCCTGGTATGTGATTAAAAGTTTTAAGTGACACCTAATGCCCTGTTAAGTTGCTAAGTCCTGCAATAGCATCTGGAAATTATATCTGTCTCTCTAGATGGATTCTTGGAAGAGAATTCACCATAAATGTAATTCCCCCTTTACCTTCCTTCCCAGCCTTATCTCCTTTGAGACCTGACAGGCAAAAAACCTCGACAAGTTATGAGACAATTGATATAAAACCTGTGTACATGTAAATCTAAGTTACTGCACATAAAAGGAAGGAAAAATCAAAATTAGAACAGTACTGGCAGCTATGTGATAGGAAACCTGGAAAGTTTTTGTTCCATCTTGCATTTGAAGCATAAAACAAGAAAATTGCAGGTAATGGGGATTTTGATCCAGGCAATGAAAACTAGGGATGTACAGGGGAGAGAAGAGTGAGACTTAAAAATTAGTGAATAATCCTGTTTCTCTGAAAGGAATTAACTTGATTAATATTATATGGACAAAAGTTTCTGCACTTTGTAAGGGCCAATCTGCAGACAAATGTTTCAAAAGGAGCTAATGTTAGACAGAAGGCGTGCCTGAATCTTTGCATCAAAATAACACTTCCATGTTTATACCTCTGAGTTACTCATTAAATTTTGCCTGTGTGTTTTGTGTGGGTCAGGAATAACGATTTCTGGGAGGTTTGTCACTTTAAAATGTATGCAGCTGAAACTGCCTGGAGAAATATTGGTTGTAGATTGCTGGTTAAGGAAAGGTTTAATAACTCACATTCTTTATGTAATATATTATTGACTATACATTCAACCCACACAAAGGTAGAGCAGCTGACATGGCTGGAAGCCATTTGGATCCCCCCTCTGAAATGGAGGGAAGGATTTATGTCTAATCCTCTCCTCTGCATCTGAAACAGAAAACATTCGACTTCAGGAGCCGGAGCAGCAGCGCTTTGGTTGTGGTGGAGGAAGCTGGGGCATAACAGTGCTCCAGGATTTTTATTATGGTGCTGCAGGGAGCAGTGCCAGGCCGGGTTTGACTTGTCCCTTTATCTAAATTGATCCCCAGCATTACGACCTGCACTGTCTTAGTGCAGGGGTAGTAAAATCTTGGCCAAACATGCAGACCTCAGTATAGCACAGCCAAGCTCCATGTAAAGACTCACAGTAGATCAGCCTGGCTGCAGCCAAACCACATGTAAAAGCAAGCTGTGAAACAGCCTCAACACGGCCAAACCACATGTAAAAGCATGCTGAAAGCCACCCTCCACACGGCCAAATCCCACACAAAGCCGTGGTGCAGAACACTCGGGCTTTGCATGTTTATTGGGGTCGCTCAGTGCTGAGGAGAATCCCACCACACCGGTCACCTTCTCTCCCACCTCGGGTTTGAGCAGCCACACAGAGCCACTCCCAGGTCTTAAGTCATCAGGTAGGAAAAATGACTCCAGAGTTAAACACAGAATGGTGGATTTATAATCAACCTGATCCATGTTTGAAAGGGCTGAACATGCAAAAGGCTCAAGCTCACAAGGAGCAAAAGACTGATTTTTTTCTTGTCTGATTCAGACAGAGCTGGTATTGCTGAGTGATTCCCACTAATACATCCTACTAATGTCCCTGGCCACTTAGAGGAAATCAGTTAAGGGCCAAAAAAAACCCCATCTGGCTCCTGTGATTAATCTTTCCATCTAGAAATGAGCGAGATGCAATTAGTAATCCCATTTTCACTTGTCCAGACTTCAAAAAGCCATTTTATTAGATGAGAGGGAGAATTATGAGACTTGAGCCTCCAGTTTACTGATGTTTTGTTAACTTGCCATGCACTGAGCATTTAAATGGTTTCACTTATTGTCATCCCTGCAGTTTGTAATTCGTGAAATATTTGGGGGAGTTACAAATTTTTCTCTCTGTGACTCTCAAAGCACTTTGCAGAGAAGTTCTGTATCATTGTGTGCACTGTGCAGAGGCATGAAATGACCTGCCTGGTGTTGTGCAGGAGGGCAGCCACACACCTGGACGTGGAACCCCTATCTGCCCAGTCCACATTTCCATGCACCAAATGCTCGTCTCAGTTATCTGCTGCAGAGAGAAGTCCCAAAAAGGTCTGCTGCTTCTCGCTCCCTCTCCAGAAATGCAGCAAACAAAGCCTGTCTGGGGCAGCAGGTTTCTCACATCAGTACAATACCCAGTTCTCTGGGAGCCAAGGGAGGGCTGTGCCAGGAAAGGCTGCTCACAGGACCTGGTGGAAATGCACTGAAGGGTGTGCTCAACCAAAAAGGGTTAGTTTGGTTTTTTCCCTTGCACTGTTCTGTTTGAACATGTTGCTGTTTAATGTGCCAGGAGGGAGTTTGGGAACTGACTTCTGTAGGATGATCCGGGATTCCTGGCCTTTGACACACAGTGTGGCTCTTGAAATCAGGTTCACAGCTTCCCCCTGCAAAGCAGAAAGGCTTGACTGGCTGAGGTAGGGAAGTTGCAGCATATGTGTAAGTCAAGGCTTTGCCTAGGGGAGAAAATTTGGATTCAGTGTAAGAGGCTATTAATCTACTAAAACCACTTTTAGATTTAAAAATTCATTTATTTAATCAATAGACTTTTCATTTTCCATTTCCAGTCCCCTGGCTGAGCAATCTGTCAGGATATCAATGCCATAACTTATTTACACGCCTTGCTAAATCCTCTAAATGCAAGATTTGACATCTCATTTTTCTCTTACTCATTCCAGGCTCCCCTTTGCACTCCTGCCTGATTGAGGATTACCAGGAAATAGAGAAATATGGAGCCAGACTGGTACAGAGCAGCACAAGCTAAGGTGCCTGGCTGCTTGCCCTCTTCTAGTCCCAAATATTAGCTATGGCCAGCTGAAAAGAAGGTTCAAGAGCAAGTCTTGAAGTATGTTTGGTTGTCACACCTTTCCTATTCCTATGGAGAAAGGACATGAATGTAATTAATTCCTCTCTCTCCATCTCTGACACAAGTTGGTACACTTGGTAGAGGCCTTAGAATATTATTATTGTTGTTGTTATCATTATTATTAATAATAATTTTAAAATTATGGAAGAGTTGCTATTGAAAAGCATAAAGGAAATTCTCTGCTATATCTTAAAAGGCCCATTATTGCCTCTATGAAGTATCAGCCACTGTATTTACCATTAACATGTGACACACTCATGCAAAATATTTTCTCAGGACAGTAAAAATACTTAAAGCAATAAATGAAATAAAACAGTCTTAGGTGTCAAAAGTGATCTTGAAAAGGCCAGTCACGTTATAAGTATTTAGCACAGCAAGAATTCTGACTAGAGGGAAGAAACAGAGAGCAGGGTAACAAGTGAGGGAAAGGAACTGCTTTCGTATGGCATGGAAATCCTGGGTAAAATCCTGATGTGAGTTTGCTATTATTTGAATGGGGGCTTTTATTGTTTTAAAAACAGGAGGAAAAAAAAAAGTAGAGAGGAAAAATGCACAGAAATGTTTAAATGTGGAAGACTTGCTTTTGCTGTCTGGTATATTCTGTTCATTGCTGCACCACATTATTGCTGTATGTGTGCTTTTACATCTCATTATCTGATGGACTTCAAGAAAGTATGAGAACTTAAGAGCAGAAAGCCAAACAAAGCCCAAATTTGTTCTTGCCAAATCTTATTTCTTTAATATAGAAGGATAATCATGAACACATCCATTGTGTGGTTAAATATATACCTCTGTCTCAGAAAATTATACTTTGTAATTTGCTTTTAACTATCTCCACCACCACCAAAACAGCATATATAAGTATTTTCTTCTGTTTTATGAAGCTAAAGTCTCTGCAGATCACAAGGTAGATTCCTATCTCCCCAAACACTTGTCACTTCAGTGCTCCTTCACACTGCTGTGGATAGAATTAGTTTTTGCCACTTGCGATTCAGTGGGAAAATCTTCCCTGGACCTCAGCAAACGCCCCAAGCCCGGGCCTGATTTGGCAAGGTCAGACTGAAAACGTCTCTCCACACTTACTTAAAGCAAGGCATGGCTCAATCCCTGCTTTGTCCAGCTGTCAGAGGCCCGAAGTGGGAAGCTAGCTCAGCCGCAAAGCCAGAGAGAATGATCAACTAGAAATACATCCATCGGAACTTGGGAGCTGAGGTGTCTCGGGATCCTTCTCTCCAGACTTTTCAGCAACCATCCCTGCCAGAAATACAACAAACACCCATTCTTTTATTAGCCCCTTTGGTATCTAATAAGGCTCAGTTTGACAGCTCCAGCTTCTGGATTCCTGCTGCAGCAGCCTGCTCCTGCTTGTATGCTCTTAAGATAGGAGTCTATGGGGGCAGGACCTGTTAAATACAGAAACACTGGGGAAAATAGGCTCAGAAACATCCCCTCTTCAGTGGGAGCTGGGAAAGAAAATTTCATTGAACTACTCTACTGCTCTCATGAGTCCAGGGGAGAAAACCCATGAGGGTACCTTAGGACCTCAGGGACAGAAAATTTAGGAGTTCGGAGTCACTGTGTCTGTGAGAGGGCAAGGCCACTTCTGTCATGCCCTGCTCACCTCTAACAGATTCAGAAGTCAAATCCTGAAATCTGGGTAAAGGAGCAGAGCCTGATCATCAGTTCTTGGGCAAGAGTTGTAGACCCAGCACTGAGAAAATTTCGTTTCCTGGTTTGTGAACTGAAAAAATGAATTTGGGATGAAATAAATAGGAAATTCCATGAAAACCCACGTGCAGAGAATTTTCTGACTGGCTGCAAGAGGCTGTCAAAATGGGAGCAAAATTCTACTTCCATCTATCCTTTCTCAGAGCCCTCAAGTGCCAGAGCATAACTCAGGACTCTATTTGGAAAGTGGAGTGATGCCCTGAACTTGAGTCAGGAACAAGACAAAACCATCAAAAGTATAAAAACTGTGGTTAGGAGTGTTCTTCCCCACCTAAAGACATCCTAAAATCATCAGTGACCTTGAGACAGAAAATTTCTTTCACCTTAAACCCTCTAATTTCTCAGCCTGTCTTCAATCCTTGGGATGTGCCCTTTGCCTTCATCCTTATTTCTTGGACAATCAGATCTATTTGCCTTTGGGGCAGATAACCTCAAAATATTGGCACTCAGGGAAATTGAATGGATTTGCTTCCAGAAGGGAAAATGCCCAAATAAAAAGGAAGTGCCTTTGAATGTACTGACTCTAATTATCCCTGCTTCTTTTTAAATTTCTCTTCCATTGTTTCATACAGAATTAGTCCATTTCCAGAAGTATTTAATGACTCCATTATTACTTTTGAATAGCTTTACCTCCAAGTCTGTAACTTGGATTTTGGGTGCTCCTGAAAACAGTTGAGCCCAGGACTACCAGCTGCTTGGAGACTGCTTTATTCTGTGCATCTCACCAACAAATATTCTGGAAAGAACACCACCAGACCCACAAGAGATAAGGAAAAGCTTGAAAGGTCTGCTTCATAGTGGTATTCTTTATAGTACTTCCCTCAGTGGCAGGCTTGCAGCAATGTTTAAGAAAAAAAAGGCAATTAAGACATTACATCAATCAAAGCAGCTAATCAGTACAAAATGCTGATTTCTGTCCCTGTTCTGTTTCTCTTTGGATGGAGAGTAGTTGCTGATATGTGTGCTGGACTTCTAATCCTTTAATGGGGGCATAGGCTTTTGAAGAGTCCCTCTCAGAGGTGCTATTACCAAATATATGCTTCTAATTTAACTTCTCATGCCATATTACAGTAGCCTGAAGCAATTTTAGGTGTTGGGTTTGTGAGAAAAGCTCAATGTTGATGTTTATCAGATGACCTTTTAAAGGGTAATGTGGGGGTTATCCATTGGCATGATTAAGACCATATGTAGGTGACTTTTCCCAGGCATTTCTTCCCGCTTTTCAAAATCCCATCTATTTTTACCCAAATTCAGCCAGGTACCTTTCATCTCTGGTATGTTCATGGGCATGACAAAATGAGACTGAAGCAAAGCATTTACTGCTTTGTAGTCATTTCTATTAGAAAAGTCAGGAAAATTTTCATGCAAGAATATCCAGTGTCAACACAACCCTATTGCAGATAAACTCCAACTTTTGACTTTGAACCTTCCAGATGTTTACAGCACTTCTTCCTTTCCCTTCTCCCCTCCATCGTCCCTTTTTACAAAGACTTCTTGAAAGACTATGGAGAAGTGACTTATGTCTGTGAAATTCACCTTTTAGTGTTCACACAACGACCTTGAAGGGATGTCCTGCTATGAAGCTGCTGAGAGACAGGGATTTTGAAGAATCCATTATCTGTGTCACAGACAAGGACAGAGGACAAATCTCCCTTGATGTTGTGCCTGTGAGAGTATCATTTTTGCCATTTTGGAAGCTCAGTATTTTCCTCATGGCTCATCATCTTGGTAGAGACCAGTTGCCAGAGTTTCTTGCAAGTCTCAGAAAATATGTTATAAACAAATAGTGAGTTTTGTTCTTTTTTTTTCTTTTTTTAGTTTTTTACAGACTGAAGATCTTTCTGTTACTGGGTCTCAGGACCGCCAGCCGGGATTGCTGGAAGAGATGCCATGGTAAGATTCACTGCAAAGCACAGGTGGAGATTTAAAGGTGAATATGGTGCTTAGATGTGAGCCAGGGAAGTGGGTGATGAGATAGGAATTCACAGGAACTGTGAATCCTTTTAGGGGAGGAAACAAGGCAAGCACCTTAGAAGACTTTAGGTTTAAAAGACATACTTAAAAGGACTTTTTCAGTGGACCAGGACTTTTGTTCATGTAGCAGTTATTATGATACAGTGTTTTGAGGTAAGGTTACAGCCTGGATTGTCTAAAATAAATGCATCTTGGAGCAGTTCAGTATTGAGCAGATGGTGATGTTTTAAGTTTTTCTGGCTCGGATTTGTAGTTTATTATTGGGAAATATTAATTACTTACTATGTCCCCTAGTGCTGAGACATAGGGGAGAAAAAACCTTGAGCCCAAAAATGATGTATGTGTTGCCTTCAGAAAGAAATTAGGGGAGAAGTATATGTGTGATATCATAAAAGATACAAATAATGAGAAAAACCCCTCATTCCTGCTCACTTACACGAGGTTTTTCCCAAAGTACCAGATACTTATTAAAGCTTGGTTTATGTGAAGGTGAACTGCAGTCAGACTCAAATTCTTGTACCTGATTATGACGTGGCACAGTGAAAAGCTGAGCCTGTGACATAAGAGTAAGGGAAGCCTGTCTCTCAGTTCCATTTGGAATGCTCTGAACGAGTGCTGTGTTTACAGCGGAGAGCGGAGCCCCCGTGGGTGGGATGGCTGTGTCTCACAATCAGGTGCAATTTCACAGCCACCTTCTGTTGTGTATCAGCCTGGGGTTGCCGAGGGCTGGGGAGAAATCAAGGTCTGATGAGCTCATCAGACCTGCTGTGGGTGGCAGCTGATCCTACAAGCCCTGCCTGTTGCAAAGGCCCAAACCCAGCTCCTCCACCTCTCCTCCCTTGGGGGATGAGCGAGGGGCACTGCTGGCCCATCCTGCGGGCTGAGCCCTGCGCAGAGCCGGCACCCGGTTCGGGCAATGCGCGCTCACAGCTGAGCCGCGGGAACGTGCTTGGCACGCAGAGCCCAGAGCGCTGCCCCGCTGAACTCGGGGCACAACTCCCGCCAGCTCGGGCAACGCCAGCATTTCACCCGGCTCTTCTCCAGCCTCCCAGCCCGCAAGCCTGGGGCAGTTCATTACTTGCCTCTTCCAGAGGATTGGGAAGCTTCCAGGTTTTGGAAGGGTTTGGGAAAGTGCAAAAAGCACGGAGACCAGCAGTTGGGTTTTGCCTTTTCCGTGGCTCCTTCTCTGAGAAAACATTGCACAGGTTGGGGCTTTTCAGGAGAACACTTATGGATCTCCCTTTCTCCCAAATGTATGAATTATGTTCAAATAGCACAGGAATAGCTTGTCCATAAATTCTGGCAATAACAGCCATGAATATTATCTCACCAGTCATGCTTCTCCCCCTGCTTGTGTTCCCCAGTAGCTTGCAAAAGCTATCACCATCAAATTTAGGGTGGGATTTAACACGGCAATTTGGGCTCCTTAACGTGCAAGAAGACTTTGAAAAACTCAAGTCTTAGCAAACAGCAGCTAATAATAATGATAACAATAACAGAGATAAGCCAATTCATATCTCCCCACCCAAAATATTTATATAATGAATTAGTTAATTGTATTTTATCTTCTGATGGGTGGGTTGGTAGCCTTTGCTTTGTGACAGACCCAGGGGAGCTCTCGTGCAGTCTGATGCCAAGAATATGTGTTATTTCATATTCTGTTATTTGCTTTGGGTTTAAGGTGGTGAGAGGAAATTCCCCAGCAATCAGCCTTAAGTGGTTTTGCAGTGAGCAAGTTTTTCAGTGCTTGAACATTGCTTAGTAGACGAGGGGGGGAAGAAAAAAATCCCTTTATCTGCTCTTTGTAATTCAGACATATATCTAGAGAGAAGCTTTAAAAAAAAAATAAAAAAGCGAGCCCAAACATTTGAGAGCACCCAAATTAATTCTGGTGTCATTTCATCTGCCTAATTGGGCCTAAAAATAGCCTATGGGAAGGAGGGGTGGCAGCCTTGAACGTCTGAAGAAATTTGTATCAATTATTTCCCAACGTACCAGTGGCAAGTGAAAGCCCTTGCCTGAGTGCTTCCATTAGCCAGGTGTCAGGGCTCTCTGTTTTCATTCCAGGCTTTTCTCTGGGAATGGGGTGTGTGTGCACACCAAAAAGCACCAAGGAGGAACTGGAGACTTGGCGGGTCCAGGAGGGTGCCCAGAGCAGCTCTGCAAGCAAAGTGAGTGCCTTCACTGCTCTGTCATCACCAGTCCCTGAGAGCAATCACCACCCACCAACAGTTCCTTGAGATAAGGCCGAGCCAGCTGGGAGAAGAAAGCCTTTGATATTCCCTGCCTTGCTGAGTAAGTATGCCATAACAATAATACTTTGAACTTTTACAGCACCTTTTCTTACCAGGGGCTGAGTGCTCCACAAACATTCATTCCCCAAGCCTCGTACCACCCATTGGAGGAAACCATTTGGTTTTTTTCATTGTACCACTTTCTCAGGCCAGGCCTTCCAAAGAGCTCAGCACCCGTTCTGCCTGCACTGAAGAAATTATTCCTTTTATTGCCACTTTAAATACCTGTGGCCGACATCCTACCCCAAAATATTTACAGCTAGACTTCTTTAGGTCTGCAGAAATTGAACAAAAAAGCTTGTAGACTGCTTTGTCTCCTGCTTATAACCCTCTGAGCTCCCTGAGGAGAACTTTTTTGACAAAGCAAAATTTCATCAAGCCCCCACCCAGTTTTAGTCAGACCTTTCTGTTGTCTGTAGCCAGATTTTCTTTAGGTGATGTAAAACCTTACAAGAAAAGTAGATATATTTGTTTAGTTCATCAGAAGTATTTTCTGTGATGCTCTTCTGTTTGGAAACAGAGCAAGAACATACTTGTCTCAGACACAGACATAAAGTAGATAAATAAAAAGAGAGATGCTACATCCCAGATAGGCATTGTATTGAGCTTTGTTATAGCAGGCAATATGATTAAACTTTGATTTTCATCTCCTGTCTGCATTCTCAGTGAGAAAATGCAGTCAAGGCCAATTTTGGGGTTGATCTATCTCTATGGAAAGTTGATTTTAAAGTGGTGCCAAATGTCAGTGAAGAATCACAGTTAAGATTTTCACAGGAACAACAACAGAATCTTGTGGGGATGGTGAGCTAAGAGTGCACTCTGCAGCCCAGAGGAAAATATAGGTGTCACTGGTCCATTTGGGAAGTACACACAGTTTATTTTCTGAGAGGATACCACCTGTACAGCATTCACAGCTGTACCCCTGCCCCTTGTCTGGCCAGAGCATCCAAAGGGTAAAGCCCTTACATGGCGTACAGCATTTGAGTCCTGCTCCAAAGTCAAACAATCCTCTGATGCCTTCAGCTCTCATTTCCCCTGATGCCACTGAAAATCAATAAATCCCCTCGGTCTGTTTAATTCTGGGGCAATATAACCAGGTTAGCTGGAAATACAGATATCAGCTTGTTCCTCTTCCTGAAGTATGCCAAAGTCTTTGGTCGTTCAGATCCCATGAATCTGAGGCAGACAATTCATACACTTGTTGCAGTGACCCTGATCTCTGAAAATTGAAATGTAAACTTCAAACATAGGGTTGCTTATCCGAGCCAAGCTTCTGATCTTTTGAGATTTTCCCATCACAAATCATAAGTGCAAAGTGGAAAAAGAGGGGAAATTCAGAGTGATAGAGCCAAGCTGAAACCTATCAAATATATCATCTCTTCAAGCAAGGCTGGAATAACATGGAAATGGGATATAGCCTGATGATCAGTTGAACTTCCTTTAACATGCACCCCTGGGAAAAGAGAGAGACACTAAAGCCTAAATGTAGGGGGGGGGAAAAATAAAGAGAGAGAGAGACAGGCAGAAGAAGCAGAACTGTTTGAACAGTCTTTGAACTGCTGGAAAGATGTGCCCCCCACATCACTTTCTTAACTTTCCCTGTAATTCAACAGCTGCGTTTCTCACAGCTCACGTCTGGCGTGGGCCCACGGAGGTGGCTGGGCACGTAAGAATAACACTGACAGGGGGGTGCAGGAAGGTGCTAATCTTGTGCCATGTGTGTAGGTATGTAATCACTTAGCAGATAGTCTCAGATTCTGCAAAGACAGCCATGCATTTTGAAACAAAGACTGAACTCGCTGCTGCCGATAAGCTCTGATCAGTTCATAATTTAGCTTTAGCTCTCAAAAAGCCCTCATCATTAAGGTGAAAGATACCGGATTTGTGTAGATCAGAATAGCCCCCACTTCCTTGCAACTCAGAGCGTCAGTGTCCTCTTACTGAGCTTCTCTGTCGCTGCCACCACAGGGGGACTGTCCTCCCTCTGGACAGGCAGGGCATCAATAAGGCAGCGGAAGGTAAAGTGGTGGAAATCAATCTGCCTCTCATTAGTGGGATGAATAGAAGTGTTCCAGGGAGAGGGATCGATAGAGGGGTGAGGAGATGTGTTAAAAACTGGTTAAAAGAGGGATTGAAAAAGGATGTTGTACTTTTTTCAACTAGTTTGGAGTGAGCTTTGGAGGACTTTTGGATAATGGTGTCTCAAGTGAGCAGTGTCACATACACTCTGAGTACAAACACTGCTTAATAAAACGAGCTCAGGGGAGATGTCTTGTGTGAGGCAGGTGCCTTTATGTTTTCAGAGATTTCAGAGAGTTTTAAAATAAGAACCACACATTTTCCTATAATGAGCACGGGTGTTTGTAGTTGCACTGGAACTGAGCCACTGAACACACACAAATATTCTGGAGGCATAAGATGTGTGTGTGTTTGTGTTTGCCTGTGCTCAGGCACACACAAGCCCGCACAAATAGCAGGAGAGCCACTTATGCATATCTATTTTCCTTTTTACTACTAGGTAGAATATTCATCAGTGTATTTGTAGCCCAAATTACTCACAAGGAGGAAAAGTGATTTGTCTATAAACTGAAATAGAGATGAGGAAATTTTTCACTCTGGATGCAGTGAGAAGTGTGGCATTGAAGTGGTTCTGGAACAGCCAGTGTGGACACAAGAAGAGGTCTTTTCCCAGGCCTGAGCACCTTGCATTTCTCACAGCACAAATATGGCACTGCTGCCTCTGGGACTCAGGCCAGCTCATTGCAATGCAGCACTCCAGAGGGAGGCAAGGCAATTTGCCACGACACCTTTTCCATCTTGCTGCCTCACTCACTGCTGCAGTTACAGATGGCCAGCATTTGTGTCTTCAACATTTATCCTGCAAAATGGAGACTTTTGTATAAAAAGTATTTGGTGCACCAAAATATTTCCCTTAAATTTAAATTTTCATCTTGTTTCAATACTCAGAAAACATTTTGTAATTTCAGATGTTGTTTTTTCTCCTTTTTGTCACCTTCTTTCTGTCTCATGCTCTGTTTTCAGAACACAGTCGATGTTTGCCAAGGTTGAAGGATTTGGTGGGAGGTCATTGTCTCCTTTTTGTTCCCACTTATTTTATTATTTTTCCAATTATTTAAGGCTTTACCTATCTTTTTAGTGTAGTGCACTAAAAGTTTGGCTAGCACAGGATCTCAGCCTCCTATCACACCTCGCAATGAAATAAGTACAAGATAAAAGATTATATTAGAATAATCTTTTTTTCTCCTTTACCTGAAGTTTGTAAAATGAGTGTAAAAATAGATAAGCATTTCTTAAAATGTTGACATTGAAGTTTTTCATGCAGCCAGTGGTAGCTGCAAACTATTACTAGGAAAGAAACAGAAGCGAAAAATTTTACAAATATTTTGGGTGAAGGAATTCAATTTGTCTCAATTTGAACTCTGAAATATAAACAACTTCAAAAATAAATTAGCATTTAGAAAACTCCACTTATTGTCTCTGTGCCTTGTATGTGCAAGTTGAGGGCAGGGTCTAGCGATGGGCTTTGGCTGAAAAACAGCACTTCAAGTTCACAAGACACCAAGAAATCTCATCTCTTCACACTGGGATTACATCCCAAAAACCAACCAAAATGAGGAGCATTCAAACTCCTGGTGAGCTGGAATTTCTGAGAGTATTTTCTTATGAATACAGCAGAACATGCTGCTTCTAAAACAAAGCCTGTCTGCTCAGAGCTCCAGATTCCTAGGCCTGCAGCAGTCCTCAAGGAATCAAGATGTACATGTTTTGCTGCTGAGTGTATTTGAGATGTCCCAGTTTATTTTTGACAGGACTTGTTGCCAAGCTCAGCATCAAGAAATTGAGATGTGAGATCCTTCAGCACAATAAATCTGTATTTTACAGCTTAACTTGGATTCCTCAAAAAAAAAAAAAAAACCAAAAACCCAAACCTGGAGTGTGTGGACTTTGCTCCTCTCTGCTTCAAGTAGTCAAGGTACTTGTTTAAAGATTATATTAGAGATTTTGACTGATTTCAAGGCTCACTCTGGATCCTACACGTGTCTCATGATTTTTGCTCGTGGCTTCAGTGTTTTGTAGTGATACAAATTAGTTCAGGTCCTGCAGAGGTACTATGTGAAAACGGATAGGTTCTACATGGCCCTTTCAAGAAGTTTGTAAGATTTACATAAAAGCTTGTTACAAGAAAGATAATGTAGGGATGACAGATAGTTACTGCTGCAGAGTGTGAGCGAGGTGTTTATCCCACGCAGAGCAGCGGCTCAGCTGTTCAGCTGGGAAAGGTCAGGATTTTACGTGTGTCTTCCCATGAAGCTCATGGCTGAAGCTCTTTGAGAGCAGTTCCGGAGAGCTGCTCTCGCATTCCTGAGCATCTGAAGGACGGCAACAACCCCACGTGTACAAGGTGGGGAGCAGCCGCTGTTGCCCGGGTTTTACGATCTGTGGCTGTCATGAGAAGCTGATGTTTTTTGGGCATCCACGTGAAGATGGGAAAGGCTGCCAGGGGTCTGGCTCTGCCCATGGTTCCACACAGGCCCTCATCAGGGCTGTGGGTGAGGAGCACAGGGTGCTCACCCCGGTTATCCCACAGGGAGCGGGAGCGGCGACAGCGGCCTCGCCGCGGAGCAGCGCGGGAGGAAACGCAGAACAATCGGCAGGGAAATCCAACCCAAAATAACAAGCTGGCCTTCACGAAAGGGAAAGGTCACTGCTTGAAAGCCACTGTTTGAGAGCTGGGAGGGGTTACAAAAGAGTGAGTGGAGGCCACTCAATGCCTCTGTGGTTCCAAAGAATTCCTTTTTTGTAAAGAAAACAATGCAGGAGAACAATGTGGATACTTGCAGTGCTTTCGAGGCAGTAGATTTTTTTTATTTCCTCATAGAAAGTAAATTGGAACTGCTTCCATAAACAAGAGGCATTGGCTACAGAAGAAAGCGGGAGCTTTTGCAGAGATTTAAAAATAAGCAAAAGCAAGGAGGGCGCTGGCACAGCGTTCTGTTTTCTCAGCATTGCACGGAAAACACGGCGCAGCCCCAGCGTTTGGGGAAGGGAAAGGCTACGAAAGCAGATTGGGAGACATAATGTGGTAAACTTTGGATCTGCCAGATTTTGTTTTCGAGCCAGTGTTTGATGATATGTTACCTCATGATGGGAATTGGATTGCAGACTTTGCCAGCTCTTTCCCCAAACATCTAAAATCTTTCAAAACATTTTTGTCCAGCAGACCGGCTTATTCCAACAAACTATGTCCCAACTCAGTCTGGCGCTTAAAGCCGCCCATAAATGAATATTCATGAATTCCAGGTAAACATCATGGTTTGTTGTGCTCATGCACTACCTTGCAAATAATTTTACCGCACTAATAAAGCACACTCAACCCCCCAAATGCATTAACCTCAGCAGCTTTAACTTTTTAATGACATTTACTTAACTTTTTTTTTTCAGTTGATAAAGATAAAGCAATGTTGGTGGTGTTACCTGATTCCTGACCTCTCTAATTACACTAGTGCCAGCATATCCTCTGCGGCTGGAGAGGGTTTTTGTACTAGGAACGCTTGTTCTATTTTGTTTTCCTGGATGAAAATAAGCTTCCCAGTATGCCCAAGTACACAGCAATAAAACACTGGCTTTGGTAAAGAGAATTTGGTGCTTAACAGTAGGGGTTTCTTTTATTTTATTTTGCTGTAGGTGAGACTCCAATGAGTTAATAGTCACAAACATGTCAATATTACAGCCAAAAGGTCTTTATCAGACAGATGTTGAGAAAAGAAAATACACTGTGCTGCCTGTTTGTATTAATAAACACAAGTTTAATTACTCTCTATTGGTTTCATTTGGCCTAAGTGGTTGCATGTTTCTTTATTTCCTTTCCCCATAAGAAATATAGCATTGCTGATTAAAGGCTGATTATTTCAATATCAGCATCCAACTTTCCTGTCCCTTGTAGCTGTGCATCAGTCTGCACATTTTAGTCTTCCTTTGATTTTTGTCATTAAAAAAATCTCTGAATTCAGAATGACTAGAAATTACTTTTGGGATTAAAAGATTTGTCATGTGAAGTTTTTCTGGTAAATTTCTAGTTTGCACCTGTGAAAAGCTCACAGTAACTGGCCATCTGAACCTATTCCACCAAGCTTTAAGCAGAGCAGGGACAATTGTAACTTGATTTCTTTAGGATAAACCTCAGGGAACAAGGCAAGTAAAGGAATTCAGCTTGAATCCTGCCCTGGGCAGAATAGCCCTTAAATTCAAGATCAGACCCTTTGGTCCCCTCAAGTCAGCACAGAGGACTCCTTGGGGTCCCTCCTTTGGAACTCCATGGGATGGACACACATCAGCAGCTGGGAAACAGCAGAGGAGCTGCACTCCACAGCTGTTAGCAGAAAATTTGGGGAGAGCTGCTCTGGCAAAATTTGGGGTTCAAGTTCAGGCATCAGTGGTGATGTTAACACTGTCAGAATGGCGCAGTCACGTCTGTGCCAGGCTGGTGTGGCATCAAAGGCTGCCCCTGCTGATGGCAGGGTGTGTGCAAGCCTCTGCTCAGCAGGCAGTAATAGCTCCCCAGAGCACCTTCTCACAGCAAGGATGGAGATGGACCAACCCCAGCACACAGAAATGGATCTCTCCAGCTGAGCAGCCAGGTAAACTGACCACAATGTGTGCTCAACATAACCAGGTGGCCCTCACATTTCCAGGGCTAACGCTTGTTGCACCTTCAGAGCCACAATATCACTCAGCTTTTTGTTCCTCAGGCTTTTAATCACCTCTCAAACAGACAGATGCTCCCCTTGGAGGCTGCCATGCCCAGTGCTCTAGAAAGCCTGGCAGGTGACCCAGTTGGTGGGAGGAGGGCAGCTGCAAGCAGGCAGCCACCAGGAAAACATGGGAGTTTCAGTGGCTTCTGGAGCCTGGGGAATGGGAAGGTGCCCTGAGCTCAGCAAGAGTTAAGCACAATCATACAGAGGCCTGGCTGTTATGAGTTGGGGTAGCTTTGGTGAATATATGTACAAGTAGGATATAGAGCATTGTGCAGGAGAAAAATAACTCTTTTTGTAATACATGACCTGGGGCATCATGCCAGGCTATCACTTCCAGGTTTGGAAGGATTCTGTGTCTTGTATGGCATGATGGAAAATTTTGAAAAATAAGATTTCCTCTTCAGTGCAGGTCAGGTGGGTGCTGCCTGGCAGCTCGTGCACTGCCACTGTGTTAACCTGTTATCCACAGGCACTGCACAGGAGCAGCAGCAGCAGGGAGAGGTGGGTTTGTCCCAGGGGATACAGGAGCTGTGTGGGGATATATCAGCCCACAGCCCCCAGGCTGCAGCAGGACCCAAGATCTGTGCACACCAGTGTGCAGGTGCTCTGGAAAACATGGGCTGTGATGGCTGAGACCTCAGGACCTGGCAGTGTCAGCTTGGAGAACAACAGTGATTCCCAACCTCCTCTTTTGTCTACACTTCCAGCGTTCAATCAGTCTAATTACTGCTGCGCCCTTGCCCATCATGTTGTGAAATGTTTCAGGGACTACAGGGAAAAAAAAATTATCAGACTGTGGTCTAAACCACAGGAGGAAGAAGATATCTGTCAGGACAAGCTCTTACCAGAAATGGGATAAAGAATCTTGTTTACTAAATCTTTCATGTCTGTAGCTAGTTCAAAGACATCTCACAGCCCTCCTCATTAGAAGAGCAAAGGAGCAATAGAAAAGCCCTCAGCCTAACCCACTAAAAGCAGTAGCTTTGTGTGCTGTGATGTGGCAGGCATTAATAGGTTGGATTTTTTTTATTTTGCATCTACCCCAGTAGAGGAAAGTTCTTTCCAAGGTGATAATTCCACCCATGCTTGGAAACGTGAGCAAAGAAGAACTTTCTAAATTGGATTTGGGCTTATTCACAGCACTTGTAAACAGTGTTAACAAAGATAACACGTGCAGGGAGTGTGCCATGAGTTACTACGAGTGATAAAGAGTTTTAGAATGGTGAGAAGGCATTTTCCTCTTCAACATACAGTTTTTTCTGGAAGAATTATGGGAGAGCAGAAGAGTTACAATAGCATTGCAGTTCCCTGCACAGAAGTGGCCAGGGAGGTGAAACCCCCAGGAGTGGTGGCGTTCACCTGCACCACACCTGAGAGCGTCAGTCGAGTGAAGGGGACTGAGCAGCTCCTCTCTTTGGCAAACACAGCAACAATGATAACCAATTTCACCCTTTCCCAGCACACTGCCATGAGGCTGGGGACAACCACCTGCATTTTTCCCAGCCAGGTCTCCTGAGCCACTGTTGATGGGACACCTCCTGCCCTGGGATGGCCACTGTTCACTGATCCCAGTGAAAACAGAACTGTGTACATACATATTGCAAAACTCCCACTTAGGTCCCACTGAGGCACAGCTTTGGCTTTCAGGCATCTCCCCTGCAGCCTGTCCCTTGTGTCATTTCTGCAGGGCCTTCATTATGAATTAATTCATTCCACTTTTTTTATTTCCAAAGAATATCAGTTGACTTTTATAGCCTCTTTAGCACTCCTCAAGCCTCATATCACACCTAAATGCTCTTTTTCATGCCTGAAGGTCTTTTTCAACCTGAATGATTCTGTGCATCTGTACTTCAGCTTAGGGGAAAAGCTACATGCTGATTGAATTTTGGAGAAAAAGACTGGAACCTTCAGCTGTAAATTTATCTTGTGTTATATCTTCAGGGTTAATTGATATTGTAAACTTGCAGATGGCAAAACAATGTTGCTATTTATTAAAAATATAGTGCTCTCAAAATTTTGGTGGAAAAATGATGTTGCAGGGGTGATGATTGTGAAAAATAACTCCCAAATCTTTCCCAGGGCCTGGGCAGAGCAAGGTGTAACTTGGCTCTGGAGTCCCCCTGGTCCTTCCACGGATATCAGCATCTGCAGCTCCTGGGATCCACGGCACAACTCTTTCTCCCAGAGGCAAAAACTGAGTCTACAGTTTCAAGCAGGATAATCACCTTTCCAAGGCAATAACAAGCACTTCCCAAGAGCAGCTGGTTAAGACGGCTCAGAAGCAATGACAAGAATGCAGTAAAAAGTGTGGTGCATCAATCCAGCTTCTGCACATGGCAGGGAAGAGACACCTTTTGATAAAACCTCAGTCAAACTCTGTCTTTTTTATTCTTTGTGTTTGTCTGTGCTCCCACTCTGATCACCCCTCAAATTACTATCTTTCAAAGAGACATTCAGGAGAGAAATTATGTTTATTCAGGGAGAACCATAATTTTTGGCTGTTTAATATGCACCAGATATGTTTTGAGCCCTGCAAACACATCTAGAGCTTCAGAGTTTGTATGGCAGTTTTCTGCAGCACCGATTTATTCTATTTTACAGTAATGCCCTGGGGTGCCAGGTAGGCTCAATATCAGAGTGGGAGAAGCAGACCTGGAAGATGCTTTGGGTACAGCCCAGCCAGGCTTTTTGCAGCCTGCAAACGCTGGCCTTGCGCTATAAACCGATCTGCTGTTGCCATCTGCTGGAAAAATCCCTAATGGATATTTCCAAACCTGGCGAGGAGTTCAGCTCCTGTTACAGAGGTACTCGGGGCTTTTTGTGCTGTTTAGGACAGCCTTTCCCCCTCCAGGTCTATGTGACCTGTCAAAGAACAATGTGTGCACCAGGCTGTCATCACTCTCTGCACAGTGAAACACCTTCAACCCAGACTAGTGTGAGAGCAAAACAATTCTTCCAACAGAAGCCTGCTGCTAGAGAGGGAAAAAATTATCCTTCCAAAGGAATTCATCCTTCCTCTCTCTTACAACTCTCCTGTTTCATCACACCATAGAACGGTTTGGGTTGAAAGGGACCTTAAAAACGACCTAATTCCAATGCCCTGTCCTGGGCAAGGACACCTTCCCCTCGCCCAGGCTGCTTTGCTGTGCCCCCAGATGTGTTACCCGAGCACATGTTCACACAGAGACCACACAGACTTTTACACAAGAAGTCCTAAAGATCCTGTTCATCCCAGCATATTAAATCTAGAATTTATTTCTACTTCTACACTGTTTGCACTTATTTCTATCTCAAACTACCACAGAGAAGTATTTCTGCAGCCTGCTCCTATGGGATTTTCAGAGCCATTGGTTATCATTCCCTTTTCCCTCAGATATCTTGTCGTCGCAGCAGGAGTCTTCAAAAATCCTTTCCTTCTCTGAAAGATTCTGTGTCTCATCATTCTGTAAAATGTAAGAGCACATAATATCATGGGACAGGTGAAATCCCTCTTTGCTTGCAAGCAGCCTAAAGCCAGACAGGCTGCTGGTTGCCATAGGCATCCTTAACTCCGTGTCATCAGGCCCCCATCCCATCTGCGAGGTGTAAATGCCACGGCGTTCAATCCCTCGCTGGCGGCTGATCACCTCCGGCTCGCGGGATTACACGGCCTGGAGCTGATGCTAACAAAGGCAGGATGGGTTTAGGAAACCTCGCTGCTGCTGCTGCTGCTGCTGCTGCTGCTGCTGCTGCTGCTGCTGCTGACAGGGGTCTAAAGTGTCTGCTCAGAGGAGGCACTTGATGGGGTGTGAATCCTCCCCCAGCAGAGCTGAGAATAACAGGATCCATGACTGTGCTGTCTCTGAGCTGCACCTCCACTGCCTAAAAGCTGTCCTGCAGTGTGCCTTTCACCTCCAGAGCAGGGATGCTTTAGGGCATAAACCTTAGCCAGGGGCTGTTTCAGGCAGCACAGGGGGTTGGTGCCACTTTACCTGGTGAAGAAGGTGTGAAAGTGAGTTAGCCCAGACCCCAGACAGCACTGGCTGTGTTCATTGGCCTCCAGCTGGCTCAGTGTGGGGACAGAAACAACTTGCACCTTTGCAAGCCTGCTTATTATTTAAAGAACCTCTATTAACCTTCACTAGCATAATTAAGCATCTTTAGTATCAAAACTGACGTGCACAGACCCCAAGCATCTGCTGTAGCTTGGGGGCCTTCTAGAATGGGAGAGCACAGAATCTGCCTCCTCTCTGTGCCATCCATACTCCTACCTGATGTGGAAATTGTAATGATATTAAGGCATGTCCTCAATGTGTCTCTTATTATCTTGGCGTCTGTGAAGCCCGAGGTTGGCTTGTCCTAGTTGGATTTCTGATGTGGGGGAGCTGAAGTGCCAACTCACATGGAAGTTTGTACTCACTGCGGAGTGACCTGTCCTGTAAAATTTCTGTCATACATTTCTGTGGCTCTGCTCCATAAAGAACGACATGGCCTCGTTGCTGGCAATTTTTATTTCTGCAATAGCGTAAAAATGCTATTTTAATACTATATATTATTTTAAAATAAAACATTTTAAAACTTTAAGTGATAGCTAAAATCAAACCTGAGAGCTAGAAAGGGCAAATACAGATAATACTTCTCCCTCTTTCTAGAATTTGTTTTCATTCAAAAATATCCTGATGGGGATGTGCTTTTTTTTGTATTTGGGGACCTTGACAGATTAATTCTCCAGGTGTTTTTGAGTCTCCTCTTGAGCCTGTGTAAGCTGTTTGTGTCCACCCCATCCTCCAGCAACGCTTTCCATAGGCCTCCAAGCCATTTCAGGAATAACCATCTCCTTCAGTTGCTTTGAGCCCTGATCCCCTGACTTGCTACCCCATGTTCTTACATCAGCAATGGCAGAGCCTCTTTCCTCTTTCCTCCTTTCTCAGATGATTACTTCGGTGTACAACCACACATTTTGTCTTCTCATCAGTGGTGAAACCAACCTCTTACAGGGTCTGTGGAAAGCTGAGCCAAGTGGTGTTGAGCAGAGCAAATAATTCTTTCAACTGCATTTTATCATTTGTCTATGAAATTTGCCAGTCCCCTCCTTTGGCTACATTCCCTGTGACCTTGTCCATGTCCTGTGCAGCCAACAGAGATCTTTGCAGTGAAAAATTGTTCCTTCAGGTGTTTGCACCTCTGCACAGCAAATATTAAGGAAGATAGTGCACCTCTGTCTCACAGACAACCTCTCATCCTTTATAGCATCAGAGGCACAAATTTGTTTGTGTGCCCAGCTCTATCAAGTTCATAGAATCATGGAATAGTTCAGGCTGGAAGGGACTTCAAGATCACCCCATTCCAACCCTGATGCCATAGGCAGGGACATCTTTCACTAAACCACATTGCTCAGAGCTCCATCCAGCCTGGCCTTGAACACTTCCAGGGATCCAGGGGCAGCCACAGCTTCTCTGGACAACCTGTGCCAGCCAGGTGCCAGAGGAAGAAAACCCTTCCCCTCCAGAGCAGAGGCTGCTGCAGCCTTGTGTAACCTTGTGTCACAGAGTGTGAGGCAGGAAGGCCCTTTTCCATGGAGGGCTAACAGCACAAAAAGATCTTTTTCAGGAAAACCAGAAAAATGGAAAACCAAAGGAGCCTTGAGTTCTTCCAGCAGATTTGGGAACAAATTGAAGGAGGAGCAGAGCTGGCCTGGTGCCACAGCTCTGCATGCCGTGAGGATGGAGAAGCTGCAATAATGTGTCTTCTTGGCTGACTCTGAAAATAAGGCACTTTTCTGTTGTTCCTTTTCAAACATTACATAAAAGTTCCCCCTAGAAGTCCAAAGGCAGCTGTTTTCTTAGCACAAGGAAGTCAGGAAGAGGCAAAGCAGGCAAAAACATCAGATAAGTCTGGATGAAAAACTTGGCTAACCTGTTTTTCCCCCCTCCTAAACAGCCAATTTTGAAGCACTCTGCAGAGATCTGCCTGGGAGGAAAAGCAGAGCCAACCACTGAAAACTGATATCTGAGCTCTGGTGAGGACCACTGCTCTCCCTGCCTTGGTGTGGGAACCCCTGAGCTTCCATTCCCTGTGCTGGGAGTATTTCTCCTCTCATCCGGGCAGCCCAGAGACCTCCTAGGTAACAAGCAGATAAGTTTTAAGTAACGAGATCTCCCAAGTAAGAAGTGATATGACAAAGGGAAATGGCCTCAAATTGCGCCAGGGAAGCCTTAGACTGGATTTTAGGAAAAATTTCTTCACTGAAAGGGTGGTCAGTCATTGGAGCAGGCTGCCAAGGGAAGTGCTGAGTCCCCATCCCTGGAGATATTTAAAGGATGTGTAGGGTGGTGTTTAAGGACTTGGTTTGGTGGGGGGCTTGGCAGTGCTGGGGAACAGCTGGGCTCGATGACCTTAGAGGGCTTTTCCAGCCTAAAGGATCCTATGGTTCTAGAAAGCATTGACCCCTCCAGCTCTAACACAGCACCTGGATGTTGGCAAAATGAGGCTGGTCATAGACACTGGAGGTCCCCATCCCACAGGGAGAGGACAAGCCGCTGTCACCTGTAGGGAGGGTCTCATCCCCAGACAGCAGTCAGTGACTCCATCCCTGCCTGGGGCTCTGTGGGCACCCTTGGGGTGGATACCTGCCCTTGTGCATCCGTCTGGGGATCCGGGAAAAGAACCAGGTCCAACTATCTGACAGCTCAAAGGGTTGCAGGCTTTGGGGCTTTGCAGTTGTAAGGCTTTGTCACAAGGTGGCAGGGATGTGACACTGCCTGGCGCGCTTCTGGCCTCAACTCCTTGCTGCTTTCTTCTTATCCAATATGGATTTATCAGCAATCTTCTGTCTTTTCTTTAAAACTGTCCTTGAGATAGTTCAAAGAGAGGGTAATTAGCTGTTTCAAAGACTAAATATTTTACCTATTTGCACTAAAGAAAAAAGAAAAAAAACTGCTTTGCCTCCTTCTGCCTGGAATCCACTGTGACATGGGGAAGTGAGGAGGGGGCTGGCCTGGCTAGCTCTGGCTGCTTTCACGTTAAACCCAAAAGCTGTGATGATTAAAGAGCAGGCAGCCCTTCTATCCTGAGTCACAGGGACCATTTGGTCCCAAATAACTGAAGATGGGAAATCATTCTTGTCACTTCAAAAGTAAAAAATAATATATCTAGACAGGTATAGGTGTGTACATATACATACATTTCCTTCAACACAGAGGAAAACCTCAGTAGTATTACATTAGCCCTTGCTTCCTAGAGAATATCCTCAACTCTGGGCTTCTGAAAGCAAATGTCTGTGCATTTATAGGACCATTTCTCTTCTTACTATATACCTCCCACTGCAATCTTTTACCCTCTCGCATACCAGGAGTTTTGTGATTTTACTACTCTGCTCTCTCAAGGGTGCTGCAGGCTGTGTGGCAGGGAGTGAAACCTTTGTCACTGCTCATCAAACAGTTTTATACAGACTTCTACCTGAGATGATAAAATTATATTTGTGTTAACAAGCTGTTAATAACCACGAAGTAATTATTTATCTTATCTCCGGAGTCCCAGCTGATCGTTGTCTTCTTATGTGTGCTTGCCTGCAGTCTTCAGGGACTGGGGATTTTCAGGATTTTTAATCTGCAGTACATGCAGTGAGAGATTACTCAGCTGTCACTCTGCAGAAAACATCCCTATCATGCAGCAGGAGGTATCCATAACAAATTGCTGACATCCAGATTGAGCTCTGCACAAAGGGATGGCTGCTGCTCCCCAGGTCGGAACCAGACCACAGTGGAGCAGAGGCATTGGCACAGCAGAAGGAAACGAGCAGAAAATGGCCCAAATAGAGCAGGTAACATTGGAAAGCAATTGTTTCTGAGCTGCTGTTCACTAGCAAATATTTTCCCTTTTCAGCACAGTGGCCCAAGAAGGGATTTTTTTGTGGGTCAGCTGGATGTGCTTCTGCTTCATACTGAGGATCTGAGATTGACCTGAGGTTTTCATTCCAATTTATTGGAAGAGAGAGTAATCAGACATTTTCTCAGCTATCTAAAGCACAGACCCACAGAACCAAGTAAGTCTGAGCTCCTACATGTTTATTGTGCACCTTGAGATGAGTGTGTACCATTGCAAGCTTGCAATTTATTTAAATACACTGAGGAAACCAGCTTTGAAGTTCAAGGCAGGCTCTTAGTTGGGAGGCAGAGAGGAAAATCCCTTTTTAACACGTGGCAATTCCTCTGTGGAACTCATCACTGTGGGAAAGCATTAAGACTGAAAGTGTAATAAGATGTGGAGTGAAATGGAGAAGCTGACAGGTGACAAGAGCATCCAATGCACAAATGTGCGAATTTTGCTTTTTTGGTTTGGTTTAAACTCAAAGCTGTAAGGTATTTGGGAATGAAATGGCAAAGGTCTTTTTGTCTTCTGAAATGAAAGCTAGGTGAACCTCAAGATGAATTGGTTTCAGAGCAGCAGGTCAGAATGTTTCATTTTGAGAATGCAGGGACTCTGCCTTTTGATTGTCGTGTGCTGTTTTCTAACCAGGGAATTTCACATGGGCTTGTGCAGTGCTTCAACTGAAGTAAATCAATGTTTTCCAGTGAATGCAATATCAGACTAAAAAGCTCCATTTGTCTTCAGCACAGCTTTATCATACTGAAGCAGAAAATACAATACAGCAAGGGCTGCCTAATTGCCCCAAACTTTTCCAGTTGGGAGTTGGGTTAAACTGGTACAAGGCTGAGTTCTTTCTGCCTGAGGAAAATATCTTTCATCATCCTCTGAAGTTGGCTACATCCAGGAACAAGCAATTGGATGTGAAATAGCCATTCCTGATCACCACTTCTCACATCCCCAAGGCTGCACCATGACTCTCCTTGTGGGCACCTCCTGGATCCCTCTAGTTTGCTCTCTTGTTTTGGCAACTTTTGGTCACATCACAGCTCTCTAGAGTCCCCAGGTCCAATTCAGGTTTAACATCAGAGTGAACTTCCATGAGAAAATCCATCCCAGCTCTGAATCTCTCACCAGGGAACAGTCTCCAGACCTCATACAGGGCTCATGAAGGGGATTTAAGTTCCTGGCAAATGTACATTTGGGCAGAATGGTCCACCACACCTCCTGGAATGACATCAAAGAAATTTGCAGGGAAAAGCAAAGATCTGCTAAAATCTCTGTCTTTTGTGATGTTTGCTTTTTACTTTCAAGCATGACAAATTTCCTAAATTGACTGCAGATTTCTCACTAGCCTAGACACACTGAGGTAATCCTGGAGGAAAAAATGTCCTTTTACCAAATTCCAACTATTTGCTGCCAGGCTTGAAGTTCGAGACCCGAACTTTGTGTCAGAGCCTGTGTGATCTATTAGTCAGGACAATTGATTTATTCCTTTGAAACACTGTGCTGAGCTGTCACCGGCCACATTTTTCTCTGGTTCCTGGGAACCCTGCTTCTCTGGCTGTTCATGGCCATAGCAACTGGAAAACAGACTCTGTAGGAGAAAGCGCATCAAAGTATCTCCTCTGACAGTAAAAGGGAGAGAAAAAAAACATATGATAGAGAAAAGCAAGGAACTATTCACGGCCAGGCCTGAATCCAGTTTTGAGGGACATATTTTCCACTAGAGGACAGATATAATCTAGGGCAAGAATAACAACAAAGCCCATAACATGATTTGCTTCGGTGCTTTCTGCCATAAGCCCCCTTTTTTTTTCTTTCCTCACACTTGCGTGCCACCCACAATTTCACAAGTCAGATTTTTGCAGGTACCAGCACAGCTGAGAATCCTGCTGGGAAGTTCAGTGCCCTGGACAGATAGACGGCTGTGCTGGGTGTGTTTATTTCCACAGAACAGCTTGTCAGTTTAACAAAGACAGCAAAATCAGGGAGAAAAACTTGTCACATGCAGCCACCGTGTGTCTATAGCACACTCGGGAGGATCTCATTGCTCTTTTCCTTCAGCGGGGTAGCTTTAGCCCATAGCTCTATTTTCACACTCCTAAAGCTATGTTAAAATCATCTAGGGGTCAGCCACAAGCCTGCACTACTAAATTCACCTTTAAACACAGGCTGTCAGCTCTCCTGCATTCCATAAGGGTGGCAAAAGCACCTCCAGCAGCAGCACACTGTTCATGGATGATGCAAAAATGAGCATTCCAAAAGAAAAAAAAAAAAAAAGAAGGTTCAAAAAATAAAAATGCTCTTTTTGTCGAAGATCACACTGCCAAGTTCCAGCCTGCAGCCATTTGCAGCTGAGAAGTAAAGCTCCAGCAATACAGTTTGTAATGAAAAACTGACAGAGCTTCAATTTTAGCTCCTCCTGCTCAGCGCACGCTGAACAGGCTGATGCACCTGGTCCATGGAGGGAAGGCACTGCCATTTTCTGTCACATGTTAAAAGGGGAAAGGTGGGAGTTTGCAAGGCCTGGCTCAGCAGCACCCAGGCTCTAGGCAGCTGTCATTCAGTGTTTCAGCAGCACCATGCTAAAACCCATCGGGATGGGGCTGGAGTTTGGGATCTGGATGCTGGGGACAAGTGTAGAGAGGGATGGATGGATGGAGGGATGGATGGATGGATGGATGGATGGATGGATGGATGGATGGATGGATGGATGGATGGATGGCTGTTGGGCAGCCTGGTCAGGGTGGATTTGCTGCCACCACAGAGATGTCATCACGAGCCTGGCTTAGAGTCACAGCTGCTGTAACACTGTCAATAGGCTCTGTCTCTCGGAGGGTGTGTCCAAGGCAGGCTGAATTGCTCTCAGTTGGAATCCCCACATCCCTTAGGATCCCTCTGCAGTGACACTTTGCTTTTCTTCTACCACTCCTCCTCCATGCTTTCAGATTTGCCTTGCAGCACCTCACCTGAGCACCTTCAGGAGAGGCACATGCTCCACACAGCAAACAAGCTTTGGAAGGGCTGTGGGGAACACAGGAATTCTGTGAGTTCAGGGAGAGCCACACTTGCAGCCTTCTGCCAGTGTAGCAGGAGAGAGAACAGCTATGTCAGAGCCACCAGGCTGTGCTTTACACCAAACCCTTGGCCTTTAGAGAGCTGCCCTGTCCCATGGGATCACAGGCAGCTCAGGCTCCGTGAGAGGCGTGTGGTAGGAATGGGAACATTGACCTGAGGGATGCTCTGCTGTCCCTGCAAGCCAGGCGGGACCTCAGGCTTTTCAGAAGGGGTCCCAAAGTTAAATTAGTGTTTTGGCATGCTTAGTGGGAGTGATTAACTGTTTAAATACTGGAGGGCAGCTCTCACATTTGTGTTTGCTTACCAGCACCAGGTGATGCCATGAGGACTAAACAAAGCCTCAGGAGCAGCAGCAGCTGCTGCCTGGCTTCCTCAGGCTCACCTCATTTGGGGATGAGCCCAGCCAGGGCCAGATTACTGAACAGGCATGGCAGGAATTGTACTTGAGCATTGGTTGCGTTATTGAAGCTGGGCACCTTCTCTCCTTTCCTGCTTGGTTCTTCACAGCCCTTGTGGGAGAAATGCTGCCTCTTTTCCACGGGGTGGGGTGGGAAACTGAGGCACGGGGATTTCACAGCCAGGTGACTTGAGTAGCTTCCATCCCAGCATCAGCCCCACATGCTGAAGCAGCTCTCTAGCAGCATGGCAAGCTCAGAAGTGCCAGTGGCACAAATATGTGCTTAGCATCTCTTGTATGTAATAAGTGTTTTGTCCATGATTTTCCGCTTTTGCTGAATTAGTCTTCTTATTCTTTCAATTTTAATTAGAAGTCCTGGTGGGAAAAGCTCTGCAGCAGCTCCAGTCACAGCTGGCTGCGCACCTGGCTTGGTGAGCTGGCTGAGGTCAGTACCTGCCTGTGAACAGAGGCTACCAAGATTTTGCTGTGCAAGATTTTGCCTTTTGTTTTTGGGGGCTCAGATCTTATCCAGAATGTACTTTGGCCAGTAAATTAAAGGCAAAATTGTTTTGGGTGTTCTGTGGGATTTCTGGCCTTTAGATGAGAAAATCTAATATCATTTTTATCACAGAAACCCCCACAAAATCTAATGTAATACCCTGTTCACACATACGGGGCAGCTGCAAAGGCTGCTCCTGTGCTTTTATCCTGTGTGTTGCTGGCAGCGCTGCAGGTGAGGGGCTGGCTCTGCTCAGCTCCGTGGGGCAGCCTGGCTGCGGTTCCTCAGCAGCTGAAGCTGCAGAATTTGTGCTGCCCGACCCCTGCACGGCTCCATTGCTGTCTGAGGCTGTGGCTTTTGTCCTGGGTCTCCCCCCAGACACCTCGGAGCTGTCACAGCCCCATGCCTGAGGGCGTGTTCAGAGACCCGAGCGGGTGTCCTGAGCAGCACCACGGGCACACGGGTGGATTTGAGGTGCTTTCATTGCGAGGAGCATTCTGGCACCCCCTCAGCCAGTGACAACTATAATGAATCTCCTTACATGATAAATAAACATTCACCCAAGGACTCCTGAATTGCACCGAACCTGTTGTGTCATTCTTTCTGAGCAGTATTCCTCCTGCTAACAGGGGACTGGGCCAAACCCAGCAAAAGGGTATTTGTCCTACCAAAGGCTGCCAGGTGCTGCAGAGGTTCAGGGCAGCAGTAAAACAGCTTTGGACCTGCATGTCTTCCTCCTCCCCTGCAGCCAGAACACTTACAAACCACTTCCTTCAAAAGAAATACATATTTGGCAGAAGGGAAATTACTTCAGCCTCAGGTTAGCAAAATATTTATTTCACAAGTTGAAGTATACACAAAGCCCAGAGAGGTTCCTTTCTTTTGGCCCTAATTTTGAAGTTGCCTGTTCAATGCAGCACTTTACAAAAGGACCTCAGGCTTGCTCACCTTCTGTTAAAAGAAGGAAAAGTGGAGAAGTCAAGCAACGTGCCCTCAGACCTGTCAATGGTTATCCACATCCCCGTGGGCTCAGCAGGCTGCTCTCCCTCTGTTCAGGTGCCTTTTGTGGGAGGAATGCCTGTCTCGTATCTGAGGGACACAAAGCTGTGCCTTGTCTTTCAACACAGGATTTGCATCCCACACCAGGCTGCAAGAACTGTTCACAGCAGCATTTGAGACTTCAGTTTGGACCCCAGCATGGTTTGAGGCCTGCAATAAATTAGAAGCTCAGGTCTGTGGCTGCACAGCAGGTTTCATGGGAAAAACATTTCCAAGTATTTTTGCTCCCCTTCTAAAAACTTCCTTAGGAAGAAGCTATTGCTTCCTAATTTTAGTAGGTGAGTGGTGTCACATGGAGCATGGCCAAGAGGATTTTAGTTTTCCAAATGGTACATCTTTCATTTTTCAAACTGTAGTTCTGAATAATACAAAGCGATATAATGGTTCTCCAAGAAATAATGATAAATGAATCTGTTTGGAAAAGCAGCTCCATGCAGTCCCTGCTTTTTTAATGCTCATTAAAGAAAAAAATATCAAATATGTCATTCTCAAGCAGATCTAAGCAAAGGAGAGCCATCTCTAGGTGAAGGCTAAAGTTCACCAGCCTTCTGAGTACACCAGGGCTTGTGTATCCCTTTATCTCTGTAATTATGTATGCTTTTGATATGGAAGATGAACTGAGCGGTTTGGCTGAGTTCACCTTGGAGATTTGGGATTTGTTTGAACTGCTCACCCCGAGTTCAGCCCTGGACTGCAAAGCTTTGTGGCTCTGGAACAGACGCAGGGTGAGCGGTTAACAGGGAAGCTCTGTGTGTATACCCCTGTGGTCAGCGGCTCCTCTGCCTCTCATCTATGCAGATACATCAAAAGCCAAATGTTTTTAACAATGGCTCTCTGGAGGATAATGAGAGAAGAAGCAGTGGAGCTGTTTTTGCAGCCAGTGGATCTTGGCATGGCTGCTGATGGGAAGAGATGCACAGTTTCCTTTGCACTGTGCGGGGAGCCAGGAGCATTGTCCTTCTCCTTTGTACCTTGGCAGAGGGAAGAGATGACACATTCCTGTTTTGCTGTGGGAGATGCAGCTCCCTTCAGGACACTCAGTGCCAGGGATTTAATTTTTCAAGAGCTTCTTTGAAACCGTGTCTGTAAATCACAGGCACTTTAATGCTGTGATGGGCAAATACACTCTGAGCATCCTTTGCCCTGTGACTTCTCACCCCCCAGCTGTCCTCAGCCCAAGCTGCTTCTCAGTCTGATCAAACCTGACCAGGCTTATCTGGTAGCAAGTGGAAAAATGTTTTTAAAGGAACAATTTCAAGGGAGGGAGGTCAGAAGAAGCAGTCCTACGTGGCTCAGATGCTCTCTCATGCATTTGGATATTTAGATATTTGGATGCTGTCACCAACATTGGTGGCAAAGTGAGTGAACAAGCATTTAGAAAGCAAAGACTGAGGTATTATGCTCATGTCAGAGGTCATTGCACAAATGACTTAATCTGTCACTGAAATAAGGGTTTGGAAATGTTGTCCATATCAAAGAAAATGTGCATTTGATGGGGTTTAGAGGGTATTTTTCCTTCAGGAAGCAGCATGTGGTAAGTGAGTTACTGACATGCCAGTAATTCAAAAGAGGAGAGTTCTGTATCCCTGCTGTGAAGCTGAATGACAACATAATACAGTTAGGAAGGGGAAAGGGAGCCTCAGCCATGGGCCTCCTGCGCTCTAAATTCAGTAACAACAGGCAACACCAAAACCAGACTCATACATCAGGCAACCTTGAATTTCTCCTGCAGTCCTCAAAGTGGAATGAAAGTGAGCGAGTGAAAGATTAAAGGTGCAAATTGACTCCTTGGCTCTTGCCAGCAAGCTTCTGGAAATGGATTTATTCCAGAAGAGATTAAAAATAGCTTTATACCTATTGGTTTTCAATATAATGAAAAATATGCACTTGTAAACCACTGGAAGAGTAGAATTTCAATCCCCTTCATCTTTTTTTTTTTTTTCCCCCTGGAAAAAACCCCACCTGTCTCAACTTTTCCAGATAGGCATAAGTGCAGAGAAACACAAAGTGGGGGAAGAAACTCCCAAGCAGTTAAATACCGGTTTTTGAAGCACTCAAAATGCCTTTAAAAGAATACTTTCTTTCCTAAACTTTTCAACCCAGTTTATTTGACAAAAAAAAAAAAAAAAAAAAAAAAAAAAAAAAAAAGAAAAAACAGGAGGTGTGAATGCTTGATGTGAAACTCAGGCTCACAAGTAAGACAGGGATGAACTGCCCCCAAAGGCAAAGGCACTGGTTCTGCTGTCACCCAAGCAGGATGGGACAGGCACCTCACACCTTGCTCCAATCATCACAAAGGTGACCTTCAGCTCATCACTGCTGTTATTACTGATAGAAGAGATGGGTTGCTGGAGGAGGTGGAACAGGAATTCACAGACATTTCCTTAGGCACAGGGAGCAGCTCAGTAACCTTGATGAGAATGTACAATCCATCATTTGTTTTACAAAATGCAGTAGGCAAAAAAAAAACCACAGGGATGCAATGTGTGCCTCTTTGCTGAGGCTGATGTTGGGCTTTATTCTGCCTCATTCCTGGGAGAAAACAAAAATGAGCAATAATGATGAGGATGAAACTCCGCTTTCCTGTGCAGCTCCTCCTTCTGCCAGGCAGGGACAGCACTGAGAGGTGGATTCCAGGACAAAAATACACTTTCTGGTTTTCTTCAGTAATTAAAATTCATGCCATTTTTTCCAAAATGTATCATCTGAAATAACAATATCT
The DNA here is from genome assembly GCA_013399225.1 of Rhipidura dahli. Taxonomy (NCBI): domain Eukaryota; kingdom Metazoa; phylum Chordata; class Aves; order Passeriformes; family Rhipiduridae; genus Rhipidura; species Rhipidura dahli. The sequence goes on from VXAC01008058.1 coordinate 1,297,218, forward strand.
CGGCTTTTTGAAAGTGAGTTACCCTCCTTTATAAAGATAGATATATATATTTCAAAAAGTCACAAAGTAGCCAAACCAGAACTCCAAAAAAGCATCAGCATTTATGAAATGGCAGCCAGCCCTACATCTCTGTGATTGCTACTGACATATGGGTTAGGACCCTCAGTTTCTCCCAGGGAACATGTTGTCTCATGGTATTTCTTGCCTACCCAGCCAGAGTAATGGAAACAGTGTGAGGATAAGCTGTTCAGATAAGTGTTTGCCAGCCACTCAGTTTTATGGTTACTTGGAGCAATCTGCTACATATTCTTTGTGAATTATATTTCTGCCCATAAAGAGAGTTTGGTTAAGGCAAGTAACTTTTTATTCCACTGTCAGGCCTATTCATCCATGCCTGATGCCAGCTGTCTTTGAACATGAGAGGATCTAATATCTTATCAGTTTTAGTGAAAGGATCTTTTTCTTATACAGATTTATTAGAGCTGAGTAATGGCTGACAAAAGCCAAAACCCAAATGGTGACAGCATGTAGGGCTCCAAGCCACAACTGTTTGTAGGCAATAATCCCCCGCTGATCTCATCAGGAGCCACAAACACCCACACTCAGAGACCCTGATCCCACAGCCACGGGTGTGAGCAGCAGCCAGCAGCAAATCCACCTCCCTGGAAGGAGCACCCTGCAACCGCTGAGAATGAGGATCACAAGCTCAGGTGTCCCCAGTTACTGGAAACAGCAACCTGGAACGTGACCTTGGACATCTGCTGCTCCCCCTGACTGACAGTGCCCGTCTGAGAGAAGACCAGAAAGGTGAAATCCAATGTTCTGCTCCCCCTGAAACCAAGTGCCAAGTGATTCTCGGGCATGTACTGCCCTCCCTGGTGTTCCTCGCTATATTACTGCCAGGGAGTACCTAGAATTTTTTTTTTCTTCTCTAGGTTCACAACTGTAATTTCAGGGCAGTGGAGTCACTTAAGCTTTTGGATAGATTTCTGCATTGCTTTGCTTGAAGAAATAACAAAACCAAAGCACTGTTTAACTTTAAGACTTTCAAAATGAAGTTCCATTGCCATTGAAATCAAATACACTTTTATTTCAATATTTACCTCGGCTGACATTTAGCTCCCCTCCATCCAAACCAAAATGTTTAGCCTGAACTCCACTTTAAATAATAATAATAATTTCTGAAGTGTTTTAACACATTGCTTAGAAGAATTGGGCATCTCAGACTGTGGACTGGGAGGGGATTTGCTGCTTGGGACTATTTCCTGCTGCAAAACTTCCCATTTGGAAGACCCTCTGAGGAGTGCTGGTGCCATCTGGCAGTCCTGGGCACTGTAATGCTGGTTCAGCATTTCTTTGGGTTCCAGATGCTGCCAACTTTAGGAGGACATAATGGTGCAGAACGTATCAGATTTGGATTTAAATGTGCTGTACACTGAAAATGAACCAAGCAACTGCTGTTTCCACCCCCAGCAAGCTGCAAACTTCACCACAGAAATAATAGTTACCTGGTTTTGGTTGTCACATGCACAGAAGTGTTATCAAGTGTCCTGGTTTGGGCTGGGATGGAGTTAATTTTCTTCCTATTAGCTGTGCTGTGTTTTGGGTTTACTCTGAGAATGATGTTGATAACACACGGACGAAGCACCACTTTTTTCTCCTGGGTTTTAGTCCTCTCTTTTTGTTATGTCCCCTTTTATTACTTCTGCTTCTGTAATTATTATTATTACTACCATAATAATATTTTATTTTGATAATTACAGTTTTTATCTCAGCCCACAGGTTCTGCCTTTTTCTGTCTCTCCACCCCATCCCACTGGGGGTGGGGAGTGGGGGGAGCGAGCAGCCACATGGTACTTGGTTGCCAGCTGGGGTGAAACCATGGCATCCAGAAATACTTGGCAAATTCAAGCATGACTGACATGGTTTTGCAAAACTCCTGGCATGCTTGTGTGGAATAATTCACCGTGTAGTGAGGGATACTTATATGGGATTCCTGGTGGAGCCGGCATCAGAACTGTGGGCACATGCAGGAACGGCGCTGAGCTGACCTTGCCTGCTCACATACAGGGGCTCTTGCTCCAAGGGCAGCCTCTCCAGGGCTGGCATCTCCAAATCTGGCATCTGGGCTTGGGGCACCCCTCAGCACGGTCAGGGAGTCTGCAGGTGACACCAAGCTGAGTGTGCAGTTGACAAGGATGCAGTCCAGAGAGATTTGGACCAGCCCAAGAAGTGACCCACAGGAATCTCAGGAGGCTTAACAAGACCAAGTGCTGGTGCTGCAGCTGAGTCAGGGCAAGCCCTGGTGTCAATCCAGGCTGGGGGATGGACAGATGGAGAGCAGCACAGGGGAAAAGGACTTAGTGGAGGAGAGGCTGGGCATGCCCCGGCCACATGTGCTGGGAACACAGAAAGCCAAATGTGTCCTGGGCTGCATCCAAAGCAGCATGGGCAGCAGGTGAGAGAGGGAATTCTGCCCCTCTGCCTCATTCAGGTGTGACCCCACCTGCAGTGCTGCATCCAGATCTGGGGTGCCCAGCATAGGAAGGACATGGAACTGTTGGAGCGAGTCCAGAGGAGGCCACCAAGATGATCAGAGGATGGAGCAGCTCTGCTCTGAGGAAAGGCTGAGAGAGTTGGGATTGTTCAGCCTGGAGGAGAGAAGGCTCAGGGGTGACCTAACTGTGGCCTCCCAGTACCTGGAGGGAGCCTGCAAGAAGGATGGTGAGGGACTTTTGACAAGGGCCTGGAGTGACAGGACAAGGGGGAATGGATTCAAACTGACAGAGAGCAGGTCTAGATGAGGGGTCAGGAAGAAATTCTTCCCTGGCAGGGTGGTGAGGCCCTGGCACAGGGTGCCCAGAGAAGCTGTGGCGGCCCCTGGATCCCTGTAAGTATTCAAGGCCAGGATGGATGGGGCTCTGAGTGACCTAAGGAAAGGTGAGGTCTAAGGAAAGGTGTCCCTGTCCATGGAAGGGGGGTTGGAACAAGATGATCTTTAAGGTCCCTTTCAACCCAAGCCATTCTATGTTTCTAGGATATCATGACTGTGTCTGTAAAATCATGGACTTGAGTCCTGGGCTGCAGCTCCCAGGCTGAAAGGGCTTGGTTTGTGGCCTGCTCCAACTGTATCCTCCTTTTATTCCTGAACACTGCTTCCGACTCCAAGGCTGAATGCCATTCTGTAAACTTGTACCTTGCAGAACATTTTCTATTCCTTTCAAGAGTATTGACAAAACGTGTTACTCTTGGAAAGAAATTGTCCTTGCAGCAGATAGGGCTGGTCTTTAACTTTTTTATTGTTTCCCAATCCTTATTTAATCCTGGCAGTACAGTGTCTGTAATTAGCAACGATGCTGTGCTTCTTTGTGCTTAGAAGCTGTTAATTACTGTAGGAGAAAAATAACTGAAAGTGTAGGAGGGAAGCAAAAGGATCATGACTCATGTTTTGGTGTGTTTGAGCCCTTCTCAGGAAACAGGTAGAGGAAAAGAAAGACTAATACATGAAAAGAGTTTGTTTCCCAGTGGTTGCATTTGGATCTACTCAATAGCTGGATTTCTTTGTACTCTTATGAAAGCTACAGTAACAACTGTCCTCCTTTTTTAGCATGCTAATCACACACACAAAATATGCTAATCTTGCTAAGCATTAAAATGCCTAAGGGAAAATCAGAATAAGGTGTCCTGCTGTTAGGTACCGCACAGCCCCTGCCCGGATGTGTAAGGCAGACAGGGAGTGTGGGAAATGGATATCACACAGTTCCTGCTGTTAGGATCTAGTGGGAAAACTGCTGCTGCAGGATGGTAGTGGTGTGATTAGGAAATATTGGAGCAGGGCAGGGGAAAAAGATCAAACTGGAATCATTGTTTTTACTTCTTCCACACAAGAAGTCTTTAGGAGTGGACTGATACCAGTTAGACATTCACATGAAAGTCTTCAAGCTGTTTTAAAGAAAAACTCTTGGAAAATTTAAAAAAAGCTCATTCAGGCATTTTCAAGGCAGAACTCTTAGCACGTCTCATGTTGAAGCAGTATTTTCTTTAGAGACAGACCTAAACTGAATTTCTTTTAAAAAGTTTCAATGAAGCCACTTAATTTGGGTTCAAACCAGACATTTCATTCAAACAACTTATTTTACTTTTGTTTTGCTGAACCCCCTCTATTCCTTTTCCCCCTACCCCCACTCCTCATTTGGAGCCGACTTTAAACTTTTTATTTCAGGGTATTTCCTTCATACAGGAAACTTCTGGACAAATTAGGTAGTTTTGCTTTATTAAGGAGACCTAGTTTGCTGTCCAGGTGAATGTCTGTTGAATAGTCAGTTTCACATATCCTAATCTGTGGTTACAGCCATACCAGGAAGATCCTCTTGAGCCTAGAAGGTGCACAAGGATTGGTGATTCCTGCCCTGCTCTTGCTGGTGGGAGCTCCCAGCTTTCCATAGTAATTTCAACCCCTTGTGCATGAGTGCATGAGGAAAACATACCTTGGTGCAGACAGCAGAGATCTTTCATTTTACCTCTAGTTTAGTATAATCTTTAGCTGCAGACTAACAGAAAAATGTCTCATGGATGGGTGATTCAGAATGAAAATGAAACTGCTGGCTTCAAATTACAGGAGAGTGGTGTCAGAGAAAGCTTTTTACCCACAACACAGTGATGGATGACACAGACTCTTCAAAGACACCACCAGAATCCAGAGCATTTTCTCCACTGGTTCACAGTGCATGTTTGGACTCTCACTAATGAAGCTGCAGCAACTGATGTGATCAAATAAATGAAAAAACTGCTCAGCTGACAGGAATAAGGGTTTAGGAAACTGGGTTGATAATACTTGTTTTTTGACATGTAACTTCTGTTTATGAAACAGTCTGCAGCTTTAAGAGGAAAGCATGAGGTACACTCAGTGAAAGAATACTGAGAAGATTGTCCCTTGGCACTGTGCCATCAGAAGGATCTTGGTGCTGGTCATTATCCCTGAGACCAAGTGCCATCAGCTGGTGTGGCCACACCTGCCATTCCCAGTTTGGATACCGTGGTTGTTTGCAGCTTGGTAACAAAAGTTCTCTCCTAGACATCTTTATTAGTGTTTTTCTCTTACATCATCCTTGGAAAGAAGCTGTGGCAAATAATCTTCTCTCTGCTTCTTTCCCTACAAGTGGAACTGATACGGGGGAGCGCAGTGTTTTCTTAGGACTTGCTATCCTGTCTGCAAGCTGTTTCTGGAAGCAGGGCTGGCCTCCCTGTGTGACTGCCTTTGTTCTGGGGTGGGCTCGCTGGCGTCCCCAGCACTGCTGTATGCTGAGGCTGCCGCGGGCTGATCCTCCCTTGAAATGTCTCTGGTTTATCTTCTCTCTTTTAAATTGACTGCACACGCAATACACAGACATCTGCACTCTTGGTTCTATGAAATTCATTACAGCACTGCCTAGAGGCTTCTGCCAGCTTTTGGACTCCATCAGTCTATGAGGACTTATAAGTCCTATGAGGAGCAGCTGAGGGAGCTGGGGGTGTTTAGCCTGGAGAAAAGAAGGCTCGGGGGAGACCTTATCACTCTCTGCAACTCCCTGACAGGAGGCCATAGTGAGTTCGGGGTTGGTCTTTTCTGCCAAATAAGAAGTGATGGGACAAGAGGAAACAGCCTCAAGTTGTGCCAGGGTAGGTTTAAGTTGGATATTAGGAAAAAAATCTTCACTGAAAGGGTTATCAAGCACTAAAATTGGTGGAATCACCTTCTCTGGAGTTATTGAAAAGATGTGTAGATGTGGCACTTTGGGACAAGGTTCAGCAGTGGACTTGGCCATGCTGAATTAGTGTTTGTTCTCAGTGATCTTAAAGGTCTTTTCCAGCATAAATGAATTGATGATGCTATGCTTTGCTCTAAGCCAAAGATTGTGCTGTGAGCCTGAACTCAAGAAGAAAATCTCAGTTTTGAAAGTCACACTAAAGTTACAGGCATGTCAGCCAGCCTGAGATACAAGAATATCCCTCTTTTTTTCTTTTTTATTCCTTTGTTTTTTTCTTAAATTCTCAGCATTAATAATATTGTGACTAAGGCTACAACAGCAATTAAATATCCCATCACAAATTAATCAGCTGCACAGGGAATGGTGTGGGAAGTGGCGAGAGGGATTTGCAGTTTTGGAGGTGACAGGAGACAACTTTGCTTTCCCTGACCATTTGAAGCTGCCCTGCCTTTCTTTGCCTAGCAGCACAGGCTCCCCATGCAGCTGCCTTCCCCAGTCCTTGCTGGGAACAGGAGGGCAAAGCAGCCTTGAACAGCAGCTCAAGTTTTGGTGCCATTTGGGACAGAGCCTGCCAGCCCAGCCCGCCTGCTCTGGAGTGGTTCGGGCAGTCAGCCAGGCAGAGCTGCTGGTTCAGCTTTATTCTGTGTGATAAATGTGCTCTGGCACTGCACCAGCTGCCTTATCTGCTTGTAAGGACAGAATCCCTCAGGAGCCAGCCTCCAGGCCCAGCTAGGATTATGCTCAGCAGGCAAAGGGAGCCAGTTGTGATGCTTGGCACACCAGCTTTGCCTTTCTAAGTCCCACTTACTTTGAAAGAGAGAGTGTGACCAGGTTCAGGGGAGAAAATTAGCCAAGGGAAGTCATCTTTTATCTGTCTTAATTAGGCATTAATAAAGCCTGTCACTGACTCTCCCCTGCAGTTATCTGTCAGTCAATGGTATATAGTATTTCAGTCAATCATCTGCCCCTCAGGGTCGCAGAAGGACTGTCCCAGTTGTACCAAAGGCAGCGAGAACCAGTTCCATGACACCAGTTGGATTCTGGTGCTGTCGTGTCTGCAAAATACCTCCTGATTACATGGGAGAAGCACTGCCTACCAGTAAATCCTCTGAGATCAATGGAAAGGTTTCCTGTATCACCCATGCACCAAGAGGGCATCTGTGCCCAGAAACCAAACAAACCCACCTCTGTCTATAAACTCAGACCTTAGACTTGGCCCATCCCACCTACGCTCAGGAAGATTGGTCTCCTCCCTTGGGGAAATAGGACAGGGACTGAGACTTTAAGGGGTTAAATGAAGGGTGAACATATGCCCACAAGAGCCAGAGGACAGCTTCTGTCATGTCAATTCTGGCACTGGACGACAAATGCAGACTTGAAACTCAGGGTGGAGGGGGCGGATGGTGGGAAAACCCTGACAGTGAAGCATCCACAGACCTGGAGACATACCCGGCTGCAGCTACAGATCCAAAGGTATGTGCCCGTTCCCATGGTGCTTTTCTGTGTGGGGCAGAACCTCAGCCTCTTCTGAACCAACTCAGGGAGGCAAAACTGCGTGTGCAGAAGGAGCCGGGGGGCTGTGACAGTGCTCTTCTCCTTGGGCAGATGTGTACTAATCACTAAAAGTACATTGGATGTTTCTCGTTAGGCAACTCAGACTAAATAGAGACAAGTAAATAAATACAGAAAAAAACCAAGGTTTAGGTGCTGTTTGAAATCAGTGAGTTCTGTGCACCATAAGTTTTATGCAAATGAATTTTTGCACATCCAGACATGATCCATATACCATGTATTAATACATATACCAGCTGGATTAAACCATTTTGTGAGCCTGGGAAACAAAGCTACTGTTCGGGAGGTATCAGCATGTGTGTATGCCACATACAGAGCATTTGCAAAACAATAATTGGAACAGCTTTTCTGGCTTTGGTTTGAGAAACCCTGAGAGCTTGAAGAAGCTCAGTCTCTTTAGTTTCCCTCTCTGGCTGTGCTGTGAGAGGCAGGAACAGCCTGGTCTGCAGGTGAGAGCAGAGGCAGAGAGGGGCTGAAACTCGTGTTTTTACAGAGATTTTCAAACACATCCTCACTTCCCATCCATGGGAGCAAGAACATCACTGAGCCCTGCCCTGGCTGTCTGGCATTACTTCCTGCAGCCTCTCTTGGTGCCACATCTGGGACAGCCCAGGTGTGGTTCCAGGGGTCAGCATTCCTGGCAAATGACAGTACTTTTGGTACCATCCTAAAGTAACAGTCCTCCTTTCATTTGCACAAAAAGCAGATTTCATCCAGCATCACAATGCAATTCCCTTCAAAACTGTGGCTAAAACCTCTTCTATCACTCTAAGCTGTTTGTTTAATTCTCCATATTACTTAATGTTCTATTAAAATTCTCTTCTTAAATGCTTATTGAAGCAAACCAGAAGCAAATAAAACCAATGTAATTAGCAATAAAAATAATTCCTTCCCCCAATTACTTCATTAATATGGAAAGAAGTGCAAATTGCTCAGAAGCAGCTTTGCCTACAGGTACAGAACTGGTGCAGCACCATTAATGGTGATGGTACCACTAGGGACAGGAGCTCTTCTTGCTCCAACAGGGTTCACTTCACTAGAAGTATGTTCAGATTCTGCAGCAATTTTGTGCTCTTGTTCATTGCTTTTTTTTATTATTTTTGTTCCATAGTGCCCCAAATTTTTTACTATTTTTTTTAACTGAATCTAAGAGAGTGAAGTACCTGTAACATCCTGCCTTGACGTTCACACATCCTTCCCACCGGTGCTTTGCACCCACGATACCGCCAGGAGATAATTACTCTCCCTTTCCCTCCCCTTGAAGAAGCAATTCCTTCTTGTCAACCCCTCATGCAGCTCTTTTCAGCTGTGGCAGCATCCAGTAGCTAAGCAACAAACTGCATCCCCAAACACAAAATCAAGGTGACGGGGTAAAAATCCCTGCTGCACACACCACAGCACAATCCAGGGAAAATTGCTGCATCATGGATACTTCTGCTTCATGCTAAAAAGCTAAAATCATCTCCCACATCTGGAAAATAAGCCACTGTCTGAAGTGTCAGGGTGCTTGCCAACTCCTTCTGCAGTGGCCATTGGCAGAGTTTTGGCCCTGGGTTGGTCCTCACAGACTGTCTGGAGAGTCACCTGGGCACGCAGGGCTGGGAACACCACCTTGATTCCCATCATTTGTAAGCAGCAGAGAAGAAAATTAGGACATGGGTTACAGGCAAAGAATGGGAGAGGAGAGCAAGGCTGTGAGAGCACTGCAGTCAGAGCTGGGATAGTGCTACAGCATTGGAGATACTTGGGGACTGCTGCTCCCAAGCACCAAAATATCCTATCCCACCCCATCCCATCCCATCCCATCCTATCCTATCCTATCCTATGCTATCCTATCCTATCCTATCCTATCCTATCCTATCCTATCCTATCCTATCCTATCCTATCCTATCCTATCCTATCCTATCCTGTCCACCTTTTACTGGAAAACCAGTAGCTAAAACCCAGTGTAATTACCAGTACCATACTTACAGTCATGGGTCTTTCTGGTTGGTAGTTAGAGATTTTTTTTTAGCTGTTTTTGCTTTTTGACCCTGCACTTAAAAAATACTCTTCACACTGTTGGGCTAAAGTCAAGAGCCAACACCAGCCTACTCAGCTGTGTCTTAAAACATGCCCTCTCACCTGTTTCTTTTTGCTCATCCTGTTTCCCTTTCCTCTCCTACGTACACTGCCTTGGTCTGAAGCACAATTTCCTTTTAATAGGCAAATGACTTTTTGTTGGCCCCTGAGTTATGGCCTAACACGTGTTTCATTATACAAGCCATAAAACCTCTCCATATATTGTACATTTTGTTTCAACAGACTTATTAACGACAAAACAAAGTTCATCACATTAACAGAGTAAAAGTAGCTAATGGGCACCTAATTCCTTGCATAACTGACTGGATTGATAGCTCAGCAAAGCTACTGTAACAGGGAAAATAATAAATGCATAATGAGCTGTTTCTGATCCTCAAATCAGGCTTGTTCAACCTATTATAAAGAAGATATTCAGAATATTATTACTCTGAGCTGGAGCAAGGCTGTGTAAGAAGAGAACTGGAGCTGAGCAGTCTCCTGTGCTGTTGTATTTAGCAATTCACTGGGAGTATATTATTGACTGCAATCGATGAACAGGATGACCAATACATCAGCAACATTTAAAGAGGATGCTGTGGGTCAACAAATAGACTTCACAGCCCACCAGGGATTGCTTGTTCAGCTGTAAACCTGAGCCTGAGAGCAGAAACCTCTGGTAAGAAATATGCTTGGGATGGATTTTGGTCACCAGAGCACATTAAACATCAATGCCAATCCAGGAAGAGAGAAAACCTAGGTGAAAAGCAGGGGAGCAAGGGCCCCCCTGGATGTTTGTCCTACTCCTGCATGAAGGTCTTCATGAATTCAGTGCAAATTCCCATTCCTTCAAATGCTGGGATCATCTCCAAAATCTCTTGGTGGGGACACTCACCCCAACTCAACTGTTGCCTTCTTGAACCAACAGAGGAGTTGTGTCCCTTTGGGTGCAAGGAGGTGATCAAAATGTGTGGAAAGCTTTAATTCACTGAGATATGCTGCTCTTACCTTCCAAAACACTGATGATGATGATGATGATGATGATGATAATGCATGGCCTCATTCACAAGACCCCAGGGTCATAGCAAAGGTAGGCTAGCCTTCAGGGATGGAGATTATCTATATAGCTGTGTTGAATCCTGAAATTAATAATAACCATAGAGAAATGGAAATCTTACTGTGAGGATCCCAGCTCCCATGCAAGACCCTTGAGTTGCACTTCCTTTCTCAGGTTAAGGTATTTCAAGAAATTCAAAGCGTTTTGTTGCCTAAAGTTATGGCTGGAGGAGACTTCTGCTTATTTTTGGGCTCAGAATTCGCCCCAGACAGTTCATCAGCAGAGTTGTGCTGACCTACACCAGTTTGTCATCTGGCTCCCGTGTAGAAACAGCTATTATCACTTTTTTCATTTTTACTTAAGGCTTTTCCACATGCCTGGGAAGCTGCCACTCCTGAAACTCCCTGGTCCTCAGCAGAGAAATAAGCTCATCCCTCCCTTACCAAGGTGTTAAGTAGTTTCTTACAGCAGCACTGTGGGAATCACAAACCCTGTGCATTGTCAGACTGTTTGGTTGCCTGTGTGGTGATGGCCCTGCCATCCAGATGTTCTCCATGCCTTGTGCCAAACCACATTCCCTGCACCCCAGACCTGGCTGCTGCACTACCATGGCGTTTTCCTGACACTTTGCAACTCCACAGTCACAAGAGCTACTTGGAGTTAAAGCAGGAAGGGTTTATCTGGAAAATCACAGTGCAAAGATCAAATACACATAAATGGTTATTAAAAACACATAACAGTGGTTGTTAATGCACTTGTGCCACTAATACACTTGTGCCACACCGAAGGAATATTTATTTATTTACATTTTTGCTGTGTTCCTATAGCTTGAGTGAAGCTGCTCTCCCTGTTCACGCACGCACCGAGCCCTTTGATTTCTGTGGCACTGTGATTTCATTGCTTTGTCCCTTGGAAACTTCTCCTGAATTGTTCTCTGCAGCTTAGCAACCTGAAACCACCTGTACAACACAAGTCCATCTCAGGCATATACTTCTTTCCTCAATCCCCTCGCTCATTTTTAATTCATAATTTATTGGCTTTTTATATGTAAGTGCTGACTACTCCTTTGGACTGCTCTGGGACTGGCTTTGCCTTTAGATTTTGCTGGACAAGATGTTCATCAGGGGGTTGATATGGAAGTCTGCTCAATGTATAGCTTTCCATAGTGTCATGACTCATGAAGTCAGACAGATGAAGCAGCTGGGGTGGGACCTGCACCACGTACAGCAGTTACAGGGCTGCCTTCTGGGCTGGGGTGTTTGGCTCAGGAAAGAAGAATTGCCCTCAGGTGGTCTCAGTGTCTCCCAGGGACCACAGAGGGATCCTGACTGGACACCTAATTCCCAGACAGCTAAATTAGAGAGGATGGATCCCACTGAATGCACCATGGAGCTTCAGGTGCTCTGTGGTAGAAACAAGATAATTAATTGTGGAGCCTTCCGTGCTGAAACAGCTCATTTCGTGCCCTCATTGTGACCTCAGCTGCAGCACCAGAAGCAAAGGAGGGAGAGGTTAAGGCCAACAGACTCCAACCCTCAGGTCTAAAATTACAGAATTATGTATTTCTTCTTCAGAGGAGCTCCTGATCCTTCACAGGGGCTGCACAGGCAGAGGGGCAGGTCTGGCATGACCAGACACCATGCCTTAAGAGTCACCAAGGTGGAAAAGAGGGACACCTTCCAATGAGGGCAAAAAAAAGTAATTCCTCATATCAAGAAACTTCAGCTGCTTGTGCTTGAAAAAGTGCTCTGCTGTTTCTTAGCTTCAATCCCCCTCCCCCCACCCCAAGAAAAGAAAAGGAATCAGTCTGTTTTGATGGTGGGGTTTTCTGGGAGGGGTATGGGAATGTCAGGCTGTGAGGATCCAACCTCATTTCCAGCTCTGGCAGGGCTCTCTGCAGCTCCCTGTAATCTACACAGCCATTTCCCTGGCTTATATAAAGCACCAATAACAACATAACTTGCCTCCAGTAGTTCTGACACAGCTGCATGTGCTGCTCTCCCCCAGCACTGCCCTGGCCCTCAGGAGCTGCTGTGGACAGGGAAGCAGATGGAGGAATTCTGCCAGCAGCAGGGTTTTCGTCTCTCTGATTTTGTCTTGCTGACCATTCTGCTCCCTTCTGAGGAGCGTGTGCATGGGGGCAGAGGGGAAGTTGATGCTGATGTGGTTGGGAGAGTCACTGCTACTCCTTTCACCATGGTAACGAGAAGAAATTTGTATGCACTGAGGATGGGAAGGTCTGTAGTATTTTGCTAGGGGCAGTGGAGACTTCTCTTGTGAAAACTCTTTGGTCAAGGGGAGCAGAGGAGGCATTTGCCTTTTTGGTAGATCCCTAGAATTCCTTGCTTGGCTAAAGTAGGATCATTTTTCCCTCAGCAAAAGCAGGATTCTGTCAGTGCTGAAATAATAACTCAGAGAAAGCAGCTGCCCCTCTGAGATGGAGGACACCTCCTCCCTCCTCAGTTTGCTGTGTCTGGGCCACAGTGGTCAGACCTTAATTATGGTCTAGTGGGGTCTTCACCTCTTTCAGTCTATTCATTAGTATCTTACACTCTTCCACTCCCCACTTCTCATGTTCCTTCATTATTTTGAAATCTCCACACACTGCTGGAGTAAGGTTTGCCATCTGGAAAGGCTGCCAGGGCTGTGTGCCCATGGCAGCATCTGGAGTAGGAGGCTGCATGGTGGCCCAGGAACCCCCTGTCCCTTCACCTCAGAGGAGACGGGGAGGTTGCTCCCAGCACCCCTGGCCTTGGAGAGCTGCAAGTGGGGCCAGGATGGAGGCAGCAGGTGAGTTCACAGCTGGGAACTGCCCTTTTGGTTTTGCTTCCAGTACTAAAGCATGGGGTAACCCCAGGAAAGAGGGTTAAACACAACAGGACAAACGCTCTGTGGGGATCATCCCACTGGACTGCTGCAGGACGAGTCACCAATGCCAGAACTACTCCACAGTTTTCCTTCAGCCACTGCTGGCATGGCCAGGGAGCATTGTGGAAAGGCCGAGGTGTCGCTTCCGCTGCGTTTGTGCCAGACCAGCAATCCCAGGTGAGTTTAAGGTGTAATTAATCACAGCTTCTTCAAAGCATCCCACTTCTTCCCCCTTTTGCTCCGTTTTGCTTCCCAGAGGTGCATCCTGCATGGTTCCCCTGCGCTGGCAGATGAGAGTACCCAGCTGCAAAGATTCATCAGCACAAACACCTTCTACCTTTAAAAATGCATCGAGTGGGACAGGGCTCTGTGCCCTGGGGAGAGTGCTGCCAGGCAGTCGGACCTGTGCTTTTACAAAAATAACAGCTACAGGTCCAAGCAGTTTAGGCTTTTACCACTCAACTGTAATGTCCCCTTTACACTATTTTTCCTTTGGAGCTGGATGGAAATCGACTCTCTCCCTGGTCTGCAGCCATTCTTTTTGTTGGCAGTGGCTCTAATTATGCACCAATTAACCTTAATTAAACCAATTCCTGTGTAACTGCACACGCAGACAATGCACTGAACAAATGGCCTGACAAATATTGTCACTTAAAAGGCATAAAACCACATCAAATCCTTAACTGGGAAGTCAGATTGTAAATTGCTGCAGATTTGTAGCCCTTTGTTCTTAAAACCATTGAACAGGAGTAGTGGCCAAATACCCTGAGTGCTCCCAAAACCTTGGTTGAATTAATTTTCTCATCTGCTGGTGCCAAAATACATCATTTGTGTAAGAAAAGGGGATGATGGAGCATCCCTAACTGTAACAATTGTCAGGCTGCTCTAGATGGCATCAGGATGGCGCACCCAGGTAGGGAGGCACCAAGCTCCCCTTCTGGAGGCTGGGGTGTGACTGTACAAATTGCTGGATCATTTGGCGATTCCTGCTGCCCTCTGCCTGGCTGTTTGTGCAGAAAATGCTCCCTAAAGCTGGGACTGTCCCTCGGGTCATGCCGTGGAGCTGCAGTTTTGTGGGAGCGGGCTGCAGCTTGCACCCTGTAAGCAGCAATGCAGCCAACAGATGGTGCTCGTACCCACGGCTGCTCCAGGTTCCTTCCCAAAATGCCACACAAGCTTCCTGCAGTTTGGGATGCGATTTTTATAATTTTTTGTTGTTGTCGTTTTGTTAGGGAGCTGCTGCAAAGGGCACAGTTTTTACCTTAATTTCTCTGAGTGTGGGCAGAGTTCTTGCCAAAGGGGTTCCATATCTCCAGTTTGGCCCTTTTACAAAGTTTGAGATAGAGGAAATAAGTTGCACTAAGAAAAATTCCAGGCTCTGCATCACTTATTTGTCCTCCAGTGAAAAAAATAAAACAAAAACAAAAAAACAACAACCCAAAGACCTTGAGACTATTTTCAGCAGAGCAGCAAGAAAAAAAAAATTAATAATTAGCACTGAATTCAGAATTTTGTCTTCCTGCTGGTTTTAAAATGTGTTTAGTTGCAGGGGTGTGGGGGGAACCTTTCAAATCCTTTAATTTGTGTTGACTTTCTGGTGGTTCAGCTTTGTGCTGCTGAATGCTTCTCTTTCTGTAGCTAATCAAACGGGCTCTGGGCACAGAGCTTTGTGGGAAAATATTCTGCCTTGTGAATACGGCAAATAAAAGCAGAGCTAATTAAGCATGTAAATCATGCCTATATAAATTAGTTACTGACACGTTCCCCCGGCCACGGCCACTGGCTGCAGTGGGGAGGGGGATTGGTGGATCCCTGTGCGGGAAAGGACATGGATGGGGCTGTGGGATGATGGTGGGATGGTGGCTGGGAGCTGAGGGTGGGATGCAGGGTGGCAGGTGCTAAAGCAGCTCAAGCCAGGGATGGGGACAAAGATTACCAGACACCGCATGGCTCCACCTACAAAGGGATGCGACCTCATTCATCACTTACTGAAGCAGATGGAAATGCTTCCCTGGAATGTAATGGTTTGGGATCGGGCCCAGAGTGAATCCAATTAAAGGAGGCAGCTCTGGATCAAAACACACTGTCAGGAGGAGGGACACAAGCTGCCCCACTTGCTCCTTATAGTCCAGGCTCAGCCCTGCAGCCCCCTGAGACACCCAGCAGATACGGCGGGACTGGAGAGTGTTTGATGAAACTTTGGTGGGAATGTTGAATGTTTCACAGCAGGCGTGAAAGCAAGCTGGTGGCACACTGGAGAAAACAATCAGGGGTTTGTCTGTCTAGGAGCAGAATTTAGGACAAGTGGCCTGGTGTGATGAAGAGAGAAGGCGGAATGAAGAACTTTTTGCCAATGAGGTAACAACTGAAGATGTGTTTTGGCAGCTGCACAGGTCTGTGAAACCCCAGGCAAAATATAGATGGGCTAAAAATTGCTGCCAGCCTCAGGGACAGTGCTGATCCAAGATGTGCGAGCAGAACCAATATTTTTTCCCCAGGAGCATTTTTTTTTCCTTCCAAGCCACCCATCAGCCTGGACTGGGAGGCATCCCTGCACATCCCTGGCATGTGTGGGAGGGCCCAGGGGAGGACCTTGAAAAGCACCCAAGGGCATCCAACTTGCTTTTCATTAAGGAGAACAGGATGAGCACCTGGATGGCTCCCAGGAGGGCCACAGGGATGGGAACAGACAGAACAGCAAGCTCTGGGCTCCGGGGCCAGAGGAAGGTGCTTCTGCAGAGCAAAGGTTGGGTGGGAAGCCACAGACAGCCGGCTACAAGATGCCAAATGCTGAGTTATTCCAGATTATTTTATTTTTTAACTAAATATAAAATAAAAATTGTCCTCACCTCTTGCAATATCTGGGGCCATGAGGTTAAGGAGCACATTTTATCACGCCCACCTGTTTGAAAGCAAGAGCCTGCAGGCATCTTCTGAGAGCAGGGTTCACTTTTCTCAACCTTTGCTGCATCAGGCCGAAGAACTGCCTGGTGACCAGGACTTGGGTCCAGGCTGTCTTCTGCAGCCAGTGCTGTGCCCTTTTCTGCCTGGAAAGCACCTTCTTCGTCTCTGACCACAACTTATCCTCCTTCTTGGAGCTGGGCAAGTTGGCAGCCACAAACAGGAGTGGCCCAAGAAGGAGGAGGAGGAGGA